>JAXIVH010000057.1:1655000-1700000 GCA_036785325.1 Urophycis tenuis
CAACCCTAACCCCAACCACAACCCTCACCCTTACCCCAACCCCAACCCCAATCCTAACCCTAACCCCAACCCTTACCCTAACCCCTACCTGACCCCCAACCCCAACCCCAACCCTAACCCCAACCACAACCCTCACCCCAACCCCAACCCCATCCCTAACCCTAACCCCAACCTTACCCCTAACCCCAACCCTTACCCTAACCCCAACCTGACCCCCAACCCCATCCCTAACCATAACCCCAACCCTAACCCCAACCCCAACCTGACCCCCAACCCTAACCCCAACCTTACCCCACACCCCAACCATAACCCAAACCCTAACCACAACCCTTACCCCAACCCCATCCCTAACCCTAACCCTAACCCAACCCTAACCCCTTACCCTAACCCCAACCCAAATCCTAACCCTAACCCCAACCCCAACTCTAACCCCAACCAGTCCCCATCCTTTGCACTCGTCCCCAACCGACCACCCCCCACCACGAGAGGAGCGGACACAGCGTCCGTTCCCGACAGCGGACCGGTTGGGGCGGTGCCTCCACTAGGAGTGCCTGGATCCCTGAGTCAGGTGGTTTTCCCCAACAGGGTCCCTGAGGGAACCCCTGATATCAGGAGTGGAGATGATCAGGGTCACCAGCCACACACACGCATCATCCCACTCATCAGTACATATTCACGCAACATCATACACACACATACCAAACTGAAACAGGCATTCACACGCGCACAACACAATAACCCTACACTCCAAAACTACAGGGTGATATCGGCCTACCGCAAGAACCGGAGCCTGCAGAACATCCTGGTGCGGGCCCGCTTCTCCACCAACATGAGAAGCGCCCCCTCTCCACACCGGAGCCACTTTAAGCAGCTGGCGGTCATCCGCAACCGGCACGCCTCCACCTCCAGCCCCATTCTGCAGAACCTCACCATCCATGACAAAAATATCATTTACGCCATCACATGCACAGACTGCCACAAGATATATGTCGGCGAGACAAAACACTCCATACATTCCAGACTCAAACAACATTTATATACAATACACATAGCCACACTCAACACCGCACTTGTACAACACTTTCAGCAACACCCGGTCACCTCATTATCCATCACGGGCTTGGAGATGAAGGCGTCCTGGTCGGATAGACAGAGGAAGGCAGCGGAACACAGATGGATCAAACATTTACAAACACTCACCCCCCTGGGCCTCAACATTAGGGAGTAGGGCCCTCACCGCCGGGAGAATCTGGGACGCCCCCTCGAGACCTCCCCGCATAGCGTCGGGCCGAGTGTGATTTAACTTGCATGCACGGTTTTAACACTCACCTTTGTATACACATAATTGTTTTTAGATGTGAGAATTCTCATATATTTTGTATGTATGAAGGCAAGGGGACTGGGAGCAGCATTTAACCAATCCCACCCCTGACTAGGGCGGGTGGGAGGATGCAGGGATGAATGTAATTAATCATGTGCATGTGTGTTCTTAATTCACTATTATTTATCTTTTAACTATTTATTTGAAAGCACTTTTTTCCCCCACACAGCACTTTTCGCGTCCCATCGTTCTTGGGATTTTTTAATATTAAGTTTTATTTTGTGTGAATATGTATCGTTTTTATTTATTTTTTAATGTATTTTACTTGTTTTTGAGAGAGATTGGTGTATGTATGTGTGCATGTCTGACAGCGCGACAGAGTGCATCCTCCCTATTCCACTAGTTCAGGTGACTGCTCCACAGTCCCCCCTTCATATCAGTCTGAATTGCTTATGTATTTATTTAATTATTCATTTATTGATTTTTTTTGTATTTATTTATCTATTTAATTATCTATTTATTTATGTATTTATTTATTTATTTATTATATGTATTTTATTCGTTGCATGCATTCTTTTACCTCACCCACTAGTGCAATATTTATGATGGGCCCGCTCGCGGTGCGGCGGTCCCGGCTGTGGGTGGCCTCCCAGGACCCCGGCTCCTTGGGCCCTTACCGGCCTCGGTGTGGGCCTGCTGCCCGTGAGGCCCTCGGGAAAAGGGATAAAAGGAGAAATATAGACATATATACCACACAAACATACACCCACATAAGATCCATCACCACCTCAGTTCCTACCCTTCCTCAGACCCTAGCTGCCGCAAACCTCCCCATACACCCCACCCACACACACATCCACACCTCTAAAATAAAAAAACGAATAAAACAAAAAATATTATATATTTTCCAAAAAAACTAAAAAAGAAAAAAGACACAAAAAAACAATAACAAACAACACAAAAAAACATCAAAAATAAAATAAAACAAGGACAGGAAGGGAAGGTCTTGTGCCAGAGCACAAAACGTCTAAAGACAAACAAAAAAAGAACTCTAACAAAAACCTAACCCTAACCCTAACCCTAACCCTACTAACCCTAACCCTAACCCCTAACCCTAACCCCTAACCCTAACCCCTAACCCTAACCCTAACCCTAACCCTAGCCCCAACCCTAACCTTAAACCTAACCTTAGCCCCAACCCTAACCCTAACCTTAGCCCTAACCCTAACCTTAACCCTAACCCTAACCTTAGCCCTAACCCTAACTCAACCCTAACCTTGGCCCCAACCTTAGCCCTGACATTAACCCTTACCTTGACCCTAACCTTAGCCCTAACCTTAGCCCCAACCCTAACCTTAACCCTAACCTTAAACCTAACCTTAGCCCCAACCCTAACCTTAGCCCTAACCCTAACCTTAACCCTGACCCCTAACCCTAAGCCCTAGCCCTAACCCTAACCTCAACCCTGACCTTGGCCCTAACCCTAACCCTGACCCTAATCCCTAAACCTAACCCCTAACCCCCTAACCCTATCTCAACCCTAACCTTGGCCCCAACCTTAGCCCTGACATTAACCCTAACCTTGGCCCTAACACTTAACCCTAACCTTATCCATAACATTAACCCTAACCTCAACCCTAACCTAAACCTCAGCCATAACCCCAACCCTAACCTCAACCCTAACCTTAAACCTAACCCTAACCTCAGCCCTAACCTTAATCCTAACCCCTAAACCTAACCCTAACCTACACTTGGCGTATTGGATGAAGAAGCCAATTACCCAGCATGCATTTCAACCGGAAAACTTTGCACGCAAAAAAACCCATTACCGAAGTACCTATGGCGAGAATAGACTACCCCAAGAAATTTCTGTTTTGGGTAAGGAAAGTAAGCCATCGAGTCTTCTCTAAGGTCAACTTCCTACACAATCTCTGTAGTCGTGCGGTGTATGGGGCACAGGAATTGTTTTTAACAGGCTGTGGGGTCCTGGAGGGGCCAGGGAGGCAGTGCTTAGTCGCGGCTGGCCTTGGCCTTTCCTAACCTGGGACCGACTGGGAAGGCACCGCTGGACGGGGCTGGTCTTGGTCTTTCCTAGGTCTGGACACCCATCGCTGAGGATAGCTGCATTGGGGGACCGTGGAGGCAGTGTTTTGTCACGGCTGGCCTCGGTCCTTCGTACCCCCGTTTTCCTGTTAGTTCATCTGGACCCAACAGAGGACAAGAACCAAGCTCCGGCCCTGATTGGCCAAACCAGGGCTACCTAGCGGTGTTAACAACTGGTTTGTGCTGGTCAGGGGGTAAGTATGTGCCCCCTCCTCTCCATAACCAAAACAATGTATCCTAAAAAGTGTTTTACTTACCTTTACTTACCTCGACGTTACCTCAACAAATGATCACTCCTAAAAAAGCTTAAACCCAATACCAATTCCATTTCGGAACCGACACACATTGAGAATTGATCACTCTCGGGGGGGCCTCCCTTGGGTGAGGGTGTATAGTGACAATGGCCAGAAACACCCTATGATCCCAGGATCCACTACTGATGACGTGTCCTAATATTTCGATAGCACGTTTATACTAAAATAGAAATGGAAAAGAAAAGTCTCACTCCAGCTGTGACTCGTCTTTATTCAAATAAATAAATATACCAATGCATTGGAAGTACCTTCAATCAAACTAGATTGACCTTCATCTTGGAACAAAGAAAACCTTTGGGAAAAGGAAAAACAAGTCTATATCTCCAAATCAGCGGTCATATCACAACAAGACAGATAACTATTTCGTTTGACTTCATTCTTGGTAATATGGGAAAAGAGAGCTGCGGATGACTAGATATTGGCGAGTGCAACTGCCTTTGATCCCCTATTCAACTACCCAGTCGTTGGATGAGGTGGGGGGGATCATCGAGATAACTCTAACGAACCTAACCGAGCCAGGGCCATCGAAAGAACGGGCTCTCTACACAACCCATTTATATTACCTTACCAACTCTTATTCACAAAACGACCACTAGATGGAGGCGACGGACCACCACTGAAGAATCAAAAGAAGGCAACCAGCCTTTAACACAAAGACTTAAAACTCACTCCAGCTGTGATCCTCTTTATCTAAATAAATAAATAAACAAAAATGAATAAATAAATAGACTAAATAAATATACAAATATAAATAAATAAATTAAATATAGATTACCTTACCAACTATTGCAATTACCTATTATTATTTTTATTATTATTACTTACCTATTAATGCAATTTCACAACCTGGGAACAATAGAGTATTTCTATTTCTATTTCTATAACTCTTCTTCACAAAACGACCACTAGGTGGAGACGACGCACCACCAGCGAGGAATCAAAAGAGGAGGAACAACCTTGAATACAAAGATCCCACTCCAGCTGTGAGTCTCTCGATGTATTTATTTACTAAAAAAATATATATTAAATATATATACTCCTCCCATCTCTTCTCCCCTGTCTTCCCTCATGGAAATGAGGGAGTTGGGGGAGATAGAGTGTACTAGCCCGATCCGGCGGGGGTGAGTTCAGTCCGTACAGACTGTCTCACCTTGACTCTACCTTCCTCAATCTCTAGCTCTAACTCTAACCCTAGGGATAACCTCAACCCCAACCCTAACCATAGGCCTAACCTTAGCCCTAACCCTAACTCAACCCTAACACTAACCCTTACCTTGGCCCTAATCTTAACACTAACCTCAACCCCTAACCTTAGCCTTAACACTAACCCTAACCCCTACTCTAACTCTAACCCTAACCCCTACTCTAACTCTAACCCTAAGCCTACCCTAACCTCCAACACTAACCCTACCCTAACTCTAACGCTAACCCTAACTCTAACCTTTGCCCTAACTTTAGCCCTAACCCTAGCCTCAGCCATAACCCTAACCCTAACCTTAGCCCTAACCCTAACCTTAACCCTAACCTTGGCCCTAACCTTAACACTAACCTCAAACCTAACCTTAACCCTAACCTCAGCCATAACCCTAACCCTAACCTTAGCCCTAACCCTAATTCTAGCCCTAACCCTAATCTTAACCATAACCTTAACCCTAACCTTGGCCCTAACACTTAACCTAACCTTATCCATAACACTAACCCTAACCTCAACCCTAACCTTAGCCTTAACACTAACCCTAACCCCTACTCTAACCCTAACCCCTACTCTAACTCTAACCCTAAGCCTACCCTAACCTCCAACACTAACCCTACCCTAACCCTAACCTTTGCCCTAACTTTAGCCCTAACCCTAGCCTCAGCCCTAACCTTAACACTAACCCTAACCTCAAACCTAACCTTAACCCTAACCTCAGCCATAACCCTAACCCTAACCTTAGCCCTAACCCTAATTCTAGCCCTAACCCTAATCTTAACCATAACCTTAACCCTAACCTTATCCATAACACTAACCCTAACCTCAACCCTAACCTTGAGCCCAACCTCAGCCGTAACCCCAACCCTAACCTTATCCCTAACCTTAAACCTAACCCTAACCTCAGCCCTAACCTTAACCCTAACCTCAGCCCTCATCTTAACCCTAACCCTAACCCCTAACCCCTAACCTCTAACCCTAACCTTACCCTAACCGTAACGCTAACCCTAACCCTTACTCTAACCTTAGCCCTAACCGTAACCCTAACCTTAACCCTAAACCTTAACCTTATACCTAACCCTAACCTCAGCCCTAACCGCAACCCCTCCCATTTACTTCAAACCTAACGTTAAGGTTAACTGCTAACTCTACCCCTAAATCTACCTTAACCTTAACCTACACTTGACATATTGGAGGAAGAAGACAATTACCCAGCATGCATTTCATCCCGAAAACTTTTCACAAAAAAAAACATTACCGAAGTACCTACGGCAAGAATAGACTACCCCAAGAAATTGTTGTTTTGGGTAAGGAAAGTAAGCCATTGAGTCTTCTCTAAGGTCAACTTCCTACACAATCTCTGTAGTCGCGCGGTGTATGGGGCACAGGAATTGTTATTAACAGGCTGTTCAGCATGGGGTCCTGGAGGGGCCAGGGAGGCAGTGCTTAGTCGCGGCTGGCCTTGGCCTTTCCTACCCTGGGACCGACTGGGAAGGCACCGCTGGTCGGGGCTGGTCTTGGTCTTTCCTAGGTCTGGACACCCATCGCTGAGGATAGCTGCATTGGGGGACCGTGGAGGCAGTGCTTTGTCACGGCTGGCCTCGGTCCTTCATGACCCCGATTTTCTGCTAGTTCATCTGGACCCAACAGAGGACAAGAACCAGGCCATCGAAAGAACGGGCTCTCTACACAACCCATTTATATTACCTTACCAACTCTTATTCACAAAACGACCACTAGATGGAGGCGACGGACCACCACTGAAGAATCAAAAGAAGGCAACCAGCCTTTAACACAAAGACTTAAAACTCACTCCAGCTGTGATCCTCTTTATCTAAATAAATAAATAAACAAAAATGAATAAATAAATAGACTAAATAAATATACAAATATAAATAAATAAATTAAATATAGATTACCTTACCAACTATTGCAATTACCTATTATTATTTTTATTATTATTACTTACCTATTAATGCAATTTCACAACCTGGGAACAATAGAGTATTTCTATTTCTATTTCTATAACTCTTCTTCACAAAACGACCACTAGGTGGAGACGACGCACCACCAGCGAGGAATCAAAAGAGGAGGAACAACCTTGAATACAAAGATCCCACTCCAGCTGTGAGTCTCTCGATGTATTTATTTACTAAAAAAATATATATTAAATATATATACTCCTCCCATCTCTTCTCCCCTGTCTTCCCTCATGGAAATGAGGGAGTTGGGGGAGATAGAGTGTACTAGCCCGATCCGGCGGGGGTGAGTTCAGTCCGTACAGACTGTCTCACCTTGACTCTACCTTCCTCAATCTCTAGCTCTAACTCTAACCCTAGGGATAACCTCAACCCCAACCCTAACCATAGGCCTAACCTTAGCCCTAACCCTAACTCAACCCTAACACTAACCCTTACCTTGGCCCTAATCTTAACACTAACCTCAACCCCTAACCTTAGCCTTAACACTAACCCTAACCCCTACTCTAACTCTAACCCTAACCCCTACTCTAACTCTAACCCTAAGCCTACCCTAACCTCCAACACTAACCCTACCCTAACTCTAACGCTAACCCTAACTCTAACCTTTGCCCTAACTTTAGCCCTAACCCTAGCCTCAGCCATAACCCTAACCCTAACCTTAGCCCTAACCCTAACCTTAACCCTAACCTTGGCCCTAACCTTAACACTAACCTCAAACCTAACCTTAACCCTAACCTCAGCCATAACCCTAACCCTAACCTTAGCCCTAACCCTAATTCTAGCCCTAACCCTAATCTTAACCATAACCTTAACCCTAACCTTGGCCCTAACACTTAACCTAACCTTATCCATAACACTAACCCTAACCTCAACCCTAACCTTAGCCTTAACACTAACCCTAACCCCTACTCTAACCCTAACCCCTACTCTAACTCTAACCCTAAGCCTACCCTAACCTCCAACACTAACCCTACCCTAACCCTAACCTTTGCCCTAACTTTAGCCCTAACCCTAGCCTCAGCCCTAACCTTAACACTAACCCTAACCTCAAACCTAACCTTAACCCTAACCTCAGCCATAACCCTAACCCTAACCTTAGCCCTAACCCTAATTCTAGCCCTAACCCTAATCTTAACCATAACCTTAACCCTAACCTTATCCATAACACTAACCCTAACCTCAACCCTAACCTTGAGCCCAACCTCAGCCGTAACCCCAACCCTAACCTTATCCCTAACCTTAAACCTAACCCTAACCTCAGCCCTAACCTTAACCCTAACCTCAGCCCTCATCTTAACCCTAACCCTAACCCCTAACCCCTAACCTCTAACCCTAACCTTACCCTAACCGTAACGCTAACCCTAACCCTTACTCTAACCTTAGCCCTAACCTTAGCCCTAACCGTAACCCTAACCTTAACCCTAAACCTTAACCTTATACCTAACCCTAACCTCAGCCCTAACCGCAACCCCTCCCATTTACTTCAAACCTAACGTTAAGGTTAACTGCTAACTCTACCCCTAAATCTACCTTAACCTTAACCTACACTTGACATATTGGAGGAAGAAGACAATTACCCAGCATGCATTTCATCCCGAAAACTTTTCACAAAAAAAAACATTACCGAAGTACCTACGGCAAGAATAGACTACCCCAAGAAATTGTTGTTTTGGGTAAGGAAAGTAAGCCATTGAGTCTTCTCTAAGGTCAACTTCCTACACAATCTCTGTAGTCGCGCGGTGTATGGGGCACAGGAATTGTTATTAACAGGCTGTTCAGCATGGGGTCCTGGAGGGGCCAGGGAGGCAGTGCTTAGTCGCGGCTGGCCTTGGCCTTTCCTACCCTGGGACCGACTGGGAAGGCACCGCTGGTCGGGGCTGGTCTTGGTCTTTCCTAGGTCTGGACACCCATCGCTGAGGATAGCTGCATTGGGGGACCGTGGAGGCAGTGCTTTGTCACGGCTGGCCTCGGTCCTTCATGACCCCGGTTTTCTGCTAGTTCATCTGGACCCAACAGAGGACAAGAACCAGGCTCCGGCCCTGATTGGCCAAACCAGGGCTACCTAGCGGTGTTAACAACTGGTTTGTGCTGGTCAGGGGGTAAGTATGTGCCCCCTCCTCTCCATAACCAAAACAATGTATCCTAAAAAGTGTTTTACTTACCTTTACTTACCTCGACGTTACCTCAACAAATGATCACTCCTAAAAAAGCTTAAACCCAATACCAATTCCATTTCGGAAACGACACACCTTGAGAATTGATCACTATATTATTATATTATTATATATTATTATTATATTATTATTATATTATATATATTATATTACCTTACCAACTGTTATTCACAAAACGACCACTAGATGGAGGCGACGGACCACCACTGAAGAATCAAAAGAAGGCAACCAGCCTTTAACACAAAGACTAAAAACTCACTCCAGCTGCGATCCTCTTTATCTAAATAAATAAATAAACAAAAATGAATGAATAAATAGACTAAATAAATATACAAATATAAATAAATAAATTAAATATAGATTACCAAACAACCATCCCATTTACTCCATTCTTGGTTACAAAGAAAACCATCAAGTCTATATCTTCAAATCAGCGGTTATATCACAACAAGACAGATAACAATTTCATTTTACTTCATTCTTAGTAATATGGGAAAAGAGAGCTGCGGATGACTAGATATTGGCGTGCGCAACTGCCTTTGATCCCCCATTCAACTACCCAGTCGTTGGATGAGGTGGGGGGGATCATCGAGATAACTTAAAATGAGCCTAACCCTAACCCTAACCCTAACCCCTAACCACTAACCCTAACCCTAACCCCTAACCCTAACACAAATTAATTAGCTTAGTATTTCAACGACCCATGAGTCAATATAGTCTTGCCATACTTCGATTTTCCCGCATAAAATAAGCCCATGCCCGAGAAGTCTGGTTGCTCACAGACTAAACTGCGTCAGGTTGACTGAAGTCTACCCAGCAGCAAAAAACATACCTTCAACGTTTCAATTAACATCAATCTTTCCTTACAGAACACAAATTAATTAGCTTAGTATTTCAACGACCCATGAGTCAATATAGTCTTGCCATACGCCGTTGGAAAGCTTAGATTTTCCCGCTTAAAATGAGCCCATCCGCGAGCAGTCTGGTTGCTCACAGACTAAACTGCATCAGGTTGACTGAAGTCTACCCAGCAGCAAAAAACATACCTTCAACGTTTCAATTCACGCGTTTTTTTTGTAATAGTGTAGCTATGATAAAGGACACATGATTTGGCCTGTTTTATTATTCATAGTTGGCTTAACAGTAATAGAATATTTTTATATGCTATAAGTGACCAGACGTCCGAGATCAAAACTGGGAGCATAATCCCCGAGAAGGGGGAAAAAAAAGGGTCAGCTATGTTTAAGTATATATATATATATGTGTGTGTGTATATATGCGTGTGGGTGTGTGTATACATATATGCGCGTGCACGTGTGTGTGTGTGTTTTAATCACTTTCTTGGAACGGCATGATCCCACATCGCTGTGAAGGGATGGCGTTAACCAGGTGGGCGTGCAACCCCTCGAGAGAGTTGCTGCCTCGCCGGCACTTGTACTTGTTCAGCCGGATGCCGTTCTTCACAACCACCTTCACAGAGACATACAGCTGTATGCCAGGGGGGTCCTGTAACACACAACCTATTGCAAGGTCCTCATTTATGCTGGTGTCATTTTGAAATGTTACCATATACAAGTTTGAATGGTTTTGACACACGATGACTGCAGAGACAGCTGCAGGATGGCCCACGAAACAGGACGGAGGGGGCCTGTGGCTGTGCGGGGAGGACCAGCAGCAGTATGGGTGCTGCCGACATGGGGGGCCGGCCACAGGCTGACGCAGCAGGAGGCCTCCTTGCCTCGGCCTGCTGGTTGACGCGCTGGATCTGCCGCGGGTCCAAGCAAGACGTCCGCCGGCCGTGACCACCGGCGACACGGAGCGATGCCATGCGGTGGTTCCACTGGACGGCAAAGGACACCAAGTATACCTGAAACACACATTTCCATTTGACTGTCATTGTGTACAATGCTTACAGGTGACGGCTGAAGCTGTGAAATAAAATGTATCATTGAAGCCATCATTGAGACTTTTCTTTTTAAATTATACCGAATGAACATGGGATTGCAATAAAGCTTTATACATATATATATATATATATATATATATATATATATATATATATATATTTATGCGTGTATGTGTGTTTTTTAATCACTTACTTGGAACGGCATGATCCCACATCGCTGTGAAGGGACGGCGTTAACCAGGTGGGCGTGCAACCCCTCGAGAGAGTTGCTGCCTCGCCGGCACTTGTACTTGTTCAGCCGGATGCCGTTCTTCACAACCACCTTCACAGAGACATACAGCTGTATGCCAGGGGGGTCCTGTAACACACAACCTATTGCAAGGTCCTCATTTATGCTGGTGTCATTTTGAAATGTTACCATATACAAGTTTGAATGGTTTTGACACACGATGACTGCAGAGACAGCTGCAGGATGGCCCACAAAGCAGGACGGAGGGGGCCTGTGGCTGTGCGGGGAGGACCAGTGGTATGGGTGCTGCCGACACAGGGGGCGGGCGGGCCACAGGCTGACGCAGCAGGAGGCCTCGGCTGGAGGCGGGTGGGCGCAGGAGGCTTCGGCCGGGTGGAGGACGACAACGCAGTGGGCTGAACGGGCCGGTTGGTGGGAGTCACAGGCTCTGGCTCATCAACAAATAATCTGGAAATATAAAATACACACGTGATCAGTATTGATATTGATATCTTTTATAAGAACACTGTTCATACTGTTTACACTTTTTATACAACTGTTTATACAATGTCCATACTGTTTATTTATTCATTTTCACTATTATTATATATTATATTATTAATATTCACAGCTCTTCCGGCGCGGGTCTACCTGCAGCCAGCAGCAGACGCTCTCTCTCTCTTTTCCTACTTTTAGTTATTTATTTGGAGTATCGTTTGTTTTATAGCATTTCTTTTTAGTAACTAGTAGTGTCAACTGTAGCCAATTAGGTTTTGGAACTTTTCGCCGTGTTTTCATTCATTCGAGACACTTTTTACGGATTAAGCGTCTCCGCCATGGCTCCCCATAACGGAGGCTTTGTTTACAGTCGGAGTCAGTTGTTGTCGATACAACCACCCTCGTGGATACGGGTTGAAATACCTAAAGAACTCAAGAGGAGTTATAGGGGATGTAGGGCTGGACGTAAACAGCGGGAGGAGAAGCGGAGATATAAGCCCTATCTCCCTTCGATCACCTTGGGAAACGTGAGATCGCTCGCGAACAAGATGGATGAGCTCGCAGGCTTGGTGAGGAATCAGCGGGTTTATCGTGAGAGCAGTGTGCTGTGTTTCACGGAGACATGGCTCCATGAAGACACCCCGGACTCCCTCGTAACTGTGGACGGCTTCCTCACTGTTCGGGAAGACAGGACTCACCAGGAGAGTGGCAAGAGGAAAGGTGGGGGACTTGCTATTCTTGTTAACAACAAGTGGTGTTTTCCTGGGCATGTTACTGTAAAGGAACGTGTGTGTAGCCCGGACATTGAATTGCTTGCAGTGAGCTTAAGACCCTTCTATCTGCCGCGCGAGTTTTCTCACGTGATCATGCTCGTTGTTTACGTTCCACCGTCGGCAAACGCTGCGCTTGCGACTGACGTCACCCACTCCGTCGTCGCGAGACTTCAGACACAGCACCCAGACGCCTTCATCGCGATATCTGGGGACTTCAACCACGTCACTCTGGCTGCTACACTGCCCTCCTTCAAGCAGTTTGTGGACTGTCCCACCAGGGAAAACAAAACACTGGACCTGCTGTATGCCAATGTTAAGGAGGCATACAGTTCCACTGCGCTTCCCCCACTGGGAAGGTCTGACCACAACATCATCCACCTCAAGCCACTGTATAAGCCTCTAGTCCAGCGGCTGCCTGTTACCATCAGGACTGTAAAGAGATGGTCACAGGAGGCCGATGAGACCTTGCGGGGCTGCTTTGAATGAACCGACTGGGACTTGCTCTGTGAGTCACATGGTGAGGACCTTGATGGTCTCACAGACTGCATAACAGGGTACATCAACTTCTGTGTGGATAGTGTTGTTCCCACACAGACTGTACGCTGTTTCCAAAACAACAAGCCGTGGGTTACCAGAGACATCAAGGTCCTGCTTAATGAGAAGAAGAGGGCCTTCAGAGACGGTGACAGGGAGCAGATAAGGCGTGTTCAGAGGGAGCTGAGGGAGAAGATACAGCAGGGTAAAGACAGCTACAGGAGGAAGCTGGAGGACAAACTCCAGCAGAACAACCTGAGGGGTGTGTGGAGTGGCATGAGGAGCATCACTGGCTACAAACAGTCTGGTAGCCAGACAACAGGGGGGGGGCCTGATTGGGCCAACGAGCTGAATCTGTTTTTCAATAGATTTGATGTGAGGGCTCCGGTCTTCCCCCCCCTCAGCTCCCCCAGCTCCTCTACAACCATCCCCCCTCGAACCTCCAGCCCTGCTGCCCCCCCTGCTGCTGAACCTCCCCCCCCCCCTCCCACACCGTCCCTCCACAGCTACACCGTGCCTGTTCTCTCTCCCTCTCTCTCTGTTCTCTCTCCTTCTCTCTCTCCCCCACCATCAGATCACCCAGATCACCAGACTCCTTCTGCCCCCACTCACGGCACACAGTCCTTCACAGCAGAGCAGGTGAGGAAGGTGCTGTGCAGGCTCCGTCCAGGCAAGGCTGCAGGTCCCGATGGCGTCAGCCCGAGGGTACTCAGAACGTGTGCTACCCAGCTGAGTGGAGTCCTGCAGCACATTTTCAACCTGAGCCTGAGTCTGGAGAGGGTCCCTGTGCTGTGGAAGACATCCTGCCTGGTTCCAGTACCGAAGAAGGCGCGTCCTAGCACCTCTAATGACTACAGACCGGTGGCACTGACGTCCCACCTGATGAAGTCCCTGGAGAGGCTGGTCCTGTCACTTCTTCGGCCCCTGGTCAGTGCATCGCTGGACCCTCTGCAGTTTGCCTACCAGCCGAGGCTGCGAGTGGAGGATGCCATCATCTTCCTGCTTCACCGTGCCTACGCCCACTTGGACAGGCCCGGAAGCACTGTGAGAATCATGTTTTTTGACTTCTCCAGTGCTTTCAACACTATCAGGCCTACCCTGTTGGGGAGTAAGCTGACGGCGATGCTGGTGGACTCCTCCCTGGTTTCCTGGATTACGGACTACTTAACGGGTCGACCACAGTTTGTCAGACTGCAGGACTGTGTGTCTGACACTGTGGTCAGCAGCACAGGGGCTCCACAGGGGACCGTTCTGTCACCATTCCTGTTCACCCTGTACACCTCAGACTTCCAGTTCCACTCGGAGTCCTGCCATCTGCAGAAGTTTTCAGACGATTCTGCAGTGGTTGGATGTGTTAGTGACGGTAACGATGTGGAGTACAGGAGCGTCGTGGATTCCTTCGTTGAGTGGTGTGAGCTAAACCATCTGCAGCTCAACACCAACAAGATGAAGGAGTTGGTGGTGGATTTACGGAGGTTGAAATCTACCCCCACACCCATCTCCATCAAGGGGGTGACTGTCGACGTTGTCCAGGATTACAAATACCTGGGTGTTCACCTGGACAATAAACTGGACTGGGCCAAGAACACTGAGGCTGTGTATAAGAAAGGCCAGAGCCGACTTTATTTCCTGAGGAGGCTCCGGTCCTTCAACGTCTGTAATACTATGCTTAAGATGTTCTACCAGTCGGTGGTAGCCAGTACCATCTTCTTCGGGGTCGCGTGCTGGGGAAGCAGGTTGAGGTCAGCAGATGCCAGCAAGATCAGCAGGATCGTCAGGAAGGTTGGCTCCGTCCTGGGGGTCCAACTGGACTCTTTGTTGGAGGTGTCTGAGAGGAGGATGCTGCGCAAGTTGCGTAGTATCCTAGACAACAACGCTCACCCTCTCCACCAGGTGCTGACCTCATACCGCAGTGCCTTCAGCAATAGACTCATTCCACCCCGGTGTACCACAGAACGCCACAGGAAGTCCTTTCTTCCTGTGGCCATCAGACTCTATAACTCATCTACTTCAGGTCGTTAGAGGACCTCACATCTTCTAAATGCACCATCACTGCAGAATTCACTTTATTCACTGTATTCACTTTATTCATTCATTTAGTCACTTTATTTAGTACTGCCATGGGAACTATACGTATTGCTGTATATTATATATACCTACGTAGTTACTGTAGCGGTACGACGAACTATCTCATCTTATTCCATTAAACATTCACTGTGATATATTTATATATTTATTAGTTTCTATTATAGTTTGTACGGGTATATTAGCTTACACTTAAGTTGAGTAACTAAGTATAAGCTAATATAACAAAATGTTAGGCTAGTTGGTTTTTATTTATTTAGTTAGTTGGTAGTTAGTTAGTTGGTTTATAAGTTACTCTAGTTTATTGTTATATTGTTGTTAATTGGTTATATTAGGTATATTTTTTATATTAGGGTATATTGTATTTTATTTTATTTTAGGTATATTTTATTGTGTATATTTCTTTTCCTTCTTTGTTTTGATCTGTTGCAAAATAATTTCCCTCGGGATGAATAAAGTCTCTTGAATCTTGAATCTTGAATCTTGAATCTTGAATGTTTATCACTGACAATAAAGGTGACTTGGTAGGACTTGTGTGCTATTTTCTTTCCACAGCCAAAAGAACACACATGAATCAGCTTATTATTTCGACGAGCCGTGGGCGAATTTAGTCATGCCATACACCGTTGGAAAGCTTAGATTGCCACGATTAAAATGAGATCATCCACGAGTCATATGCTTGCTCACAGACAAAACGGCGATAGGTTGAATGAAGTCTACCCAGCAGCTAAAAACATAGCTTCAACGTCAACGGAATCGTTTCTCTTTCTACGAAATCGATACAGCTAAATACATACCTTAACGAAAAGTCGAATTATTAACTCGCAAAGGATGAAGATCATCAAATTCACCTTAGTTGAATCCTCCGTTGGCAGTGGACAGCAATGACCGTGACTACGTATGAGTCGTAAAAACATTAGGTGACGTATTCCGATCCTCGCTCAGCGATTGGTCCGTTGAGCGCCGAGCTCTGCTCAGCATCGCTCCGCCATTGGCCGATCGCTGCTCAACTCTGCTCAGCTTTGGTCAACCATTGGTCGGTTAGCGTGAGCTTAGGGACTTGGCGGAGAGTTTGCCTGACGAAGGCGAACGACCCCCCCCAAGTCCCTATTGCGCAACCCTGGGATCGACCAAAAAGGATCGGGGAGGATCAAAAGGGATGGCTCCATCTGGTGGCCACCGGTGGGAGGTTTTATTTCCAGAAATTTCCAAAAATGTCATTGTGAGGGACCGACTTGATCACCCCACGTATTGGGATGTGGACTCTCTGGCCTGGACCGTGTGGACAAACACGAGGGGTGGCAATGCCGTTGAAAAGTAGTGGGGCTTTATTGTCTTCACCACAACTTGCAAAATAACAAAACAAACATAAATCCAAAATCCTAAATAATACTAAATGGCAAAACTAGCCATTTTAGCCGCTTAGCTTAGCAGGACTTAGCTCAGCATGAGGTAGCATAGCATAGGTTAGCTTAGCCTAGCATACCGGGTACTGGCCTCACATCAAGCCAGCACCTCCGTGAAGTTGGCCCCCCGTGTGTTCAAAAAGTAGATGAAAATATTCCCCTTCGTTTGTGCTACGTTTGTGCTGATTTGTGCCGTAAAAAGAAATGTTTGTGCTGTTGAGGTTTTTGAGTTATTAAACATTACTTTTTCTTGACCGTGACGTCACCAGCCCCCCGACATAGTCCAATTCACTCCAAAATGGTCCCAATCGTTTGTGCTGCGTTTGTGCTGATTTGTGCCGTACAAAGAAATGTTTGTGCTATTAAGTTTCTGAAGTTATTAAGGTGTATTTGCTACAAGTGTGACGTCACCCATTCCATGCCCTCCACCCTTAAACATAGTTCCAGCGTTGTTGCCATGCAATGCTTCACTGAAGCCAGGTCAAACTCAGGTGCAACTGCCAGTCATGCTGATCGCAAGAGGGATGGAAGCCTCTCTACACTCTACTCTCTCAACCTGTGGCCTCGAAAGGTGAGTCAGATATTTCTCCCATGTTTTAGTAGGCGCTAGAAATTGAATTTTACTTTAATTTAGGCTATTATGTAGGCCAGAAGTGTTGGAAGGGATACAGGGTGTAGCGCAAGCAAATGGGTTTGGTGCGCTCCGAACAAGGCTGTCAGATTTTAAAGTTTATCATCGGTTGATGGATTTGCAAATGGTTAGTAGAAAGTCTGCCTTTGAGTGGCGATCCATTTAGTTTAAGCAAGAGGGGTAAAATGTCAACCGAGAGCAGGGAAAAGGGTGGAATGCGGTGTTACCATTATCAAAGATGGGTAAAACATTATCTTTAATCCGAGATATTATAGACCTACTTTGGGTGTTATGTCATTTTTATTATTCCCTCACCTTACAGGTCTTAATGGTGTGCAGAAAGTCGTGGAGACCAGTCCAGTGTGTGTTGCCTTTCCAGAAAATCTTCCTCTGAAAATCTCAACAGTAGTGCTGAGGAAAGGTTGCACCAACACACCAGGCCACAATGGCAGGTACGTCACATGAAAATGTAAATGTAGATTATAATTTTAAAGGCAGAGTCTATTGAATGAAACAGTATTTATACCTTTAGTCAAATTCAGTTAATTGCTCCCCATACTTGAGCTATGTATTCAGCAGGTGCATTCAGCATGTGAGCCGAATATAGAAAATATAGGATATCCAGAACAGTCCAAGCAACCTGGCTCTGCATATGTGAATCAAACATGGTGTCTTGCACTAATAGAAGAACAGTTTCAGCCAATCAACATCGCTGAATATAGCTTTAACACCAAGCACTGTTTTGATATCTATAAGGTGTAGATTGTTTATTTGTAATGTGTTGATATCAGCTGAGAACATTTTCACTGTATCATGTTACATCAGGGTTGCCAACTTTGGTCAGTGTGCTTCACTTTGTGATGTAATGTCATGTCTGCTTATGTGTGCGCAGTCATGAACTGCGTGATATAGGAGCAAATTCAAGTACACTTATGCACACTTATGCATGTTGTTTCTATTACCTTAATAGGGTTAATATGTGTACATGATGTGGCAAACAGAAGAAATGAGTGGCTGTTTACATTGAGTTTCCTTAAGCTATCTGTAGGCCTAAGCTCCACAGATGACCAACGTTTACCATGTTTTATGTAACCCCTTGGGACTCTGTCATGAAACATGGTAAATGTTGTGCATCTGTGAGCTCCCCTAGAAGAAAATGTGGGGCTTCGGCCTACAGGTAAGTTAAGGTAAACTATGGGTGAAGTGTAGAGGATGGGTGAAGTAGCAAGTAAGTTTGGGAAAGCCCCATAAGTAACCTGCAGTCAATTCAGTTGGTCTTACCAGCTGACGCCTAAAACTTGTTTCCTCTATAAGGAAATAGCCTTCGGTATAGTCAAGGCACACAGCGAGTGAACTGGATTAAAGAATAAAAAGAATGGATGTGGAATGACATTTCTTGGGTAGGTGTGAGCGCGTGAGATTGATGCTGAAACCGTGAGTGTCACGCCAGATGCGTGAGAGTTGGCAACCCTGTTACTTGTAGGTGACCTTTTACTACATTGTAATGTTTGCATTCCATATGATAAACATGAGATCAGACCTGAAAACAACAACAAGACAACTTTTTATTGATGGGTTAACCAGGGTGTAACAATGAACAACAATGAACCATATTTTCAGTACATTTTTGTAAAACTTATGCAACATATAAAAGCATCTGAACTTGTATTAAAATAAATCATAGCTTCTAACCATAACATAACTTAACAGTGTGTAGGTTCCTTTGTATAAAATACAACATGAGGCTGTATTTTATTTTTTCCAGAAGCAGTGGAAACTTTTTTGCAGAGGTCATCATATTTCTCCCATACAGAGTATGCCCTCTTGCAGTAGGCCACATAGTGTCCAAGAGCCTCCCTGGATGGCCCTGGAAGAAATGCAACTATGCCTCTGAGGTAGAATTGCTCACTGCCCAAGGTAATGTTAGCGGGAAAATCCTCTAACGCATAATTTCTTTCTGCAGCAATTTCTATTGACAATGCTGCTCCAGTGGTGTAATTGTGGCTGACCAATCCAGGGCACAAGTGTGTGGAAGCATCTGGTGATGGCAGAGGCCGAAGACAAGAAGAGGGTTGTAGCTGCACTCCTTCCACCAGTGCTGCCTGAAGCCCTTTTACACCCTGTGCCTGCAAGATGTTGCAGTCAACCGGTACAAGTGGAACCTGCCTGCATTGTGCCAAACTCCGGCTGCAGTGTGGAGAGGAGCACTGTGCCTTGGTCAGCAGACTTGGAACTTGCCTCATTACTGCGGTAACAAGAGATGTTGCATGCTGCTTCAACCTGTTTAGCCCCTGATTGCAACTGGTTGAAGCTGAAAATTTCAAGCAGAAGCTTTGCCCTCATTTTATACACATCTCGGTGCATTCCCTTTGTGACCATCATGGAAACTAATTGGTATATTTCTGTTGTTTCTTTTTTGGAATTCATATGATTTTGGAAATTTGCACTATCACAGAACGCCCCACACAGGCACTGACAGAAGGAGTCGAATGCACAGGTGTTGGTGACTGTGACAGAATGTTTGCCTAATTTCACTGCCTTTACTACATTTCCATTCTGTAGAAAGCCTATCTGGATTTTTGAGTTTTTGGGGATCATGTCAATGTGAAGCCACTCTGGGCATGGAGTGAGGTAAGACCTCCTTTTTTTTGGTGGCACAGCTAGGCCTCTCCAATTTTCCAGGGGCTCTTCTGCCTCCCTTATTGGTTTAGCATTTGTTACAGATGTCTCCGCTTTATTTTCTTCATCAATTTTGTTTCCTGAGTGAGCTGCATAGGAGATCCTCATCTGTCCTTCTATGTATTTCAGGTGCCTGCTCACAAAGCGGTCTAGACGAATTGGTAGATTGTCATGAAGGAATAGGCCACATTTCAAATTTTTGAATTCCGCCTCAACATGAGCAGAAGTTGCTGTGAGGGTGCTGCCTTTATAGTGTTGCACCATTAGTCCGGTCCACAGTGGCAGATAGGCACACATCTTAATTAAATGAGGGATGAGCTCTGGGAGGAAGTGGAGATTGTCCCTGTCACCACAATGTGAGGCAAGTCTGTTCCTCTCCGCACACACGTCACTCACCCAGGATTTTGCTTGGGTATTGCAGTCTGTATCAGAACTGCTCCACATTTCCTTAGCTTCATCATTGGCCATTGCATCATCAATGCATAAAGTGTTGCTGCCCTCTGCAATTCTTTTTTTAAGACTTGTCTAGCAAATCTCCGACATGACAGGCTCACCACTCTCATCATGTCCCTCTGATTCACTTAGGGCCACCACTGTAATGGACTGAATCAGGTCCCTCGCCTCATCAACTGACACACACTGCACCAGCTGGGCCAAAGCTCTGACGTAGAAATCTTTCACCCGTTTTCCCTTGTTTTTCAGGCATTCCCAATGACAAATGATTTGACTGCAGTGTGCAACATCAACACGGATGAAACAGGGCGGTAGCTGGGGTGAGTTCTTGCCAAATAGCACCCCAAAGCACTCATTGACATACGTCTGTAAGTCTGGGGGAGGTGTGAAAGCCTTGACCAGAGCCCCTAGAATTGCTAGAGAGAAGTCACATACAGCCTCTCTGGGCACAGGTAAACCTCCTCTTTGCCACTCATTAAGCCAGTTTGCAATTGTGTTAATGTCATGCGGCTCAGACAGCATCTGCACCACAGGGACATGAACCCTGGAGTCTTGTGTGGACAGAACACCTTGGTACAGGAAGATGTCAAAGTCAAAGTCAAAGCCTTTATTGTCATTATATGACGGTGCATACAACAAAATTGGGAGCGCTGCTCCACTTGGTGTATCAATAAAAATAAAAATAAAAATAATAATAATAATAAATAAAAAAATAAAATAAAGAATAATAATAAGACTAATAGTGTAACAGACGAAAAGACGGTAAAGCTCAATATAAATAAAAATATAAATAATTGTCCGAAATTTTAGGTATATGCCAATAAATAATATACGACAATATAGACAATATAGTATAAGTAAGTAAGTATAAGTAATAAATAATAATATATAATATAATAAATATAATAAATAATACAAATATATATATGTATATATATATATATATATATATATGTATATATATATATATATATATATATGTATATATATATATATATATATATATATATATATAATATATATATAATAATAATAAATAATGTACACATATATAAAAAATATATGTATGATACAATATGATATAGGACAATATAAAAGGTATAAACAATCTAAAACAACCCAACACACAAACAATATATACATATATGCTCTGAGGTAGGTTAGGTGGGTTTAAAAAAATTGCACTTATTTTTGCGGTAATTGCACAAGATATAATATAATGTGATAATTGCACATGTTTATGGTCGGAGTAGAATTGCAATGTGTCCGGACTTCCCTGTTGGCCTGGTAAGTTTTTTAACTACTGTACCTGCAGCGTCCAAACTAACAGGTGATCCATGGACCTTTGACAGGGACCTGTACACCAATAACTGAGAGGGAGTCCAGTAGTGACAAAAGAACTTGTCCAGGCCAATGTCAAATATACTGCCACAGTGTACACCGCACTGTATTTCATTTGTTGGAGTGAAAGGACTGGATCATTGTGCCCTAAGTCTTTATCCCCTCTTTCCTGTTTTGCCTTTCGCAGGGTGGTTAGGCTTGGCAAATGGCTTGGCTCTGGATCACCCATTTCCATGATTTCTTTGGCCTTTGCAACTTGCCATACACGGGGAGTTGCTCTGCCATTCCAGAGGGCCTCAGACACTTGCACTCTTTCCTCACCTGACAAATGACGCTTTGATTTTCCCGTGTGGAGATTGTAATTTACATTTCGGTATTTACATTTTAACACTACTGGTGTGTTGGGCTCTGGCAAGTTCTCCCCATAAATGTATAGGTGTCCAGTACACTCAGTAAAGTGTCCAGTGATAACTATGCACCTTAACAGACTGTTTGGGTACACCTTTGCCCTCTTAAAGCATAGTGTGCAAGGAGATTTTATGGTCTCCCATATCTTTTTATTTAAGGCATGAGTCCGCATGCCTCGTCTGAAGACGGTGTAAGAGCGCTCATGTGACTGGCTGTCCTTGTACACGGCCTCATCATAAGGGATGGTGAGTTCAAACTCAGTACTGTTGTGTGTTTCTGGTGGGGAATCCAAATCTGCATCAGACTTGTCACTTTCCTCATGTGCCTCCTCAGCATTTGTTAGCCCTAATTGTTCCCAAATGTTATGCCGATTCATTTTGACATAGGTGTACAGTCCTTTTGGTGACATTTTACCTCCCAGCTGTTTACTGAGGTCAGTCCAAATCCTCTCAGAAGGATGTGTGATATCTTGCCCTCTCACAATGTCATCTTTGGCAGCCAAGATGACTTTTGTGAGCGCATCCTTGTCGCAAGAAGGTGGCCGCGGCATCTGACCAAAATTGAAGTACAGTTTAATCATGCACGTCCATGTAGTTCGGGTGCAGGATCAAAACATTTCAAAGTGTAAAGCAAAAAAGAAGATCCGCACACCAGAGAGCTTCCATTAAAGTTTTTTTATTGTCAGTGACGTTCCTTCCTTAGACTTCAGACTTTAGAATTTTTTTGAAGTCTGATGAAGGGCCGGAAGGGCTTGAAACGTCACTGACAATAAAAAAAACTTTAATGGGAGCTCTCTGGTGTGCAGGTCTTCTTTTTTGCTTTTAATTATTGTGATGTGTAAATGTGTGTGAATTTAATTTATTGTTTAAACATTGCATTATGTAAAATAAAAATGTCAGTTAAGTCCATTTGTTTCATTTGTTTGGATGACTTTCAGAAAATGCTTCTATTAGCTTATGTGAAATGACAAAACTGAGTTCAGAATTTGTCTTGGGCCCTTTCTTATCTGATGCTAAATAATTAGATGTTCCTACGTTTCTATGCTTCAGAATTGTGGAAAGCATGCAATAGAATGTAGCTCACATATGGAACATACTGGTGTCACTACTTGTCATGAACCAGAATTAACCTAAATACAGTAAGAAGAAGAAGAATAAGAAGAATTACTCATTTGATCCCGTGAGGGAAATTTGGTCTTCTGCATTTAACCCAATCGTGAATTAGTGGAGTACACTCAGCACACAGTGATGGTGAAGCACACAGTGAGGTGAAGCACACACTTAAACCCGATGCAGTGAGCTGCCTGCAACAGCGGCGCTCGGGGAGCAGTGAGGGGTTAGGTGCCTTGCTCAAGGGCACTTCAGCCGTTCGCACTGGTCGGGGTTCGAACCGGCCACCCTCCGGTTACAAATCCGAAGCCCTAACCAGTAGGCTGCGGCTGCCCAAGTACTGAATCAGATTCAATTTATTTTACAAAACATGTATGTAGGCTAGTTTGTAATGTGTAGCCTACGGTTAAATGCACAGTCTTACCTTACATCCGGGGGCTGGTGACGTCACGGTCAAGAAAAAGTAATGTTTTATAACTCAAAAACCTCAACAGCACAAATACTTATTTTTACGGCACAAGTCAGCACAAACGTAGCACAAATGATTGGGTTCAATTTGGAGTGAATTGGACTATGTCGGGGGGCTGGTGACGTCACGCACATAGCATATACGCCTTAATAACTTAAGAAACTTAATAGCACAAACATTTCTTTGTACAGCACAAATCAGCACAAACGCAGCACAAACGATTGGGACCATTTTGGAGTGAATCGGACGATATCGGGGGGCTGGGTGACGTCACGGGCAAGAAAAAGTAATGTTTAATAACTCAAAAACCTCAACAGCACAAATATGTATTTTTACGGCACAAATCAGCACAAACGTAGCACAAACGAAGGGGAATATTTTCATCTACTTTTTGAACACACGGGGGGCCAACTTCACGGAGGTTCAGAGTTGTGCTTAAATTTACGCATGTTCCTACGCACAAGTACAAGTTGATAAATCCCATACTTTGCGTGGGAATGTTCGTACACACGGTTGAGAAATGAGGCCCCTGGGGCCTCATGCACGAACGTTGCGTACGCACAAAAAAATGGTGTACGTTCATTCTCACGGCAAAGTGCAGATGTATCAAGACTGAAATGGCCGTATAAATTTGCGTGCCTCACGTCAACTCTTGAGCTGGCGTACGCACATTTCTACAGCAGTTGACCCTTTGGCGACACTTAGAGGTGATCAAAGCATCATGTTTAATTTGTCAGAGCAATGAAATTCTTATTACATGGCAGACAACCTCTACGCAGTAGATGGACATAAGAGATAAGAAATAAAAATATTTAAATGCTGGGAAACTGTCATAATAAAGGAATGTGTAAAATAGTAGTTGATTGAGTGATGTGCACATTCGAGACACGTGAACAATTTACACCGATGAACAATCAACACCGACAAGTCTGCAATAACATGACTGGGTATAAAAGCACACCGAAAAAATTCGTCAACAATTAGAGGACATTGCGAATGGCGCAATTAGGCGAGAGCGTGTCTTTCGAGACAGAAACGATCCTCTCGAAATTGTCGACAATTGGCTCATCAGCCGCTTTCGATTCCCTCGGGCAATCCTGCTTGAGTTATGTGCAGAGCTGCGGCCGGCCTTGGAGCGCGCCACCGCAAGGAGCCATGCCCTGCCGGTCCACGTACAGGTACTTAGTACCTTGGGGTTCCTGGCAACCGGGGCGTTTCAAAGAGAGTTGGCCGACCGATCGGGTATATGCCAGTCGACCCTGAGCCGGGCCATGCCAGCCGTGTGGGCCGGACTCATCCGCCTGTCAGCCAGGTGTATAACATTCCCATACAATGCAGCTGAACAGGTCAACATTAAAGCGCAATTTGCAGCGAGAGCCGGTTTTCCTAATATAATCGGAGCTGTCGACTGCACTCACATTGCCATAAAAGCGCCATCACATGACGAATTTGTATATGTGAACAGGAAACATTTCCATTCAATAAATGTAGGCTACAAATTATATGTGATGCACAAATGTTATTAACCAACATTGTGGCGAGGTGGCCTGGTTCAACGCACGACTCATATATTCTGAGTAACAGCATAGTTGGGAACAGACTGCAGGCTGGCATTGTGCGCGATGGGTGGCTTCTTGGTGAGTAATTGTATTCTTTTAATTGTCCTAATATTAATCCCCGTGATGCGCATTGAGTGTACGTCCCCAAATACTATCCTGTCTTCACAGCATCATTACTTGTTTGTGTGATTGATTCGCTGGTTAAGCAACAGCTTCGGATCTTTCGTACAAGCCCCTGTCTCTGTGTGCAAAGTACTCATGTTAATAAACCCGTGCGTAAAGTGTGAAATGTCATTATCAGCCTCACCTTTGCCCCGGCGCCCTTCGGCATTAATTTATAACAATAGTGTGTGATCCATGTAAGTGGTGTATAAAACTAAGAAATGGGAACAACAAATACAGTTTACTTATACTGCCTGCTTTCAATTAACCCCAGGCGACCGTGGCTACCCACTGAGGACGTGGCTTATGACCCCTCTGACCAACCCTCAGACTGACCGAGAGCGGAGGTACAATGACCGCCATACCCGCACTCGGTCAGTCGTTGAGAGGGCAATAGGTCTCCTGAAGGGACGGTGGGCAGCAGTCCTCCTTTTCACTTCCATTTTTAAATCTGACCACTTCTTTTTAAGTTCAGCGTGTGTGCGGCTCTCTGAACCCACAGCGTTGACCGCCTCACACACGCTGTCCCACTCACTCCTCTTCCGCTTGCTGTTAATCCCGGAGGACAAACTGCCAAATAAAACCACCCTCCGAGCCTCCACCTCAGTCAGGAGAGTCTCCAGTTCGCACTCGGTAAATTTTCGCTTTTTAGATGTGCTCGCTTTTTAGATGTGCTCATTCTCTTTCTATGATCGTACAGAGGGGAATCCCTGATGCAGGGCTCATTTAAATATGATTAACATAATTGAATAGGGGCGTGGACAGGGAGGAGTCTGATACTCGTGCACGTGCGCTCAATTCGGTATGTACAAAGGAAATGTGCTTGGGTTCAGGCGTACGCTCAGATTGATACATCTGAATTTTTTTGTGCGTGCGGCGGTTTCTGGCTTTGTGCGTACGCCATGTTTCAGTAGAAAATCCACGCAATTGTTAGTACATGAGGCCCCTGGTCTCGTCGCCTCGTTTCAGACTCGTTCGCCTCTTTGGAGGAACGTTCACCGTTCGGGTCAATCGCGAACGCTGGAGCTTACATCATGAAAAGTGCGCTCAATTATTGACCGAAATAACATTTTGCAGGCCCCACGCCGGCGTCAGGGTTTGTTATGGTGTTAAATGTGACGACTCAGTTCACAACGACCTGTTGCTGCAGTTTACGTGAAGATCTCCGAGGTCCACCGGATCGTTTTGTGAGCGACGGTGGTTCGTGTTCCAGATCCCGATACGTGTTCGATACAGAACAGAAGGTCTTCTACGTCCATAACAACTACACGAGTGAAATGACCGCCATCAATTCTAACTTAACGTTTTGTTAACGTGGGTCACATTTCCCCCCGCCTAGTCTCGCTCGACGTCGGCTGACAATCGACCATCAGCTCTGCTCCATTCATTCAGCCAACCTGGATCTACAAGACGTTTCAGAGGTAGTGACGTCACGTCGCCACCGGGGGCGCCCGAGAGACCAAATCAGCGCATTCATTCTACAAACATCTGCACGCCGTGGATGCTGCAAACCAACCCAACAAGAGATTACCTTCATAGTACCAAAAACAACTAAATACGCAATATATAATGCATTGCATCCAAATGGCCGTTTTTAGTCATTCGTAATAACTTTCCTCTATGACTTGGATCAACTTGATCTTCAATTCATTGAGGCGTCTGTGTGTGTGTGTGTGTGTGTGTGTGTGTGTGTTTGTCATTACATGCACAACATGTCGCAACACAACATATGCAAGCTATTATTTACCTTGGGGCAAGAATAAATCCAACCTGTCTAACAGCTCGGCACAACCTTGGATTTACTCCTGGCTCCATTATAATAGCTGAGAGGCTCCAGGTAAATAATAGCTTTTTCAAACTCTCGACACACGGGGTGAGCACACCCCCCCCCCCCCCCCTCCTCCCATCCAATCATAACACGTATTGTTAAAGCACCGCACAAGTCAGAAGCCTATTCATGTGTTCAGTGGACCGGCAAGGCGGTCAGGTCCTGCTCACCAGGAGCGCCCCCACCACAGTCATCTCCTCACAGTACGGCGGTAGAACCGGCCGCTAGTAGTGTCCACAGGTTGTAACAAACTAATTGGATTTTCCAACCAGGGAGTTGGATTATATACAACCCAGGACTCACCTCGTCTATAAAACAAAGATGACACCTCTGACCATTCGTCAGAGGTGCTGCTCCAACCCTAGCAACGGGGAGGAAATGGAAGCCATCTGCAGCAGTTGCGGTGGCAAAGACCGCCCTCAGACACCGGGATATAGTGGGACATGTCCAACATGGCAGAGGTGGCCTTGGTTTGGAAGCAACAACAACCACCTGGCAAAAGGCTACTCCAGCTGAACGACGGCACATGGTGGTGGAGGAAGCAGCCAGGTGTGCCACAGCAGTCTCCCAAGCTCAGCAAGGCCGTTGGATGAAGTGGGAAGGCATGAAGAGGAGGAAAATCACCTGGAGCAATCTGTGGAGCATGGAGTCCAATAGGCTAAGCTTCATCATTAGAGCCACTTATGATGTCCTGCCCTCTCCAACCAACCTACATGTCTGGTATGGAGAGGACCCAGCCTGTCTCCAGAGTGCAGCCCCAGCAACCCTCAAACACATCTTGGTGGGTTGACCAGCCTAAGACCAGCCTAACGCAGGGAAGATACACCTGGCGCCACAACCAGGTGTTGAAGTGCTTGGCTGCCGAACTGGAGACTACAATCCCACGGAAAACAACTTTCGTTCGGGAAGGGGAGAAAAGAGGAACCAAGTCATCTCCTCCGGATCCAGGCCCACTGAACACAGCCCGGGATTGGGAAATGCGTGTGGACCTCACCCAGAGACTCACCTTACCACCCGAAATTGCAGCGACCAACCTGCCCCCAGACCTGGTCCTCTGGTCCAAATCCTGGCGGCGTGTCTTCATCGTTGAGCTGACCGTCCCATGGGAAGATGCCATCGATGAGGCATTTGAGCGGAAGAGACTGCGATATGCCAACTTAGCAGCTGAAGCAGAGGGGCGGGGCTGGAAAGTGAAGGTGTGGCCAGTGGAGGTCAACTGTAGAGGCTTTGTAGCCAGGTCCACCACAAGGCTCCTGAAGGAAGTAGGGATCAGAGGGCAGGCCCAACGGAAGGCAATTAAAGAACTTGCCACTGCAGCAGAACGGAGCAGTCACTGGCTGTGGCTGAAACGGAAGGATGCAATATGGGCTGCCAAGTGACCGCGTGGTGCCACCGTGCGCCACACACCCGGGGCTGATCATCCTGTGGTGGGCCAACCTCTGCAGAGGGTGTCTTGTTACAAGTGGCCCAATGATGTTTGGGGCAAACAACTGATGATGTGGCGTGCTGGTGGCACCACGTGATCACTGCCAAATCTCACCCCACCCAAGAGGATATCTCCAACGACGTTCACTTGACGTGCTGAATATTAGGGATATTTAACAGCTAGTCCTACTAAGAAGCCTCCAGTGGACGGATCTCTTTATTCTGCGCCGGCCCTGTTGGAAAATGCCCATCCTGGGAAAGTGAAAACAATGACAGAACCACAATGACAGACCCACAATGACAGAACCACAATGACAGACCCACAATGACAGAACCACAATGACAGAACCACAATGACAGACCCACAATGACAGAACCACAATGACAGAACCACAATGACAGACCCACAATGACAGAACCACAATGTAAGCGCCGCTTGTTTGACTCGGTGCGAGTGCACACACACACGTACGTGCACACACACACGTACGCGCACACACACACAGGCACGCACGTACACGTACAAGCATACACGCACACACACAGCGAGCAGTGGAAGAACAGTGAACAAAGCCACAGAGGGGACACACAGGGCATGTTTAAATAGCTCACGTAACAAATGAGAAATTCTCCTCGGCATGAATGGATGTTTAAGACAGCTCTCCGGTACTTCCACTACTACTGCCTTGTTCCACTCAATTATGGGCAAATAACATTGTTTACCCTTTATAAACACCGGCTAGTAGTAACTATAGCGTCTGTGTTCTTCAGGATTGATCTGAAGCGGAGATAGGAGGCAGAACGTCATCTACGTCCTGAGTCCTTCACCATGAGAGTCCTTCAGACATGTAAATATGTATAAAGACTAATAGAGTGAGAAACGGCCCAACATCTAACTTTGAAATCTTATGTTGCCCCCAGAGGGCAGGCCAATACAAAAGAGGGACTTTGTATTACAGCAAACACCTACACTAGAAAATATACAATGGTCATTTGTAAATGTATTAGTAAAGCAATACAATCGATGTCCTGTCTACGCATCAACCTTACCAAATGAATTGTAGCAGAATGCTGGTGCCAAAAAAAGGTCAAATTGACATTGGTGCAAACACAATTGTAATTCCGCTGCCAACGAGCAAGTTAATTTAATGCTCAAGAGCATTCAGTACTGAGGTGCTAAATTGAGCCTGCATAATCTTTCGTATAATACGCAAGCACAAAGAGGCTTCAGCGTTTGAAAACACAAACTCCATATTCAGTACTGTAATATTATGTGGTCGTTATTTTGGTTTTGAATGTGAGACCCACTTAGCATCTATTTTAGCATGGAGGGTTAATTGTATGCTTTGAGTCGCTGGACTGCTCAGCGCATTCACACTCCGCAATAACATACTTTTATACTTTTTATACACTGTTAAATAACTGTTCATAGTACTGTTTATACTTTTTATATACTGTTAAATAACTGTTCATAGTACTGTTTATACTTTTTATACACTGTTAAATAACTGTTCATAGTACTGTTTATACACTGTTAAATAACTGTTCATAGTACTGTTTATACTTTTTATACACTGTTTAAAACTGTTTAAACTGTCCATACTGTTCATAACATCCATACTGTTCATTTATTTATTACTATTACTATCATTACCCCCATAATGCACCTCTTACTGTTTACCGTTTACCGTTTACTGTTACTGTTCTCAATTTGCACATTTTACTATTTACTGTTTTATTGCACTCGCGACCACCTTAGTATTTTTTTTTTTTATTCTTATTTTTTTTATACTTATATTTTTATATATTTATATTTATATTGCATGCTGTCTTGCACCAGGGATTGAGGGAAACAGCATTTCGGTTCTTGTGTATGGCCTGTACATTCATGAAAACTGACAATAAAGTTTACTTGAACTACTTGAACTTGAACAACACAGAAGTTTTGAAAAACAAGGAATTTCACTTTTTAATGTTTCACAAATATTAAGTCTCTGCCTGGAATGCCACTGAATTATGACATGAAATAAGAGCTTGAACTGTAGATGCTTATGTTTGTCTTCGGGGGGGGGGGGGGGGGGGGGGGGAGAGAGAGACCCAGTGTCATTTAGTTCACTTTGCGTCGTCTCCGGGGTGATTGAGGGTGTGGCCTGTGGTCTGGACATCAATTGGCGGGGAGGAGCAGTCCACCAATGACAGGCCTTCCCTTCCACATGACCCGCCCTCTCCGTTGGCCAGACGCCCGGCTCTGTCGCGAGGAGGGCCCGTTACGGCCTGGCTTGATGAGTCTGTAAAGGAGGATCGAGGGTCGACGCCCCGATGCGTCTCCGCTACAGCCCCGCCTGCCCGGGCCTCGCCATGCCTTTGAAGACGCGGATTTTCCCGGCGCCGCTCAAGTCAAAACTGTAGTCCGTGGTGACGTAGGGCCGCTCCCCCTCGAAGCCAGACTGAAAACAGGAGGGGACGAATCAAACAACCATGGCGACCACGCGTTTGTGACTTCCTGTGCACCGCTCGTCCGGGCGAAACCTTCGCTTGAGAACTGAGTTGTTTTTGCAGGTGGACGCAGGCACGGAACGATAAGAGGCGGCGCTTCTCTCACCTGCGACGTGAGGATGCAGGAGGGCAGGGAGATGGCGCCCAGGAGGAGACAGTTGACGTTGCGGAGGACGGAGGGGTCCACGGGGGTGAGCAGGAAGTAGAGGCCTCGCGCCATGTCGATGCCCCGCAGCACACCTGGCCACCGTCACAAACCATCGCACGCTCGTTAACAAGAGACGCTCTAAGTGGCGTGGGTCGGCAGCCTGCATACCACCCCATGTGGTGGTGCTACAACATCTGGCCGGTCACTACTCACCGAAGCCCACGCAGGGGCAGAGGGGCGCCTGGGAGAGGACCACCGGGCCCCCCCTGCTGGTCACCTTCTCGGCCAGGCAGCACAGCCCCACCAGGCTGGCGTTGGCGGCGTAGAGCACATGGCTGGGGGCCACCTCGCAGTGGGTCACGCCGATGGCCACCGCCGTGTGGGGGACCTTCACCGCCGCCAGAAGGACAAGACAATGAAGGCACTTCAAGATATGCACATACACGTCTCCAGAGAGCATATTGTGTGGAGAACGATGCAATACACAGGATGCCAAGTTTAATGTGTACTGTATGTCTCAGTCAGGCTGACATTTCTAGACCACACCCCTTTCTCAGAGCTCAGAGCTCAAAGCTATATTGCCAAGTAGGTTTGCACCTACGAGGAATTACTCTTGGTGGTTAGTGCACAACAGTAAACACTGAACAACAACAAACAACACTAACAATAGACAGTACAAACAAAAAGCAACACAATGACGGGGCCTGGTAGATTAACAAAAAAAAAACAAAAGTACCTTGAGGTAGCAAGTGTTTTAAAGTGTATTCTAAAACCAGGCCACCATGAGAATCCTCCAGCCCTACATGAGTATTGTGGAGAATGTAGTACGGTATGGGTGGTAGGGCCACCACCAGCGTGTTGTCAGTAGGCACCAGTACCTGGTAGGGCGTCAGGCAGTGCAGCTGGCGGACCGGGCCCTGGTCAGCCTCTTGGAGCTGGCTCAGGTAGGCCAGCAGAGAGAGCTCCCGCAGCTCATTGCTGCGCTGGTGTTTCCTGGGAGAGTGAAAGGAGACCGGAGGTTCAAAGGACCCCTTGTGGTGAAAGCATTGAAATGCTCTGCCTCGCCAAAATGTGTAATTTGTTTTGAATGCGTTAGACACTTGATCCTTTGAGATGAGATCTGCCTGAAATGTCATCACGATCACCGAGGGCAGAATTTGAGCAGGATGCGCAATTAACGACACATTAATTGATTTTGGCAATTAGCTAATCCGGTAAAAGGCGTGGCCAAACTCACGACGCTCCCTGGCGGCCCACCCCCTGGAACGCAGACTGCACGGCCAGGTGGGCGTAGGTGCGGCCGGCGCCGTGGCCGCCTGTGAACTCGTCCATGGCGGTGTGCGCGGGGGGCTTGGTGAGGTGGCCCCGCGCCGACTGCAGGAAGTCCGGCGTGAGCGTGGGACAGTGCATGGACTCGCCGTGGCCCAGCTGCACCACGTGGGACACCGGCAGGAGGCGGATCATGTCCACCAGCAGCTGGAACCCGAAACCTGCGGGACGTGGAGACACCGGGGGGGTCGACATGCGCGTTGAGGACGAGGAGAACCTCGGGAACGCTTGAGGCCCGCCTGAGCCTTTTAGAGCGCTCCAAAAAGGTCAGACACTGACCTTTGACCCAGCCCATGGTGTTGATGACCACGGGGGTGTCCCTGCTCTGGGAGCGCCGGCTCCACAGGGACTTGAGGGACTCCAGGTAGCGGTCCAGGTCGGACTCGCAGGACGTCTGGCCGTAGTAGATCATGTGTTCTGGCGTGCGCTGGTGCGTGAAGGGAGGACCTGAGAAGAACGCTCAAGTCAGTCCACGGCTCTTTGCTCCTGAGAATGTGCCATAGAAACCAGTGCAGACTAGATGACGGACACCAGCATACTGCAGACTAGAAGATGGACACCAGCGTACCCAGAAGAGGCTCCGTCACAGTAGACAGGGAGAGGCAGCCTGATGGGGTGAACTCCGTCTGGCCCAGGTCTCCCTCCAAGTAATCGATACCCGTAGTGCTGGAAAGACAACAGCATCCCATCAAGCTATCAAACCTCAATGCCAAATGTCAAGTCATCATGACGGCTCTCATGAACCAAACTGGTTCATGAGAACCAGTTTTATTAAGTCTGCTGCTGCAATCGTCTTATTTAGAGACATTCAACATGGCTTTGTTAAGTAGGAAAAGATAAACATTTTGACATTTCTGGGGGAAAATGTTGTTTATTAAGTGTACTGTCTGACAGATATCAGTCTGCAACCCATGTCCATTACTCGCATCTTCAATACATGACTGAAATGAACACCTACTGATTGAGCAACGTATTGAGGAGGACTCGGATGAAAGTGGACTTCCCCACATTCTTCGTCCCGCACACCAGGACCACCACGCAACCGTCCCCGTCTCCTGGAAAGAGAGAGCGGAGAGAGACCTCTGAGTCAGCAGACCTCTGAGTCAGCAGACCCCGGAGACGAGCGCCTACCAGGACCCCCCCCCCCCGGCCCCCCCGACGGCTCAGGTGACATACCTCTGCAGGCGCCCACCACCGCGTTGAGGGCCTCTCTGTAGCTCTGTGACATGGCCAGGCCGGCCACCTCGCTGACCAGGGGGATCATGCCCAGCCCGTTAAGAGGCGTGTCCAGCACGGCCGACATGAGCTCACTCTACCAACCAGCGGGGGACGGGAAGGGGGGGGAGAGAAAACTGTGATCAAGCCAAGTCCGTACAGTCAATTTCTCTTCTGGGCATAACCGTTGCATGTCGGAGATATCGGAAGGTTTTATGATGGTTTTGCGGAGCTGCCAACTCATTACAGGATGCCATCTGCGCCACAAAGGAACCTTGTAAAGTGTTTGTATATGCATGAGAAAACGTTGAGGTATTAAACATGTTGGACATGAGATATTGTGATGACCTCTAAATGGAAGCATATGGCCGCAACATGCAGTGCACCCTACGCTTCACCTCCAACCAGATGGTTTACCTAAATTGATATGGATAACGACAGGATCGACACCATTTTGTTCAAAAACAGAGCGTGCATCGCCACACAACTTACCACCGGGGGGCTGAACAATTCGCTGAGCTCTGGGAAGCTGCAGAGGAATCGGGTCAGGGGCGTTTCCATTGGCTCCAGGAGGATCACAGATGAGTTCAGGTTTATTCTTCTCAGAAGCCTTTTGCGTGACGCTGGATAAAAGACGTATTTGTCATGCATTGTTGAAATAAAATGAAAATAATTGTCAATCCCGTCTCCTTGCTGGTTGTTCCAGCACATCCATTATTAGGCGGCATGCTTTGTGCTTGTGTAGCATGGCAACGTAGCACAAGGTCAACAAATAATCTTACTTTTATAACACTCTCTCAGAACTGGAACTCAAACCATTTCCAGAAGCTCAAAAAATATACATCACATAACATAATCACATCACATAATCACATTGATATCACAAGCCAGTTAGTTGACTATGGGCTTCAGAGGACGCCTGCCAGTGGACTCATGAGCTCTTGGGTCAAAGGAAACTCTTCTAGCTGGAGAGCACATCATCCAACCCACCTCATGCCAACTACACACGTCAACGGCCATGTTTTCTTAGACCAGGCAGTACCAAATGATATGGGTGTAGGAGGAGCATGTTTACACCAGGTAGTACCACATGATATGGGTGGAGGAGGTGCAGGAGGAGCATGTTTACACCAGGTAGTACCACATGATATGGGTGGAGGAGGTGCAGGAGGAGCATGTTGACACCAGGTAGTACCACATGATATGGGTGGAGGAGGTGGAGGAGGAGCATGTTTACACCAGGTAGTACCACATGATATGGGTGCAGGAGGAGCATGTTTACACCAGGTAGTACCACATGATATGGGTGGAGGAGGAGCATGTTTACACCAGGTAGTACCACATGATATGGGTGCAGGAGGTGCAGGAGGTGCATGTTCACACCAGGTAGTACCACATGATATGGGTGCAGGAGGAGCATGTTTACACCAGGTAGTACCACATGATATGGGTGGAGGAGGTGCAGGAGGTGCATGTTCACACCAGGTAGTACCACATGATATGGGTGCAGGAGGTGCAGGAGGAGCATGTTTACACCAGGTAGTACCACATGATATGGGTGGAGGAGGTGCAGGAGGAGCATGTTTACACCAGGTAGTACCACATGATATGGGTGGAGGAAGTGCAGGAGGAGCATGTTTACACCAGGTAGTACCACATGATATGGGTGGAGGAGGTGCAGGAGGAGCACGTTTACACCAGGTAGTACCACATGATATGGGTGGAGGAGGTGCAGGAGGAGCATGTTTACACCAGGTAGTACCACATGATATGGGTGGAGGAGGTGCAGGAGGAGCATGTTGACACCAGGTAGTACCACATGATATGGGTGGAGGAGGTGGAGGAGGAGCATGTTTACACCAGGTAGTACCACATGATATGGGTGCAGGAGGAGCATGTTTACACCAGGTAGTACCACATGATATGGGTGTAGGAGGTGCAGGAGGTGCATGTTCACACCAGGTAGTACCACATGATATGGGTGTAGGAGGTGCAGGAGGTGCATGTTCACACCAGGTAGTACCACATGATATGGGTGCAGGAGGTGCAGGAGGAGCATGTTTACACCAGGTAGTACCACATGATATGGGTGCAGGAGGTGCATGAGGAGCAGGAGGTTACCGGGTGTGAGAAACTTGCGGAGGATGGCCGTGGCTTCCATCCCCTCGTCGCGGGCGTCGTCGGTGCTCCCCAGTGCGGTGACCGTCAGCGGGCAGTGGGAGGCCGGGGAGAAGAGGGGGTACGGCTGCTGGCCCTCTTCGATGGTGAACCCCATCACCTCCACGCGGCCGTACAGGCAGGTCAGAAGGCACTTCCCTCGGAAACACAGCGTCTGCGGCAGAGAAGAGACCACACAGCCGTTTCACCGTGTGGAATACAAAAAAGACTAATAATTGACAGACAGACAGAAAGAAATACTTTAATGATCCCAGAGGGAAATTCCTTTAGTTACAACTACTCCAGCGGAATGGTTAGATCGTGAAAGGGAAAAGAAAAACAGTATAGAGAAGTGAAATATGAAATGAAAATATAAAAATATGCTAAAATATACATAGATATACACAAATCTAGGCATATTTTTTTAACACTATAAAAGCATTGAACGGTGAACTACATAGGAAAATGGACCGATTTCCCTGCCTCGAAATGCTTTGATGTGTGACAGAACCTGGCGTACCTGAGACTTCTGCATGACCAGCACAGCGTGGTTCCGGTTTTCGTCTCTCTCTGCACAGTAGTGGAGAGAGTCTCCCTCCAAGCGCCTGGAGCTCACAGCCTCGGTGCCATCTGGGCACTTCTCAGCCTTCCCGGGTGCACCCTCCCCATTGGCACTCCAGTCCTGCCAGTCGTCACACTCATTGTTCATGGTGACGGCCGAGCCCCCGTTGGTGTCGGTCGGGTATGGCTTCTCACACTCAAAGGGAATCTGAGCGTCTCTCTGTGATCCAGAGAGTGTCTTGGCTTTCTTCTTCAGCCTCTTCACTTTGGGTTTCTTCTTCACCGCTGCCTTGTGTTCCTTGATCATTTTGACCAGAACCGGACTGGAGTCGAGTTCAGACGGGTTGACGGGAGGTCTGCAGCGTTGGGCCTTAGCGTTCCTCCACTTGAGGGAAGCCCCAGGGGCCTTTTCAGTGGCCACTTTGTTCACCTTCATGTTGCTGCAGTCAATGCGCTGTCACTGGACGCGAGGTGGGGCATGCTAGAAAGACACAGTGGAGAATGATGGGTTTAATATGATCGCTTGTATGTTGTATCTTCTTGTACGACATATATAATACAACATCACATATTGTGGTTATGTTGTCAGCACTATGAGCACATAATAAAGACACTTCAATGACCTACGCAGATACATAATATCTGCATGTTTGACAGAATATTCAAATTATTAAATAGGGATCCGTCTTCTGGTAAACAATGACCTAAACCAATCTGTTGACTGGTATACAATGTTAACTAAACCAATCTGTCTGCTGGGATACAATGTTAACTAAAACAATATGTCCACTGGTTTACAATGCGACCTAAACCACTCTGTCTACTGGTATACAATCTGACCCAAACCACTCTGTCTACTGGTATACAATCTGACCTAAACCACTCTGTCTACTGGGATACAGTGTTAACTGAAACAATCTGTCCACTGGTATACAATGCGACCTAAACCACTCTGTCTACTGGTATACAATCTGACCTAAACCAATCTGTCTACTGGTATACAATCTGACCCAAACCACTCTGTCTACTGGTATACAATCTGACCTAAACCACTCTGTCTACTGGGATACAGTGTTAACTGAAACAATCTGTCTACTGGGATACAGTGTTAACTGAAACAATCTGTCTACTGGGATACAGTGTTAACTGAAACAATCTGTCCACTGGTATACAATGTGTCCTAAACCAACACGTCTAGTGATAAACATGTAACCTAAGAGACGACGTCTACTGGTAAAGCCTAACAGCCCTAACAACTCTTTATATTATTAACCGCTAAGCTAGCGTACGGCAGCCGGCTAAGTCGCCAACGATCACGCATTTATCTAAAGTATATGCATATATACAAATGTCCATTGTATTTACCGCAATGTCGTCACAGGAATGCAATGTCTCCTGGTCCCTTTAGATGTGCTTTTGATCAAGCACACGCTGTTATATCAAGGCGAATCATGAGCTAGCTGGAGACACGTTCTACATTCGAGTGTGCTAACAAGCTTACTAGTTAGCCATGTGAAAGCAACAGCTCTTCAAATGGCCGACCAAGACTAACGCGGAGTTTAGTTTCTTAAAGCAGCTAGTCGAGACATTTTTCGAGTTTCACTGGAAGAATACAGATGCAAAAAAATGCTCACACGATTATACTATATTATACCCATACAAGCTGTCTTTCACAATAAAAATACCATAAAATAGCTATTCTTACCGGCAATAACATTTCACAGAGTTTGTTAGTGAACGGCGTCACATCCACTTCCTTTCATAAATTGAAGGGCCTACCCGAAACAAGGTAAACATGTAGCACAACGTTAGCTACTTTGTTCATTTATTTGCAAAGCACTTGAGAAAAGCACGCTCTTAGCAAATTAATAGCAATGTTGACTTAAATTAGACTACCGTTTAAGTCTGAAATTGTGCAGCCCAATGAGGAGGTTGTTAAGGGAGTGTCTTTAAACATATGCGGTGAGACATAACGTCGAGATCATCGCGCAGGGGTTTGCAACAACAAGACCCACCAGAGATAAACGGGCTGGAACTTGACGAGCGTTGTAACTTTCTTCACATTATACATTATATACATAAATATGTCATGATATATATATATATAACATACTACACACGAGTCGTTTTCACTGTACCAACATTTTTACTTAAAATTGTCATTTTACTTGTTACTTTTTTGTTGTTGTTGTTATGACCATAACGCCAACTTAAATATACATTGATCTTTTTTCTTCCAGATTTCAGTCCGATGCGTACATGGTTTGCCATGTAAAAGCAATCTGAAATGCGAAAAATGTTTCCCGCAGACAGCAACCATGCGCACAATGTACTATCCTCTCTCAACCAGCAGAGGACGCTCGGGCGGTTTTGTGACGCGGTCCTGGACGTGGGAGACGGCATCGTGTACATGGCCCACCGCAACGTCCTGGCCTGTTTCAGTGACCTTTTCCAAGACGACCAAGACAGCCCCAGCAGGGAGGTCTGTCTTCAGGGGTGCCCCAACGACGGGCTGGAGGTCCTGCTCAACTTTGTCTACACGGGGGAGCTGAAGTTGGACACGGTGAACCTCCAGAGCGTGCAGAGTGCGGCGTCCAGCCTGTGTGTGCCACAAGTTCTCGCCCTTTGCCGGTCCTTCAGCGAGCGCTCGAGGGAACCCGAGCCGGTGAAGCGCAAACGAGGCAGACCCAAGAAGTCTGCGACGGTCACGCAGTCCTACTGCTCAGCTGACGCGGAAACGCTCTGCGCTCGGCAGCCAGGCGCGGAGTCACCCGGCCCCCTCCCCGGTGACCCCGCGGCCAGCAAAGTCACCGCCGTCACGCGTTCAGGACGCAAAGTCAAGTGTCCTCGCCGCCTGCCGGGGGAGAGCTGCGACCCTCCGCCCCCCGACACGGGCGGCGCTGCAGCCCCGCACGCCCCGGTGGCGGCGGAGACCACGACGACCAAACACAATGCTCCGATCGACCCGCCGTGTCCCGTGCCCTCTAACGGAGGAACGCCGGTAGGCTGCATCGCGTTCAAGTTTGCTTTTGTAACGTTAATCGATCGTTATCAAGTTTGTGGTCGATGCAGCTGATATGACCGTGTGTGCGTGTGTCTGCGCGCGTGTGCGTGCCTGTGTGTGTGTGTGTCTGTGTGTGTCTGCGCGTGTGTGCGTGTGCGTGCGTGTGTGTTGTTTCAGACGGACGAGGTGGAGATGGACTTCCCGGACGCAGCGGGTCACGACCTTCATCAGGAGGCAGAGGAGGAGGAGGGCGACGACGATGACGATGATGGCGGCGGTAGCGGTGACGTTTTCGAGGCGGCCGGCGAAGACTCTGACGAGGAATACGTCCCCGCCCCCCAGCCCAGCTCCGCCCCGGCGGCACAGAGCCGCCGCAGCAAAGTCCCCCGGAAGGTGGAGCAGCCGGACGGCGGCGGAGAGGCGGCGGGGGATGACCCAAAGAAGGCGTCGGTGCAGTGTCCCGTGTGCCTCAAGACCTTCCGCAGCAAATACTACCTCAAGGTCCACAACAGGTACAGGGGGTCGGGGGTCAGGGGTCAGAGGTCAGGGGGTCGGGGGGGATGACACCCCCGCGCCGCTGTGTGGTTGTTCTGCGTCTGATTCGGCTCTGCCCGGTTCTGCAGGAGGCACACGGGCGAAAAGCCATTTGTGTGCAGCAAGTGTGGGAAGAGGTACTTCAGGAAGGAGAACCTCCTGGAGCATGAGGCCCGGAACTGTTCCAAAGTGGTGGTGAGTGGCCGAGTGGCGAGGGCTCAACAGTGGAACCCGGGAGAGCTGAAGGATTTTTCAGGATGAAGTCTAAAGCAGGATGGATAATTCTCAGCTCGCCGGCCCGCTGTCTTCCTCTCCTTCGTACAAATGCAAAACATCTCAATGTTAATAATTAAGTGTGTGTGTTTGTGTTGTTTAGTTCTATTGTTGGTGTGGACATTAAAATGTAATGTTATTCCCTTAGTTTTGGGCAGAATTTCATAACGTATCTAATGGGGTAAAGTTGTTGAGACGTTTGATCTCGATGTTCTTCACTTTATTTTGTGGTTCTTTTGCAGACATATTCCTGCACGATATGCTCCGCGGTGTTCAAGAGAAAACAAGAGTTGCGTTTACACGTCATCTCCCACACGGGGGACATGCCCAACAAGGTATCAGCCCCTACATACTGTAAACACCTGTTGGTTATCATAATGCGGGTCATACCATAGGACTACATGAAGCGAAACGTTTTTGGTACCTGACTCAAACCAAGCCTGCATGTCACCTGCCCCTCCGTTCCAGTGCACGTCCTGCTCCGACCAGTTCCTCCACAAGAGGGACCTGACGATGCACATGATCAAGATCCACGGCTTTCCTAAACCCCACGCAGTGAGTCGCACTCCCAAGCGCACTGATCATCTCCCATCTTGTTACTCACCCTGAGGCCCGGCCTCGCGTCGTGGCCTCAGTTGATCGAACCCCTGACCGCCCCAAACCCGCCCCTGTTGAGGCCGTGCCGTGTCCCTCCCCCTGCAGTGTGCGCAGTGCACCAAGTGTTTCCTGACCCGCACCGAGCTGCGGGTGCACGAGGCGGCCAAGCACCGCGGGGAGAAGCCCTTCGTGTGCGAGGAGTGCGCCCACCGCGCCTCCAGCCGCAACGGCCTGCAGATGCACATCAAGGCCATCCACAGGTTGGCCGCCGCGAGCCTCTCGTACCCCCCGTGTACCCTCCGTACCCCCCATACCCTCCGTACCCCCGTACCCCCCGTGTACCCCCCATACCCCCGTACCCCCCGTGTACCCTCCGTACCCACCGTGTACCCTCCGTACCCCCCATACCCCCGTACCCCCCGTGTACCCTCCGTACCACCATACCCCCGTACCCCCCATACCCTCCGTACCCCCGTACCCCCCGTGTACCCTCCGTACCCACCGTGTACCCTCCGTACCCCCCATACCCCCGTACCCCCCGTGTACCCCCCATACCCCCCGTGTACCCTCCGTACCCCCCGTACCCACCGTGTACCCTCCGTACCCCCCGTACCCACCGTGTACCCTCTGTACCCCCCATACCCCCCGTGTACCCCCCATACCCCCGTACCCCCCGTGTACCCTCCGTACCCCCCATACCCCCCGTGTACCCCCCGTACCCACCGTGTACCCTCCGTACCCCCCATACCCCCGTACCCCCCGTGTACCCCCCGTACCCACCGTGTACCCTCCGTACCCCCCATACCCCCGTACCCCCCGTGTACCCCCCGTACCCACCGTGTACCCTCTGTACCCCCCGTACCCCCCGTGTACCCTCCGTACCCCCCATACCCCCCGTGTACCCTCCGTACCCCCCATACCCCCGTACCCCCCGTGTACCCCCCGTACCCACCGTGTACCCTCTGTACCCCCCATACCCCCGTACCCCCCGTGTACCCTCCGTACCCCCCATACCCCCCGTGTACCCTCCGTACCCCCCATACCCCCGTACCCCCCTCTGTACCCCCCATACCCCCATACCCCCCTCTGTACCCCCCATACCCCCCGTGTACCCCCCGTGCACCCTCTGTACCCCCCATACCCCCGTACCCCCGTGTACTCTCCGTACCCCCCGTACCCCCCATACCCCCGTACCCCCCGTGCACCCTCTGTACCCCCCATACCCCCCGTACCCCCAGGAATGTTCCAGGACACTCGCTGAGTCACTGCGGATTATATTTTTAGATTGTTTAAAATTTAAAAAAAAGTTACATTTGTATTATTTTTATTATTTAGACCACTCATGTCAAACTCGAGGTCCGTGGTCCATGTCCTGCCCGGCGTACAATTTTATCCGGCCCGCGAGTTCATTTTATATATCTTTTTTTTAATGGCCCGGCAGTATGAACCGCCAGTAACACATAAACTACAAATCCCATAATGCAATTCAATTCACAGACTGTTCAATAAATGTTTATTCAGTCCGCCCCACGACCTAAAGTGTGATTGGCGTTTTGGCCGCCTGTACGATTGAGTTTGACACCCCTGAGTTAGACCGATTCCAAAACAATGATATCTACGTTCTGTGTGTTATTTTCTTGTGGGGTGTTTCCGGCTCACCACCACCACCTCGTTGATAACCCTGTGGTTCCAGGAACGAGCGGCCGTTTGTGTGTCACTACTGTAGCCACGCCTTCACCCAGAAGACCAACCTGAGCATGCACCTGCGCGTGCACACGGGGGAACGGCCGTACCAGTGCCACCTCTGTGGCAAGACCTTCAGGACACAAGGTCAGAGGACTGGCCTCTCAGTGAGGAATCAGCCCAGACATGGGTTTGAACCAAAAAACACCTCCTCTGTTTGAAAATGTCTCCCATCTGGGCAGATTCTCAAAAGAGTTATTATGGTTACCTATGGTGAGCCCATCAGGTCAGAAACACAACCCCAAGAGATCCTCCCTCACAATGATTTTGACGCTTTTTCCCTGGTATATAAAAAAGCGTCCCCACTGTGCGTGTGTTTCTGATAACCAGCCAGCCTGGACAAACACAACCGGACCCACACCGGGGAGCGGCCCTTCAGCTGCCAGTTCTGCGAGCAGCGCTTCACGGAGAAAGGGCCCCTGGTCCGCCACATCGCCAGCAAGCACCAGGAGGGCCGCCCTCACTGCTGCCACATCTGCGGGAAAACCTTTAAAGGTCACGAATGTCCCCCGTAAACACCCGCCGTGATGATGTTCCTGTGGTGATTTATGTTCTGTGGTGTGCAACAAGTGTGCCACTCTGTTGTACATCTTGCGTGTCGTGGCCAATTGAGTCATCCATTGAGTTAAAGCGTGACGTGTCCCCTGTGCCTCTGCAGCCTTGGAACAGCTGCGCGTTCACCTGCGGCGCCACAAGGGAGTGAGGAAGTTTGAGTGCATCGACTGTGGCTACAAGTTCACCCGGCAGGTAGGCTCTAGCGGGCACATCGCCGCATGGAACAGCGCATGACGCACCTCCGGCCCCACGACTTGACCACCCCGTGACTTAACTGTGACTTGACCACCCTTCATGACTTGACCATCCCCCTGTAACTTGACCACCCCTGTGACTTGACCATCCCTGTGACTTGACCACCCCTGTGATTTGACCACCCTTCATGACTTGACCATCCTTCATGACTTGACCACCCCTGTGACTTGACCACCCCTGTGACTTGACCACCCTTCATGACTTGACCATCCTTCATGACTTGACCATCCTTTATGACTTGACCACCGCTGTGACTTGACCACCCTTCATGATTTGACCACCCCTGTGACTTGACCACCCTTCATGATTTGACCACCCCTGTGACTTGACCTCCCTTCATGACTTGACCTCCCTTCATGACTTGACCATCCTTCATGACTTGATCACTCCCGTGTGCGTTCCCTCACTCCAGGCTCACCTGCGGCGCCACAGTCTGATCCACAAACGCATGGAGAACTACAACCCCAAACAGCGGAAGCTGAGGAACGTCATCATCGAGGGCCAGGCGGAGGGCCAGGCGGAGGGCCAGGCGGAGGGCCAGGCGGAGGGCCAGGCGGAGGGCCAGGCGGAGGGCCAGGCGGAGGGCCAGGCCGCGCAGCCCTCCGAGATGCCGGCAGCGCCGGACCACCCGGGCCAGCCGTGGGCCCTGGCGGAGGAGGGGGGTCCGGTCTTTGTGCCGGTGGTGCTGCAGGCGGCCGACGCGGCGGTGATGGACGATGGGGGGTCCGGGAAGACCCCGGCGGGAGGGGACGGGCGCCCGGGGAGCTCCGTCTCGGGGGTCCTGCAGCCAGGCCAGCTGGAGCCCGACCTGTACACCACCGTGGTGCTGGGGGGCATGGCTGAGACCCTGGCAGCACCACAGAGCGAGGTGGTCTGAAGGAGACCCACAGAACGAGGAGGTCTGAAGGAGACCCACAGAGCGAGGTGGTCTGAAGGAGACCCACAGAGCGAGGTGGTCTGAAGGAGACCCACAGACTGTAATGTGAAGCCTTCAGGGAACGATCTGTCCCACTTCTTCAAGTCCCTTCAAAGTGAGGAACGAAACGCATTTCTGTATGAGCCTGCGTTGTCCTAAACAAGAGTTGAAACACTGAATCATACCTGTGATACTTGAGGAGGCTGACAGGCCCGTGATCGTGAATGTGTTTGAGGAGGAGAGAACCTGAACCACGTCTGTGTAATAAGACAACAAAGCAGCAGCCTCGGGCGCTGCCTCTCAGGAAGTGGAACACCAAAGGTTGAGCGCGATCATCTCATCGGCTGCAGCGCCGCGATGGCTGACAACACGACACGGAGCACGAGTCTCACACACACACTCAGGAACCTGGAGCACAAGAGTCTGTCACTCGGGTTCTGTTCCAATAAAACGTTGGTATGCACTCGTTTCACTTTGTATTGCCACCGCAAACCATGAATTTTATTAGCGTGACTTGACTGTCAAAAACGGGCGTGAGGCAGCAGAACACCTCTCTGCTGCTGCTGAGGTTTATTTCAGCTACACCGCCCGGGACAGGAAAGTTATGCAAACACATTACATTCGGGCAACATATGA
>JAXIVH010000057.1:1705000-1724222 GCA_036785325.1 Urophycis tenuis
GCCTGGCCGTCGTAGCCCTGGATGGCCATGGTGTCCTCTGTGGTCAGGGAGCCGATGGCGTAGAGGCGCCCGCCGCACGCCGTGGTGGAGCAGTTGTCCATGGGGTGCAGCATGGGCGCCAGCGCCTCCCAGCAGTCCAGCGTGTGGTCGTAGCGCTCGGTGCTCTCCGACGCCACCACGTACAGCTGGCCCTTCACCACGCACGAGCTGTGGTACTCGCGGGGCTTCAGCATGGGCGACACCTCCGTCCACTCGTTCACGCTGGACTTGTAGCGCCACACGCCGTCGTACAGCCGGGAGCCGTCTGAGCCGCCTGCGAGGGGGGGGACAGGAGAGAGGGGGGCGGGGCCCGGCGTTAGCCACCTGCGGAGAGCTCGTACCGACGGCTCGGGAGCGCCGTGGTCATAATAAGGACCGGCCATCTTGTTAATCCTGTGGGCTCTCGGAGAGACTTTGTGTTGCAGCAGTCGATCTCCTTTATCTCTTAAGCCTCAGAGCGACGTCTGCGTTTCGTCTCAGCGGCGGTCTCGGTAACAGCAGCCGGCCCGGGGGAAGATATTGGGGACCTAACTCTGACGTTTGCCTGCCTGCATAAATGCTTAAAAACAGGCAGCGCTCCTGATCGACTGAGCAGGATCTATTTTAATTGCGCCACAGATTATGTCATCTGTACACTTCTTCTGCCGTGGCTAATCAGTCCCTGGCCCAGGTTTGAAGCCCGACAGGGGGACGTTGCTAGCTCGCCGAGTAGCGACTGATGAAGATACTGAAGAGGCTGGCCCCTGGTGGTCCAAACCGCCACTGCAGGGCCGAGAGGACAGAGTGTCTTATGTCACTTTCCTCTTCCTCCCTGCATACAGCGAGTTACAGCGGAATGAGTGTGGTTTATTTATAAAGACGTGCCATTTTGTAAGATGAGGGGCGCCAGAGGGGCAGGTCAGGACGCCATTGATTCTCAGTGCCAATAAAACCTTTGATTTGCTCTGACGTTTCAGGGTTCAAAAGAGGAGCGTTCAATATTCCCCAGTTCAGCTCCTGAAAGGCTGAACGTCTGACTCCATCCGGTCCTCCATGGAGTAGGAACCTCATAATGACGTGGCTGTCCTCACTAGCACACACCCAGTCATAAGATCGGTGAAAACCAGCGAGCTAAGGGGTAAAGGGGGCATTTAGCAGACGCTTTGGTCCAAAGCGACTTACAATCAGTACATTGGTGGGGTTCGACATGTGGACAGTTGGAGGAGGAGGGGGATCAAGGGGATGGAACCGCCGACCCTACGGTTAGTGGACGACCCGCTCTAAATGAGTAATTCTTCTTCTTCTTCCTCTACCCACTGAGCTACTGCCACCCCAGCCCCCAGCTCAGTGTCTAGACGCCCCCCATGCCCCGCCCCGCCCCGCCCCCCCCCGGCCGTGCTACTCACCCGTGACATACATGTCGTTCCCCAGGGCCGCGATGCTGTAGCCGCCGCCCAGGTGGTCGGGGAACTCGGCCAGGTAGCGCCACTGGCCCGTCTGGGGGTTGAAGCAGTCCACGGTCACCAGCTCGTCGCAGTCCTGGTCGCAGCCGCCCACCACCACCAGGATCTCCGCCAGGCCCGTGGAGGAGCGCGGGCGCATGCGGTTGCAGGGCCGGTCGTGGCGGTCGTACTCGCTGGACTGGAAGCTGCGCGCCTCGCTGACCATGCGCAGGCAGGTGGGCGACAGGTAGACCAGCGGGTCGCTCTCCACGTGCGCCAGCAGGAAGAAGCGCCGCACGAAGGGCAGCCGCACCTGCTGCAGCAGCTCGGGCCAGTAGTGCAGCCGGCGCTTGGGGTCGGCCTTCACCCAGCGCGTGGCGATCTGGTAGGCCGTCTCCTCCTTGTCCACGCACAGACCGTCGTCCGACACGATCTCCAGCAGCCGCTTCCACGTCAGCCGCTCGAAGTCCGTGCCCTTGGCCAGCTCCATGATGTTCTTGAGGACATAGCCGCGGGCGCTGGCCGCCAGGTCCCGGCAGGCGTAGGCCTCGGCGAAATCCTGGATCTCCAGGCAGTTGGAGACGTCCAGCCGCTGCTCCAGGAAGGCGCAGCAGGCCTCCTTGACGGAGGGGAACTGGAAGAGGTCGGCCGTCTTCAGCAGCAGGTCCACGTTGTCCTGGGTGACCGTGACGCGGCCCGTGTAGCAGAAGTCCACCAGCAGGCCCAGCAGCTCGGCCGACACCTCGTGCAGCACCACGCGGTCCATGGCGCTCTCCCGCAGCGTGCCGGCGAACATGGCCCGGAAGTAGGTGCTGGCGGCGGCCAACACCGTGCGGTGGCAGTGGAAGTCACGCCCCTCGGCGCTCAGGGTCACGTCGAAGAACTTGCGCTCGGCGCGCAGCTCGTGGATCCCGCGCAGCAGGTTGAAGGCGTGCGCCGTGTCGAAGAAGGGCAGCGTGGATGGCTGCGACTGCAGCGCCGGCTTCTCCATCTCGGAGCCCCTCGGTCGGGTGTAGTGCGCCCGGCGGGTGGTGTTCAGAGCCCTCAGCTGGTGGTGTTCAGAGTCCTCAGCGGGTGGTGTTCAGAGCCCTCAGCGGGTGGTGTTCAGAGCCCTCAGCGGGTGGTGTTCAGAGCCCTCAGCCGGTGGTGTTCAGAGCCCTCAGCGGGTGGTGTTCAGAGCCCTCAGCCGGTGGTGTTCAGAGCCCTCAGCCGGTGGTGTTCAGAGCCCTCAGCGGGTGGTGTTCAGAGCCCTCAGCGGGTGGTGTTCAGAGCCCTCAGCTGGTGGTGTTCAGAGCCCTCAGCCGGTGGTGTTCAGAGCCCTCAGCCGGTGGTGTTCAGAGCCCTCAGCCGGTGGTGTTCAGAGCCCTCAGCCGGTGGTGTTCAGAGCCCTCAGCTGGTGGTGTTCAGAGCCCTCAGCCGGTGGTGTTCAGAGCCAGAGCGCTCGGCTTGTCACCTGGGGGACCGATGCAGACAACAAGCAGGTCAGTTAGAACAGTCAGAACATGTTTATATATATATATCAGTTAGAACAGTTAGAACATGTTTATATATATATATATCAGTTAGAACAGTTAGAACAGTTAGAACATGTTTATATATCTAGAGAGATGAGCAACAGGTTTTTCTCAGAAGCTAGCGCGCTGAAAAGGTTGTTTTGCTGTGACGCAGACACAGAATGAGGGGCTACTGCAGAACCAAACTTTGATTCATCAGGAGTTATTCTGAGATTAACAGTCACAGGAACATAGTTTTTCGTATATTCATATTTTGTCATCGCTCATTTTCCCCCGACGCAATCTGATCCGCAATCTACACCGTTGGCAGGACTTCAACAAGAACAAAGCAGAACACCAATACTAAACTAACACAACCAACCAACTAACCACCTAACTCAGTAACCCCTACCTGAGGAGCCCTCGCAGGCCGCTTCCACAGTCCAAAAGCTGTCTAGAACCGCGTGAGTCTCTAGAACCGCGTGAGTCTCTAGAACCGCGTGAGTCTCTAGAACCGCGTGAGTCTCTAGAACCGCGTGAGTCTCTAGAACCGTGAGTCTCTAGAACGTGCGACAGCAAGCCGCTCTGTCGTGGCGTATGAGGCCAACTACTGAGCCGTGTTTGAGAAGTAGTGCGTGTGCCTTTGCTCAAGGGCTATAAATACCCCGGCAGTGTCCATATCCAGGCAGGGGGGGGGGGGGTGGGAGAACACCACACACACACACACACACCCCACCCCCTGAAGATTCCCCAACCAGAACGAGCCTCTTGCAGGACCGCTGCCAGCTGAGCCAGGACCCTAACCCAGAGCCTCCTGTCATAATAGTCCACCAATCATCTCCGGCAACTAACGTCCAACTAACGTCCAACTAACGTCCAACTCACCCCAACGTCGTTGTTGGTATTGAGACACAGAGAAGCTCAAACCATGCATATTGACCTGGGATAATGGGGTCCTGAGAGGGCCTGTTCCCTGGGTTGTATATTCAGTTGCCTGGAAAACGATCAAGAGTGATGAATCGGCTCACAGCGGCAGCTTAGGAGCTAATTTTGCGTTGGGACTGTTCAATGAGAACATAACGAGCTTGGAAAAATAAACGTGTATCCACGCCGGCGTTCTCTGTGAATGGAATAATAAAACGTGTAATGGAAGATCACACACGCTGTTGAAAAGTAAAGGGGAAACGAAGAATTTGAATCAGCGAACGTGAGCCCCGACATGAATTCTGTGTATCGCTCTCGCCAATAGTAACCCCAGAGTTATTGGAGTAGATACAAATGAAGTACTTTGCTGTAATGAAGGATTTGTATGTATTCGATATCCCCGCTAATAAGCTGCCACGGTGACAATGTGACTGTCAGTGCACACAAGACTGTCAGTCACCTCGGGAGCACGCCCTGCCTCTGGCAGTGCAGCAGAGGTTACCGCTGCACGCTGCCCTGGCTGCCGGGGGATTTAGGGATGATCATTCCGTCCCGAAATACACAGGCGTCTCTTTACACCGAGAATCACCCACAAGGTTGTCGTTCGCGCCCCTCAAGGCCTCCTCCTCCTCCTCCTCCTCATCCTCTTCCTCTTTGTGGAGTCGGCAAAACACCGTCAATGGCGAGGAGAGCCTTCGACACACACACACAAACACATGCGCACACGTACGCACATGCACGCGCACGCATGTGCACAAACACACGCAGGCACATGCACACACATGCACACACACACTCACGCACACACGCACACACACACACGCACGCGCACAGGCATTCATTCCACACGGGCTCCAGAAGGCCACACGGTGGGCTCTGTGTGTTCTGCCGGGTTCGAACCGGGCCTCCCTGGCCCAGTGACTCAGCTGTGGTTCCTCCCCCCACCCTCCCATGCGTACACACCAGACATAGTGGCTGAAACAGAGCAGCCTCAATACGGCTTCTGTTCGGCTTGCTTTTTTGTTTTTTTCCCCAGATGGTTAGTGAGTTTCCCTGTGCAGCCAGGATGTACTTCTTCCTCACGTACTGCCTTCTTCCTTTCCTTCTTTGTCCTCGTGTTACTGGTCTGGCTCAGACAGGGCTCTCTGTTTAAGACCACTCTGCTCACAGATGCAACTCAAGATTTGGAGAGGAAAAAAACGTGCACATCTGCGGATATCATTTTAAGGAATTCAAATTAATTAATATATATATATATATATATTTGCTTTTAACTTGTTATCAATGTATTATTATTTCAGAATTTCTTATTTTGTAAACTCTGACGAACGAAAAGCAGACCCATTCGTTAAAACACGTTCCTGTCTTTGTGTGGCCTTTTGGGTCTCAGAACCAGAACCACATCCGCCCCTGTTAGCCTTCCCTTCCCCCGGGCTCAGTGGACGCTCCACTTAACCCGGTTACTCACCAAAAACATCGGCCCCAGCCGACAATGTTCACATCACTCCTCGTGTCGGTACACAAATAACCGCGGGCTGTGTTGAGTAACCTCCCAGTGTGTTTACCGCGGGCCGGGCCCAGAATAGCCCGCAGAAACAGTACACTCACGGGGCGGGAGGAGAGAGGATGAGGAGGAGAAAGCCTCCTACCTGCCCTTGCCAACACAGACACCCCCCACCCCCCCCATCCATCCATCACCACCCCCACCACGCCCCCCACCCCCACCCCCTCCACGGTAACAGTAACACCTCCCGCCATGACCCACGTCGTGACCTTGGGGTTCTGGTGAGGTCGACCCCCCCCACAGAGGGAGACGGCTACACACTGTTTGTACGGTGTTAGGTCCACTCTGGAGAAACGCTGAATGGTGTTTGTCATGTCTGTAAATGTCCGGATGAGGGAAGAAAGCTCCTATAATAAGAAACAGATTACAGTCTGCAATCCCCGTTTGTCAAACTGTTGGGGGGGGGGAAGGAAACATAAAGCTACAAAAGTTTTATGGCTTAGCGTCGAAGGTAAAATGCAACTAGAGCGAGCCCTGTGGTGCAGAGCGCCATGTAATACAACATCTTCTTAAGATGATGACCTCACTACACGCAAGAGCGACCTACACTCAGCTGCCAGGCTCTAAACTGAACCCTACGTCCAAGTCACCACCACAAAGGACCTAGGGCTTGGTTCTAAAGTAAACCCTAGATCCATGCCCAGTCAGCACAAAGTAGGACCTAGGGCTTGGTTCTAAAGTAAACCCTAGATCCATGCCCAGTCAGCACAAAGTAGGACCTAGGGCTTGGTTCTAAAGTAAACCCTAGATCCATGCCCAGTCAGCACAAAGTAGGACCTAGGGCTTGGTTCTAAAGTAAACCCTAGATCCATGCCCAGTCAGCACAAAGTAGGACCTAGGGCTTGGCTCTAAAGTAAACCCTAGATCCATGCCCAGTCAGCACAAAGTAGGACCTAGGGCTTGGTTCTAAAGTAAACCCTAGATCCATGCCCAGTCAGCACAAAGTAGGACCTAGGGCTTGGTTCTAAAGTAAACCCTAGATCCATACCCAGTCAGCACAAAGTAGGACCTAGGGCTTGGTTCTAAAGTAAACCCTAGATCCATGCCCAGTCAGCACAAAGTAGGACCTAGGGCTTGGTTCTAAAGTAAACCCTAGATCCATGCCCAGTCAGCACAAAGTAGGACCTAGGGCTTGGTTCTAAAGTAAACCCTAGATCCATACCAAAACATCGGACCTAGGGCTTAGTTCTAAACAAAACCCCTAAAGCCATGCCAAATCACCACCACATAGGTGTAGAAAACATAGGTTTCTTCTGTTTATTTTGTATCTCTCTGCCGCTTTATACTAAACAAGGGATTTTGCCCATTAATTGTTTTCCACGTAGCCTAAATACTATTAGATGCAGAATTTAGCATTAAGCTCATTCAATGTAGTATTTAGAGTTGAGAATTCAGCATAAAATGGTTTATAGCTCAACTAACTGGATAGTGTTTACAACAAGCTGCTCCCCTCTCTCCCCCTCTCCCTCCCCCTCTCCTTCTCTCACTCTCTCACCCTCCCTCCCTCTCTCCCTCCTCCGGTACTACAAAGGCTTTTACAGCTTGGTCCTAAAAAGGCAAGCCAGGCTGCTCCCCTCATTCCATCTGAAGAGAGTCGAGGCGTCCACAAGCAAGCATGAGCCTGCTAGGATGGACAGAGGTGTGTGTATGTTAGTTTTAGCTGGTGGTAGGCTAGGCAGTGGTGTGTATGTGTGTGTTAGTATTAGCTGGTGGTAGGCTAGGCAGTGGTGTGTATGTGTGTGTTAGTATTAGCTGGTGGTAGGCTAGGCAGTGGTGTGTATGTGTATGTTAGTTTTAGCTGGTGGTAGGCTAGGCAGTGGTGTGTGTGTGTGTGTTAGTATTAGCTGGTGGTAGGCTAGGCAGTGGTGTGTATGTGTGTGTTAGTATTAGCTGGTGGTAGGCTAGGCAGTGGTGTGTGTGTGTGTTAGTATTAGCTGGTGGTAGGCTAGGCAGTGGTGTGTATGTGTGTGTTAGTATTAGCTGGTGGTAGGCTAGGCAGTGGTGTGTATGTGTGTGTTAGTATTAGCTGGTGGTAGGCTAGGCAGTGGTGTGTGTGTGTGTTAGTATTAGCTGTCGGTAGGCTAGGCAGTGGTGTGTATGTGTGTGTTAGTATTAGCTGGTGGTAGGCTAGGCAGTGGTGTGTGTGTGTGTTAGTATAAGCTGGTGGTAGGCTAGGCAGTGGTGTGTGTGTGTGTGTTAGTATTAGCTGGTGGTAGGCTAGGCAGTGGTGTGTATGTGTGTTAGTATAAGCTGGTGGTAGGCTAGGCAGTGGTGTGTGTGTGTGTTAGTATTAGCTGGTGGTAGGCTAGGCAGTGGTGTGTATGTGTGTTAGTATGAAGGAGCTGGTGGTAGGCTAGGCAGTGGTGTGTATGTGTGTTAGTATTAGCTGGCGGTAGGCTAGGCAGTGGTGTGTATGTGTGTGAGTATTAAGGAGCTGGCGGTAGGCTAGGCAGTGGTGTGTATGTGTGTGAGTATTAAGGAGCTGGCGGTAGGCTAGTAGGCTGGTAAATGTTTGCCACAGCAGTTTGTGGTAATTGGAGGGACTTTTACTGGACTGAAATAGTGACCTTCTGGAAATTGGATTTTGAACACATGGTGGAATGGTCTGTTTGGGTTTCGCAAACTTACATCATGTAAAATATATTGTGTGCAGCTCTCCATGCAAGGCATTTTTATAGTTATAACCAAGTAAGTAAGTTAGTAACCAGGAACCTAGTCTCCTAAGTTGTCCATGAAGCTTCAAATAATGAACACCAACGCTTTGTCCAAAAGTCAAGGCTGCATTAAACTTTTACATGTCATTTCCATAAAGGCCAAGCAACCCCCACCCAAAGGTATCCACTTCAACACTATCAATACTGCGGTCATTTGTGATACTTTAAAAGTCTTGTTCAGCAACTTTCTTGCTCTGGTCAACATTTGCATACACAGATTATCACATATTCAAACAGATGAGCCGAAGGTGTGGATACAATGATCAATACAGAATTAAAATGAAAATTGATTTATCATGTTGCCTTCCTACTTACAGTAGATACACGTATATAAACTACATTAGATAGTACTCCAAGAGTATATATATATATACATGTATACAGAGTATAACTACCATTAGTAAACTTTAGATAGTACTATAAGAGTACTATCTATGAACTACCAGTTCATAATCTACATTAGATAGTATATAAATGTATATAAACTACCATTAGTCTGCAATAGATAGGACACTTATTGAATGAAAGTTCATAAACTACTATTAGTCTACATCCAACAGTAAGTTACACTAAGAGTATATAAAAGATATAACAAGAAAAATTAAATTAAAAATATATATAAATCTATACAAAGGCATATACATACATATAACGGGTACGTAACGTGTATAAAGGTGTGCACGCCTATATAAAAGGAGTGAGACTTGTGCATGTGTGTAAACGTACAGTATGAAGCTATATAAAGTGATGGGCCCTCAGCATGGATGAATCCTGCACTACTTCGGACTTAAACAGGACAAACAGCTCCTTGCTGTCTACTCACCGACCCCCACGTCGTCGACAACGGGAATATTTGTATGACGATGATCAGTGTGATAATAATAAAGAAGCTTCTAGGCCTGGAAACGTAACTTTGGTGCTGCCGAGCTCCCCGGGTGATCCTGCGCCATGATTCTGCTTTAACGTTTGACACATGATACAGCTCTCCTGATTGGACGGCTGGGCGGTGTGACATCATCCGTCGGGAGCTCGTTCCCTCGCTGTGATTGGTCTATATGTTTACGTTGTTTACAATATACATTAGTTCACCGTTGATTAAGCGCTAGTTATTCAAGAAGAGTGAAGAATTAAGGGAAGTTACATACAGTATTGACAGTTACCGTGTCTTTGTGTGTACATTAATCATCCATCTTCTTTATCGGTATCGAGAGAGAGAGCGAGGGAGCGAAAGAGAGAGATATTCAAATAAATACGTATCTTTGATTAATAGCTTCAATATTTCCTCATCAAAACCCACTCGTCTGAGACGTTTTATTTAAAGTTTGCTCGTTAATTGGTTTGATCCCATTTGTCTGCGAGCCTGCGTTGGAAGGAAGGGCGTCCCTCTTCGAATTAAAAGTCATTCTGGTAATCTTCAAAAATCTACCAAAAAATGTGCCCCAAAGACAAATCATTCTAATAAACTACAAACATATTAGACTGGATGTTGTTTGTCATTCTTCTATAAGAATCTGCTGAACACAATCTCAATGGCACGCAAGATGACAAGTCTAAAAAAAAAACGCACCTGAAAACAAAACACAAGTGTCAAGAACATTATTCCCCTCGCAGGCGGGTTTGGACGGCTGGGCTGGAGGCGTTTTACTTCAGTCAGCAGGTGGGGGAAAAAAGAAAACCTGCGGAAAGGAGCAGGCGGAGCAGCTGTCGTTCAACACCACAGGTTTGCACCTCTGCGTGTTGAACGTCGTCGTGAGACGTCACGTCGTAACATGACAAAATACAACCCAACCCTAAATAAGGACGCATTGCAAAGCGTTATGTCTCACTTGTCACCTCGCGGAACCCAAAAGCCAAAAGAGGACTTATTATCAGCCGATTCGAATTAACTATTTAACTTTCAGACATATTCCTCAAATGACTTATGCATGATCTAATATAACTAGGCCACCGTGTGCAGATATATTTTTTTACCAAGATGAACAAACGCAAGGGACCCTTCGGTAGAGGTTATGTCCATGTTTAATTCAGCACACAGCCTGGAATTCAGCACACAAAAAAGGGTCTTAATCACTATTTACTTTTGCCCCTCTTGCCGGAGAGAGACCCCCTCCACAAGAGAGGTAGAGCAGAGGTTTGGTTTGACTGCCCTGGGAAAAAAAAATAAAAAAAAATAAGACAGAGGAAGTTGAATGAATGACCAATTGCAAAGCAATTAAAATGTGGCCTTTGCTTGAACTTGTCTTGCCCTTGTCATCTCCTGGGGCTGGGGGCCGTGGAAACGCTGACAGGCTGCTCTGACTGAGGTCAAATTGACATTGTGAAGCCGCTGCCAAATGAAACGCCTGCAGAGGTCTGAACATCGCTGGGTGCTGCACGAGAGGAGACACGTTTTCACGTGTTTCAACGTTCAACGAAATGTATACACACACACACACACACACACACACACACACACACACACACACACACACACACACACACACACACACACACGCACGCACACACGCACGCACGTACGCACACACACATTATACATTAACAACGCACACATTATAATTAAATCCTATTATGTTTATAATGATGAAATTATGTCGCATTGTATTATATTATATTATATTATATTATAATATATTATATTATGGGGATTAGGTTAATTGGTGTCTCTAAATTGACCATAGGTGTGTATGTGAGTGTGAATGGTTGTTTGTCTATATATGTTAGCCCTGTGATAGGCTGGCGACCTGTCCAGGGTGTACCCCGCCTCTCGCCCGTTGCAGCTGGGATTGGCTCCAGCCCCCCCGCGACCCTCGTAGAGGATAAGCGGTTACGATAATGGATGGATGGATGGATAGATTGTACTACTATACTCTGCTAGACTTTCTTGGATAACACCGGGTCAATTATTCAATTGGAAAGGGTTAAAACCATAGACTGTATATAGGTTAAAACCTACAGTCTATGGTTAAAACATAAACGGACCACCTGCGTTGTCCACCAGAGGGAGACCTTCTCTGTCTTTGGGCTCCTGACAGATCTTCCAGACAGTAGCCTTTCACCCAGCTCACCGCATTCTGAGCAGTCTCCGGTGACAGGAAGACGAACAGCTGAAATATGTTTAAACAATTAATACTATAGAAGATAGTCAGCGAAAAAACAAGTTTAATACTCATCAGTCGATCATCTCGCCGTTTGTAAATGGATTTGGATTCATTCCATGACATCATTTAATCGTTTTGTGTCCTTCAAAGATGTAGGCCTACAGTTAAAGTCAATACACATGTGATAGAGTGACAGCTTTAAAACAGAGTCATTTATATTGAATGAAGAACAGTTTTAGAGGTTTGTAACAAGATATAAGCATTAAATCAATTGCTATTATCAACCTGTTGGTGGGACAGCCATTTAACTTTGCTCTTTGATTTCATAATGGCAGAAAAACCTATTTCCGGTTTCCCTGATAGCTGGTATTGACTTTCCGCACATATTCGGTTGGTTGCAATCTCTATGCCATTAAATCATACACACCTTTAAATCTATTAAATTAAGTATGAATTGGCCTAAACAACCAAATACACTTCTTAACAGAATATTTGATCAAATAATCCTTTGTGCGATAATAAATACGCCACGTCCAGAACAGCATTTTAACAGTCAAGGGATCATATGTGTCCTCGTGAAGTTCTTATGAGGGCATTTTTAAGGTTGACAGTGAATCAGTGAATTATGGATGAGAGACAGTACATTGAATGTCAATGCTTCTTCAGAAGACAATGCCAATGAAAGAGAAGATGGGAAGATGAGAGAGAAGTGGACAGATATAAACTCAGGCAAGAGGACTTTGTGAAGGCTGGAGACAGTATTTCCCAGGGTGACAAGGACAGGAAGAGGAAATAGTTTATCAGAATATCTGTTCTGCAGTCAGGGCACATTTAAACTGTCTTGTTCATCTCCGGAGCCTTTCAGACATCATCAAACCAACTTCAACACTTTGTTAGGTAAAGCGAAACATACCCCGCCCCCCCAAAACCCCTTGGCTTCACCTCACATTACAAACAAACCTTCCTGGTGCTAGATTACATAAGTTATTTATGCATCGAAAAATGATAATTAATAATAAAAAATGCTTGCTCAGCAAAAACCCTCCCTAGTTAAGACAAGGTTACTTTTTCTGCCAAGGAGGTTGAATTAATTATGTATTATTACTACAACAGTAGGCTGTTATTCAGTGTTTTTTCCTTTTCCATTATTTTGTTACTTTTCACATATGGTACCCATATGTATACAATGAAATGCAACCTGCAACAATATTCATAATTAGGCCTCCGCTATACCGAATACTAAATTGGGAGTGAAACCCCAAACTAAAGAGTGTGTTTTAGCACCAGTAATTGCAGTAATGTGGTGGATGGGGCGAAGACTCCAACATGAACTAATTTGTTCTGGTTAATTAAACCGGTCCTGTGTTGTTACCCGCTCTCTTCATGTGTATTCCTGTAGAACCAAAAGTGAGTTACTTTCTCTGGCTTCTTTTGTAATTCTTCTTTCTGTTGTTGTTGTTGTCGTCGTTGTTGTTGTTGCTCTCAAGAATCTCACTAAAAACAGCCGTTGCGTTTTCGTGACTGTTTTTTTTTTTTTAATGCGTGACTTTCCGTGTGAATTTCCCCCATGAGCATCACCAACAATACCAAGAGTCCAGAATGGTTTTCCGCTGCGCTGAGCGTGACAGTGAGTGTCTCAGGTGTTATGGTGTCGCTCCAGAGGTGTGTGTGGGGGGCGGGGGGCAGGTGGTTAGGTTAGCATGGTGAGCAACGGGTGACAGAGGCAGCGGAGGACAGGACGTCTCGCACAGTGGTCCTCACCTGTGCTAGCGGGGTGGTCGTTCTCATGGCGATGACTTCTCCGGTGTATGTTGTTCCACACTACCGCAGACAGAGAGACAGAGAGAGAGAGAGAGAGAGAGAGAGAGAGAGAGAGAGAGAGAGAGAGAGAGAGAGAGAGAGAGAGAGATAGATAGAGAGAGAGAGAGAGAGAGAGAGAGAGAGAGAGAGAGAGAGAGAGAGAGAGAGAGACCACTCCCACCACTAACAGGACCCACACAGAGCGTCTTTCAATCAAGGAGCATTTCAGCTGCCATTTTTTTTCTTCCCATCCCCCCCGCCCGTGTCAACTTGTCAAGTCAGGGGTTTCCACTTGTTATTTCCCACAGTTGCTCATGTAAGTGCACATGGCTAATGCCTCATGGTTAAGGCCAAATGACACACCCAGGCCATATCCATGCTGCTGGAATAGTCTTCCCTGCACAACAGTAATATGCAGTGTTTTGTAAACATTATATATTCTTTTAAATTATTATAATTTGTCATCACCATCATTATTATTATTATTATTATTATTATTATTATTATTATTATTATTATTATTATTATTATTGTCATATGAAACGCAAAATGAAATATATTCTGATGTTTTTGGTGCCTTTCTACTGTTTCCGACTGAGCTTACGGTTCCACACTGCTCAGTCTTTGGCGAGACTCTCTTTCTGATGTGTTCACTGGGGAAAAAAACAGCTAAGCTATAGAGTCTCTTTATTGAGATGAATATTCCTGGCGGCCGGGCGATCATCAGGCTACATAATAATCAACAACATAATGGAATCGCATCATGGGGGCCACTTCTCGGAGATATCACCTCTCGCCCGGCCGTCTGAGTGCCTACGAGGAGAATACCAAATGAACATTTGTAAAGCCCTTTCCATTCATCTTTATGCATCCTCAGTAAATTGGCCATATATCCCCTCTACCCTCCCTTAGATAGAATATGACAAAAAATAGTTAATGCCCCCTTTCTCTTGGGCCCATCATCATTAAAGTTTCGACGCGGAACATTAGCATCCATTTTCTCCTCCGCCAAACGTATTATTCCGAGATTCCTAGACGGCGTTTTTCCCGAGCATCAGCAAAGTGTTTCCTCCGGTCCCACGTCGCATCCATCACCATCGCAATCTCTTCCACGCCACGAGGTAAGAGACCAAAAAAAAAAAAAAGAAAAAGACAAAAGAATAACTTTCCTCCCACCGCCAAAGCTGCGCGGCCGCCGCCCCATCCATCGTCCGGCGCCGCGCCTCCCACCGCCACGCCATTAATCACGCTGTCAGCCCGCGTGTGGCCCGGCATCCGCCAGGGTCCCGGGCCACACGCGCTCACAGAGGGGGGCCGAGGAGGTGACCCTCCTCATCGTCTCCGTCGGCCTCAAAGGAGCATTTCATTATCTCTACCTGTGTGTGTGTGTGTGTGTTTGTGTGTGGGTCTGTGTGTGTGTATTTTGTGTGTTTGTGTGTGTGTGTGTGTGTGTGTGTGTGTGTGTGTGTGTGTGTGTGTGTGTGTGTGTGTGTGTGTGGGTCGTGTCACAACATGATGCTTCTGTCTGCACCGGGAGCTGTTTTAGTCGAGGTGTTCCAGCCTCCGTGGTTCTATTTGTGCCGATTTTACGGACGTGGGGGTGGACACCCCAACATACACCCTGTGTGTGCGTGCGTGGTTCTCCAGGGGTTACATATCCAGTCAACTCATGTCTTCCAGGTGAGCTTGGTATTAAAAGGGGTTTCTTATGCAACGAGTGAATTGTAAAATCGGTAAAATGTGATTCTCCCGACACATTGGGCTCCTGGTCCCGAACACGCAGGGAAACGCTGGGCTCAATCTCCGGCCGCCAGACCTTCTTTGATCCAGGTAGCATGAGCTGAGAAGCTGTGAAGCTGCGTGGCCTGACAGCGGGTATATCCTCATATCAAAGGAGAGGCGGCAGTGAGTCATCTCATGTGTTGAGCATTCTGAAGACTCTCTCAGGGCTTAGCCATCAAAAAATCATCGAATAACAGAAATCTATATTTATGCATTTTAATCCCCTGCCTTATTCATTCCCCAGCGCCTTCACGGCTGATCGCCCAGCATCAGCCCTCAGAATCAATCCCACGCCGCTCTATTTTCAGACAACGACACGCGGTTCGAACAGAATATGTCAGCGTGCTTCCTGTCAGGGTATAACAGAACAGTTCAGTGGGTTCCCCGTCAGGGTAGAACAGAACAGTTCAGTGGGTTCCCTGTCAGGATATAACAGAACAGTTCAGTGGGTTCCCCGTCAGGGTAGAACAGAACAGTTCAGTGGGTTCCCCGTCAGGATATAACAGAACAGTTCAGTGGGTTCCCTGTCAGGATATAACAGAACAGTTCAGTGGGTTCCCCGTCAGGGTAGAACAGAACAGTTCAGTGGGTTCCCTGTCAGGATATAACAGAACATGTCAGCGGGTTCCCTGTCAGGTTATAACAGAACAGCTCGGTGGGTTCCCCGTCAGGTTATAACAGAACAGCTCGGTGGGTTCCCTGTCAGGATATAACAGAACCGTTCAGTGGGTTCCCTGTCAGGATATAACAGAACAGTTCAGCGGGTTCCCCGTCAGGTTATAACAGAACAGTTCAGTGGGTTCCCCCTCAGGGTAGAACAGAACAGTTCAGTGGGTTCCCCGTCAGGATATAACAGAATATGTCAGTGGGTTCCCCGTCAGGGTATCACAGACAGCTTGGTGGGTTCCCCCTCAGGGTAGAACAGAACAGATCGATACTCCTATGACAGCCACATCCTTGCCAGCAAATCCTCTTATGGCTCTCTTGGCTGCTGCTGCTGCTGCTGCTGATGATGATGGTGGCTCATCTTGATAAATAAACATAAAAATACATATCAAATATTAAAGCCGTCGGTGCTCTCTGCAGCAGCCGGTTCCTCACCAGCGGAGGTTGGCTTCACGCGTCACCACCGGACGCTCCAGGAAAGGCGCTGACTGTGGGGGCGTCCCCTCCTCCTGGTGAGAGACAGCTCTGTTATTATGGGATGGAGACCGCCGAGCGCGAGGTGGGGGCCGGAGACAACCTCAACTGATCATTAGGAAGACAATGATCACTGTCTGCTTAACCAATAGGAGGCCTGCGTTCCTACCAGGGGGATCTGATGTGAGTCAGCCGAGGCCTGCAGAGGATCTGTGGCTGGGTCTGTGTGTGTGTATGTGTGTGTGTGTGTGTGTGTGTGTGTGTGTGTGTGTGTGTGTGTGTGTATGTGTGTGTGTGTGTGTGTGTGTGTGTGTGTGTGTGTGTGTGTGTGTGTGTGTGTGTGTATGTGTGTGTGTGTGTGCGTGTATGCGTGTATGCGTGTGTGTGTGTGTGTGTGTGTGTGTGTGTGTGTGTGTGTGTGTGTGTGTGTGCGTGCGTGCGTGCGTGCGTGTGTGTGTGTATGTGTGTGTGTGTGTGTGTGTGTGTGTGTGTGTGTGTGTGTGTGTGTGTGTGTGTGTGTGCGTGCGTGCGTGTGTGTGTGTGTGTGTGTGTGTGTGCGTGTGTGTGCGTGTGGGTGTGTGTTTGTGGCTGGGTGTGGTATATAGGAGGGTACGGTTTTCCTTCAAGTTGATGTAAAATACACTAAAAAGATAAGCAAGTGCTGATGTGAAAATTGCTGTCGTTCTTTATTTCTCCGAGGAGAGGGCTGGCAACGACAGTGCAATACTCATCCAGGGGAATGGGGCCAAGAATCACAGATCAAATATCCAGGGTATTGTTTCATCGTCCTCTGAAATCAAAGCGAGGGCAGCGCGAGCTCCATTGCCTAATGTGTAATGACTGGCTGACGAGCGTTCAGCCAAATTGAACGCTGAAGTGTCTGTGGTGGTGGGGGCAACAATTGAGGGCTGTGTTTACCCACACAAAAACAGATCTCACGCTCCTGCTTCACGGGGGGAAACATGGCAGCGCTGTGCCCGGCTGATTTCACACGCTGCCAGACTCGGATCAGAGACAGCGTCATGAGCGATGAGAACCCACGATGAGAGACATCACTGAGTTAGAATGAACCTCTCACCAGCTCACACTCTGCCGCCGCGATGGGACGCAGGGTTTCCGTTCCTGGAGATCATGTTCACCGTTGTGATTAGGATGTGATCGTTTGTTTATGTGTGCGGTGCAAGTCCCACTTCCTGAAAAAAACCAGGCCGTGCAGGAAGAGCGTTTTCAGCGTTTTCAGGCCCACTCACTCTAATGGACCGCGGTTCTGTTTTCTACCTCTGTGACCGTCTCTACTGGCTTCACTGCTCCACTGATAACAATATTATTTGTCAGAATGAATCTGTTGTGCTGATTCTGCCCTGGTGCAGTGAGAGCCCACCCTGAAGAATAGTACTCCTGTCTTTTGTCTTTTGGAATCAATGCCCCAAAGTGCCGCTGTGATGAACTATGGTGGCAAACAACAAATGAACTTGAAGTCGGTATAGTTGTAGTACTTGAGACCAGTCCCGAGACCACTTTAACATGGTCTTGGTCTTGTCTGGGACTCAACTGTATTTGGTATCAGTCTTGTCTTGGTCTCGGACATTGAGGTCTCGAGGGGGTTTGTGCATAAACCAAGCAGCGAGCTCATGCTCATCACAAAACCTTATATATGACGCAGCACTCGTACACTACGCGCCAAATATGTTACATTGTATATATTGTCCTAACGGCTGCGCCATTGTTCACTTATTGGTGTAACTTAAACACTAGGCCTAGGCTGACTTGGTTGGTCTTGGTCTTGGTCTTGGTATCGATACCCTCTGGTCTTGGTAGTGTCTTGGTCTCGATTTAGGCGGTCTTGACTACAACTCTAGAAGTCGGTAGGACTCTGAGAGAAATACATTTAATTGAGTTTAAAAAGTCAATGTTTCTCGAATGTGAAATCATTAAGAGGACTGGACTAAATGAACCCTTGACCTGTTTTTGGTTCCTGGGGATTTTACACCGCATTCAAATCATTTTAGTCCCTGTGGCGGCAGAAGCCATACATACATCCGTACCAAAAAAAAACCCAAAACGCTTTACATCCCCGGAATGCATTGGAGTATTTTCTACATCTGTTAGAGGTAAGGAGCCGGTTCTGAATCAACACGCCCTTATCAGTGGTTATCCAGCCGGGCCGCGGGAGCCAGCCTGACCGAGGATCTCAGAGATAAACGGGCCGGCGCCGCGGACCTCCCCACCGGTACCAGCCCTCCGTCTGGCCGCCATGGCGCCGAGGAACAGTCTCAGTGTTTAAAGTCAGTGTTATTAACGATGGCTCTGCTGGCGGTAGCGGGAGTGGAGATTGTATTTTTGGGGGAGAGTCACTTGGAAAAAAAGTTACATTTGCGCGCGATATATCAAAGACAAAACTTGTTTTGTTTTGTTTGCCGAGCCCTGTCACTCCTACAGCGTCCAGCAAACAGGGATATTCAATGGATATTCAATTATGCAATATACAATAATTCAATAACTCAATATTCAATAAAAACACATTTATTCAGAGTGGCATACTCTGTCACACACTGACAGAGTATGCCACTGCTACTTGTTTTTCACTGCTCAATGTTGTTGTATATAAGTGTCTTGTAGGGTGTCCTTGAGTGATTTGAAAGTCGCCTTTGAATAAAATGCATTATTGTTATAATTACTATTATTAATAATGTTCAGTAAAGACGGCTTCTTCATTCCATTCCCCAAGATTAACTTCACAGGAATCCATCATGTGTATGATTGATTCTACACGCTCAGTTTTCCAAGTGAAGGTTTTGAATATGGTCCGCGCTACATCTACTGATATGGCAAATTGATTTTTACAATTATGTCTCGGCATACATCATAATTCATGTGACATTAATCTTGGGTGGTGCGACTGAAATTTGAACCGATTTGCAACACTTTGCATTTACATCTGTTATGTTTGTACTGAGAAACACAGGCTCTACTTTGACGTGGTGTTCCAAAAGGCACACTCTTAGTTCAGCAGTGGCTTCTCCAGGCAAAAGAGAGTTATCGAATCAATCTCTCTAGTTCTTCCAGTTCTCCTGTCTTTACTCTGTGTGGACTTATGACACTGCTTCAGGTTGCAATTACAGAGCCACCCTTTGCCTGCCATTCCTTTTACTCTCTCTCTCTCTCTGTCTTTCTCTCTCTTCTCCTCTCTCTGTCTCTCTCCCTCTCTCTCTCTCTCTCTCTCTCTCTCTCTCTCTCTCTCTCTCTC
>JAXIVH010000570.1:0-60000 GCA_036785325.1 Urophycis tenuis
CGCTACTAGCTGTGTGGTGACAATACACCCAGCTAAGCTAGCGACACCAGTATCACAATCGTAATATAAGCGAGCAGACGAGCCTGCTACTCCCGTCTGAACTAGCAAAAAACACGTCGCATTGTATGTACTTTCGGGGAAGTTTGCTAAGTCGGCGAGCATAGCCAAACTTTCTCTGTGTTGGTTCAACATCTGTACAGCAATGCTTTCTAGTGGAGACGGGTCTCTTCGTTGACGCCTCGACGTCGTAGTAGTCGACGTTGAATGTTGTTAACCGGTTGAGTTTGAACTAAATGACAATGTACACATGCAGCACTCCAGTAAATGTCTCGGTCGTTTGTTTTTTTCCCCTCTTGATAGAGCTACGACTGCTGCGGAACCCATTCCGCTCTGGGGGGCTTGTTTTGGGGTTTTAATGCATCTCGGGATTTCCGAGTCCATGAGAGACTGCGAGTACAGCCAGATCAGCACTCGCACCTCCACCCCCATGGAGACCCCTTACAAGAAAAGGACCCCGAAGAAGAGGAAATGGAGTCCTTTCCTGGGCGGAATAAATTTTATTGTAATGGGAGGATTATGATGGCCAAGCAGACCGGCGTTTTTTACCTCACCCTCGTCCTCATTCTGGTGACCTGTGGACTCTTCTTCACCTTTGAGTGAGTATAACGCACACAGTTTTTTTTTTTTTACAAGCAATCGCTCAATTGTCCTTGCCTTGTGTGATTGCTTTTTCATTTTCCAGAAATGTATAACTTTATTTTTTTTGTATAACTATCTATGCCCTCGCCATAGTGCAAAGGCATTTAGTCTGTGCATCTCTGTCCTCCTCCATGAACATGCACCCATTGCCAGTGTTTCACAACATTTGGTCAGATGGTAATTCAGACGCTTCAGTGCTCTGAGACAGTGATAACATAGTCCAGTCGTTATATGGAAAAGAGTTGAACAAATTGCAACAGAAGCAAACTCAACTGATTTTGTATCCTCAATATGTCATGAGTAAGGAAAAAAGGCCCCGAAGAATCACATGAGGGGAAAGTTTTGAAAAAGACCGAAATATACCCTATTCATACGCCTATCGGGATCGGGAAGGGAGCATCGCTCAATAAATTCATTGAAAATGACATGTTTCGAAAACAAGCCAAGGTGTTCTATGAACACTTCTGCTTCTAAAGATGATGTAGCAGAAGCAGGAGAGAAAGCTATGGTGATTATCTATACTGGAAGATCCACAGACACTCTGGACTCCTTTGTCTCCTGTTCTTTCCCTCAGAATCATCCCCGTGAAACAGTCTCACGGACCCAGCCCCAAAACCCATCTCTGCAAATATAATTAATAAAGGCTGGTTTAAAGTACTGCTTCCTGCCTCTATATATTAATGCTTATGGGTAGCCTAAATGGGTTCCATTCAGACCTTAACATTAATTATTTTACTGTTATAGGTCAACAAGATTCAACAAGACATTTTCACCTGGCTATATCCAATGTTTAGATGTTGTGGTAGCCTATTTATGCAAATTAGCACATATGTAATTAGATTATGCCCCGTTTTGCCCATGTTAACAAACAATTTCAAAAAAACTTGTAATACATTTTTTGTTTGTCTTGATGCAAGTAATCAACTCAATTTTCATGGTGATATCTAAAGGTAATTTCTTTTTTCCTATCCACGCACGAGAAAAAATAATGCGTATGGATAGTGAATATATTTGGGTCTTTTTTCGAAACTTTCCCCTTTTGGGATTCTTCTGGGCTTTTTTTTATTGAGGATTCAAAATCAGTTGAGTTTGCTTCTGTTGCAATTTGTTCAACCCTGACCCCTATTTTGGCTTAAAATGACTGGACTAATAGCTGTACACTGTAGTTGTAACTCACAGTTCCATCCTCTGCATTCTGCCAAGAGCTGGGAAACTCTGGGAACTTTGGCATTCATTGTCCCCAGTTTTACTAGCCTCTTACATGAGGCATGTCGAAGAGATTAGTTTTTTTGTTATATTGTACACATTCTAGGGGTGACATTGTGATAATGTACGATACTGTGAATTATCTAGAAAGCCATATTTCAAGCCTCGCCATTGGAAGGCACCTTTGTGTTCACTGAACTGAAAAACCTTGCATATGTTTTTTCTAGTCAACATTAACTTGGGAGAACTACATCCCACCAACCCTGTGTGACATTATGTTGTATTCTGTTAACTGTATTATTATAAAGAACAGTTAGTGCCATCACATTTTCAGTATAACAGGAGAGTATTACAGGTATATTCCTCACCTGAGATACATTACGAGGGAACTCTTTGTGAAATATCATATTTTAAGAGTAAAGATCTCCATCCTTTTGTGTTTGTCGGATGCTCGTGAAGCTGGCCATGTTGGCAGCCTACACTGTGCATCTGTCTATCCACATGTACTCTTTTTTAATTACTCTCCTAGGTTCCTTATAGGAACTCCTCCTCTTCCCCCCCCCCCCCCCCCCCCCCCCCCCCCCCCCCCCCCCCCACACACACACACACACACACACACACACATACACATACACATGCACACACACACACACACACACACACACACACACACATACACACATACACACACACACACACGGGACTTGGTGCATCCTCAGACGGCACTTTCCTTTCCTCATGTGAAATCCGGCCCCTGCAATTCATCACTTTGGGAAGACGGTAATAGTCCCCCAGTGGTGTGAGCACATGACGGCACACGTGGAAAGTGAGACTGACCCGATTGTTAGTGCTCGATTGTATCACAGAAGAGTGCACCTTTTACTGTCACTCTGCATTAGCCCTGACTAATCACTCTTGTCTCTGTGTTGCTCGAGAACCCCCAGTCATTGGCCAGATAAGACGCTCTTTGTCATAAGACGTGTTGCCCAATACGACTGACTACTATTATCAGGGCAAAAGCATTTCAGACCCCAGAAAGCTCCTGACCTGCAAAAATAGGTCCAATCAGTGGCTGCATGGCTAACGTCCAACATTTGCTCCTATCCTCCGATGTGAGTGGACAGCAGTACTGTACAATGGTGTACTCTGAACCAAACCACTATCAGTTTGTTTGCCGGTAAGACTGCGTGCATTATTGATAACGGAGCTGTTCTCCACTTTTCAATCAACACTGACCTCTGGACCACTTCAGCCTTCAATGCATTGTCACCTCGGAGGAGGCGCTGACATAACCCAGAGACCAAGACTGATCGTCTGTGGGGGGGAAAACCACTCACTAAGTCCCACACAGTGCAGATGAAAAGCCCATATGACCCCCAGAGTGCCTTTGAACCTACTTGTGTCTCAACACCCACCTGCGCCTGGCCAGATGCTTCCTGGAGATTAACCCCACCCCACACACACACACACACACAGACACACGCACACTCACACACACTCACTGTTCCTACAGCCGACCAGATGCCCCCAAACCCCTTTCCTGTGCTGCAGCCTGGAAAGCCAACAGGGCTGGGGACCTGTGTGAACCGTGCTTTATTTTGACTACAGGGGAACAGTGCTGAGAATGTGGCGAGTTACAGACACTCCAACCCATCCCCCCCCCCCCCACTGCTGTCCTACGCCCGTTCTGTGCCCCTGCCCTCCCCATCTCTGCAGGCCAGTGAAGACTTCCTGACACCACCACACACCCCACCCCCTGCGGCCTTGTCTCGCTGGTTGCGCAGCACGCGTCTGCTGAGCGGAGACATTCTGCGGACAAGCTGATGGTCAGCAGACCTGCGCACCGGTTTCTATGGCCATTAACCGTAATGTGTTTCGATTGGACATGTTTTCTGGCTCACCTCTCCAGATGTCAGCCGGGTGGGAGGTGGCGTCTCATCCGTTACTTAGACAATATGTGTATGAGCGCCGCGGGCATATTCTCATTTCTTTTCCCCGGCAAACAACTGCGAAATGGGGTGTCCGGGCACTTTTTCCACACACATCAACATATTGTTTTTCCCAATTGAGTCTATTTACAATTGAGTTAAATCTACCACCGCTGTTGTTGAACCACAATTTTCATGTTGCCTTTAAAACTGTCGACAAGGACTTTTGCAGTGCATCCATGCATGATGAAGCCTGCCTAGCTGCAGCAGACTTATGTTTATTATTCTGTTGATGGCTTCTCAGACAGCAATGCATTGCACATGTTAACCCCCCCACGGACATGCTTGGTGAAAAGTTCACTCTTGGAAATATGTAGTGCTGCTGTTCTGAGGAACTGTGATGTTGGGGTGGAAAATGTAAGCCTCCGAATATCCCTGAGATTTGTATCTCGGGCTGCGTGAGGGAGATGAGTGGTTTTGGTCTGGGAAGCATCTGAAATGAATCAAACAGAAGCGGTATGTAGGGCCTTAGTCATCAATCCGAGGCTGTGACAGTTTTGCAGGGAATAGGACACACGCGGATGAGGCCTCACATTGTCATTGTTGATTGAATACCAATTTGAATGGCCTTTTGTTGTAGGGCCGTCTTAATTTGATGAAAACATGGCAGCTAAAGCCGCACCGAATCTGTCAGGACGTGCAGGGAACAACCAGACCTTTTTGCGCTTACAGAGCGGTCGGTGTTGGCCGTTTCACCCCAGCATTTTTTCATGTTGTTCAGACAAGTAGATTTTTCTATTAAACCGAATAGCTCCAGCATGAATGTGTCGGTGAAGGAGGAAAAGAAACGAAGCACATTCTTTCCATTGCTGATGTCTTGCAGAGATGCGGACAATGTCGGCCATATGCATTGTTTAGTGTGTTTTGAATGTGGTTCGCCACAACAGTCTCATTCATCGTGCCAGCCAGAGGAGAGACCAATATTAATCCCTGCTATGGAAGAGCAACGTTTCTCCCCTGACACATTTCATCTGGTGTTGTGAAACTCTCTAATTTTAATCAAGGTTTACACTCACAGGAAGTGACCACTTGGGTTGACATGTGAGGTGGTAGGAAGGGTTTGATATTTGCAGGCATGTGACATTATTTCTGTGGTATTTGCACCAACTCCACCCACTATATGCCCACATGCTTCCTGCTGTTGCCAAACCTCCAATGGCATCTCGAGTAGGAAGATTCCCTGACTGCCTGCCTACTTGGCCAGTACATCAGTATTCGTTCATAAACCTCTTTAAGCACATGATTAAGATCGACTAAAAGCGCTGCATTTTTTCGGTTTGTTTGTTTAGAGAGTGATTAAGCTTTGCCGCGAAACATGGAAGGAATGACAGAGGAGATGTCATCAGCAGCCATTCGCTGGATGCCATTACATGATCAATACTAACGTGTATAACTTGCTTGGCACGTCTACTTCTATTAGGCCCAGGTTGCTCCAAGACCTAATCTCCTTATTTCAGTAATTTCCCAACTTCAGGGCACATCAGGATTATAATCAGCACATGTCAGTGTTCTAGGACCTGAGTTCAGATTTTCATAACCTGCGACCTCACTTGGACTCGAGCACTGACTGCATTAGGATTCGGATGTCAGATATGAGGAACAATCATACTTATTGTTTCTTCCGGGAATAAGCGATCACAGCTTTGACCAATCCCTATGAAATCAGCACAAGTTTGCATATGTGTCGATTCACTGCAACATTGAACAATCGTCCCACTTCCCCACAGGAACCTACCTGCATGTCTATTTACAAATTCAGTTCCTTGTTTAGGACTGTTAGGAATATGCCAATTATGTTTCCAGTTAACCCAAGTAACACACAGTATTGTTTCATTGTGATGGGACAAATGACTAATTACTTGAATGAATAATATACAATATCATCATATCATATATGCATTTTTGAGAAAGGCTTGAGCATGGATTACTCTGATTCACGTTATGGTGACATGATTTGGACTAGACACAATTCTTTGGGCTCCAACACTGAGGACATGCACTTGACATTTTGTGACTTAACTACATGTTAATCAGCTGATTGTCGTTATCATTTTATAAATCACCTCTTAAAAGCCTCTTCTGGTGTCGTCTGGCGTCTTCCATCCTTGATATAAATTGTTCACCATTATCTGCATTTCTTTAAGCCAGTGGGTAAAGCCTGTAAGTAGTTCAAGTAAAATACAGCAGACATGACATTTTTGAGTGTCTGTACTCAACAATTGACGATTTGGGAAATGAAAGAGAAAATCTGTCTTGAATTACTCTTCAGATTTTGTGTTTTGATGCCTTTTGCTGAGACCACCCAAGCCAAAGCATAGCCTTTTCTTTATGGCGTATCTAAGTCAGACAATGCGGCTACTGTTCTTTTTTTTCCATTGCCAATCTGTATTCTAATTGAATGGGCAAAGAGCTACAGCATACTCCTTGTTGTGCATTAGTTCTGCACAGTGCACCAAAACAATATTCCCTCCATGTTGAAGGGCTAAATATGTCAAGCAATTTTTTTTGTCTTTGTTTAGTTTTTTTTTTGGAATGTCCAAAAAGCAGACTGTTGCGAAAGATGTTAGTGTTAGTCATTGTGTTTTTGAACAGTGGCCACACCCTTAGTACATGTTCCCCTTAGAGACGCGCACAAGACCAGTGGTCCGACACTTTCTTGTCTACAATAGCAAACCTGCTTCCTGAATTGCTACAGTATTGACGTAGATTGTTCTTTTTGCTATTGCCCAAAAGGTTGGCGTTGGGTTGGTGTTGGTGGTTTAAAAATGGCCGTGCAGCACCAGGCATGTAGAATTGCAGGGTGTTTGCAGATGTCTGCTCATTACCATTACCAACATATGAATATATTGTTTTTTTTGGTAATCCCCTAAGGAAACAATAGTGCAAACGGACAAACAGTAAATAACTGAGTCATACCAATGAACTTGATTTAGTGCACATACCCTGGGACTGCATCAGCCACAAGTATGTCTCTTGACTAGTGAGACAGATCGCCGTTTCTCCTGGCCACAATGTTGACTCCTCACAGGTCGCCTTTCCTGTTGTGCGGTCTGTTTTCCTGTGGTGGCAATGGGGCAGATCTGTCACCAGCCATCAGTCAAAGCAGGAATCAAGTCCCGCTGTCTGCTCGTCCCACGGCTCCTCCTTGCCATGAATAGCCAACATCCTTTTCTTCACCCTTGCGTCGGCTGCGTTTTGTCACACAGTATTTGCACATCCACACGGCCCTTGGTCAGCGGCAGTGTTGCAATGAGGTTATAGAGACGCATATTGGATTTGATTTTGAAATGTCACTTGGTCAACATTAAAGGTATTTCTCGGAGCGTCCGCGGAGGGTCTTGCCAACTTTATAGGACTTGGCAAGACTGGGCAAGTATTAAGTAATAGGGCAGGTTTAAAGTAGAGGGAATATGGGTATGGAATTGTAAAGCACAATATTTTTATTTTCATCAATATATATATATTTTTGTAGTCTCATAAGTGCCAAGTATTAACATCTCAGTATTGGAAGGAAACTTTGTTGTTTAAGTTTCTAAGGCCTTTTACAGAACCAGTCGTGTTCTACTTTTGAGAGTCATCAAGTGCAATTCATTAGTTTTCCATTAGACCTGTCATGGAAAGGAGCACTAGAGGGAAAGTTCACCGAGCCATGCGCTGCACCTGACGTAACACTCCTTGTATATCTTGCTTCTTATTAACCCGCTTATTGACTCATTAGCCAGGTTCAACCCACTTGTACTGTCATCAATCTAGATTATGTCCATTCTGTGGGCGACAAGCTCAAGACTTTATAGTTAAGACACCTTGTTTCCCTCTACACATATTTACAGATTTCAATGACTAGGGGAGACCCCTTGTGTGCATGAAATACAAAAATTGAATAGGGGGGAATTGCAGGAGGAGATGGTGTGGATGGATGGACGTTCAATGTTTGACATGTTCAATGACTTTGTTGTTGTAGATCAGAGGGTATTGATCGCCTCTAAAGCCACCCCGAGTGCAGAGCTGAAAGTGGGTAGCGCAATACAGCGCGTGGCTTTGGTGGATTTATAAGGGTGAGCTGCAGAGTGATTTGTGCTAACGAACCGCTGGAACCGAGTTGGTCAGGGTCAAACAAGTTCCAAACGTCTCTTCAAATGAAGTTCAATTGGTTTCAGTGACAAGGAATCTTTATTACCTCATGGAATCAAGCTGATATGTTATGCAGTAAACATTTTACTGTTCTCCATAGACACTGTATGCATGCTTTTCCCTGGGTTAGTTTCTAGATGGTGGTATCGATTCACTTCAGCATTTCACTTTAGCTTCTAGGGTTACGACAGTGCAGAGCAGAGTGGGAAGCAGGTGAGCAGCAGGAAGTCGACTGCTGGTGAAAAAAAATGTTTGATGTCAAGATGAATCATGGATGCCGGCCGCCATCTGTGAGGCAGGAGTTGGTATTGTAGATTGAAGAGAAAGCGATCGCCAACTCCGAATCCCTACCACACACCTCTCCATATAGCAGTGTTTTATCCTGTTGGTCATCTGAGGCCGTCACCTTTTTAATGAGCTGTAACGCACATGGTCTGTTCAACGATGCCGTCTGAATGGTCGTCCAGATGAAAGACAGTGATGTTGATTCTATTCACAAGCTTAAAGGTGCTGTGGGTACGACTTAACGGCTATTATCTTTGCAATTTCGTCACCCATCTGTCAGCTATTAGTGAGTGCACTGTGAGAATATCTGTTCCTAGTTGACTACGCCTGCTTCAGCCGATTTGGAGTTTGACCGCTCCCGAGTAATTTCTGACCAATCAGGGCATCTATCCCCTGATTCAATCAATGGTGGAGTGGAATGTAGGGAGGGAGGGAGGGAATGTCTTAGTTTTGGTTTAGTTTCCAAATCTTGCTCTTTTCTGCTCTCTCTCTTTACAACTTAAAATCTTCCCGACAGCACCTTTTTAAAGGCCTGTTTTTAGTGGACATTAATGTTGTTTTTCAAATTAAAATCGCCCAGTTATTATGAGTCCGCGATTCATAAATGCACCTGAAATCCTGATCTCTATTAAAATACATAGATTGATAGTCTGTGCAAATCCAGTCGTGTCTAAGTGAAACAACAAGGTCAACCATTTAATTGATTAATCTACTGAAGCGATGAATGTAAAATGTGATTAGGTTCCCACATATCTGAGTTCCCTGTACTAAGTAAGTAAAACTGCATGTATCCCATGTGTGGGTAAATGTTTATGGTTGTCCTCACAAGCATGAAACATCTCTCTTACTTAGACTATGCATTTAATTAAAGAAAGCTGACAAAATGTGTCTCCATCTGTAGCTGAGATGGCAAATGTAAAGCTGTTAAATGGCCAGTGTTATGGTACAGTGTACTGTAATTTATGCAATTTAGTGCATAAAGCACCATACTTCTATTGATTACAAAAATGTACCTACTTTTGTACGTGTAGTACAACATGTGTGCTGTCTCTCTCTGTACTTGAGTGTATTCATTAATTGCAACTTATTATGTTATAGCTGGTTTGTGAATGTTCCTATTTCATGTTGCTTTGAACCAAAAGGATACTGGGTTAAGTCATTATGAATCCCAATGCTTCTACAATTCTTTTTAATTTTTGCTTAATGTCGGGTAACCTCTCATTAATGGCATTATTCGTATTGCCCCTGCTTGAGTAGCAGTAGGTGGTATAAGGACTATTTATCACATTGTTTAGTCACGACAGCTGGATGTCATCGGGTTCACCATGCAGCCTTGGGCTACTAATAATAACACAAGCCATGCAAGTCTGTTTGACTATTTGGTGGTCCAGCCCTGAGATCTTAGGCCTGCGTCTTTGCACTGCAGTCCATCTTCCATCTTCTGGGACGTGACTCTCGGGCTATACAGTGGCAGGCTGGATCTCGAAGAGGCTGCCATCGTGCTACTCTTGTCTTCGCTCACAGAAGCTTTTTGGAAACTCCTTCAGACAACCCTAACATTTTTTCAACAAGGATACCAAAAAAAAAAAAAAAAAAAGTAGGACCTTGGAGTAGAATGGGGTTCTGTGCTTGCCCTGTTTCAGTGGTGTCACAGAAGTTCAGCCAGCTGGCTTCAGGCATCAGTTTATCAGTTGGCCCATGCTGTGTTTATTTGCATGTTTCTATTCAGAGTGGTCTATGATGAATTCGAGGCAACCGAAGACTGTCCCAGGGTAGACGCATTGATGATTTGTATGAGAGCTAGGATCGGGCTCCAGGGAGAGCTCTTGTATATTTATTTTTAATTTAAGGCAGATGTGAATAGCCAACTCGAGATTTTGTTGGCAGATAACTGTCAAAACCACACACATGTGGCTGATATGGAGTAATTTAATACAATTTAATCTTGCCCACATATTAGACATTGTTTCCAAGATTAAATGTGGAGAAACCTACCAATATGCCCACATGCAGAACACACTGAAAAGGACTTCTCTAATCAGGACAATCTGATTCTTCCTTTTTTTTCTCTCCCCTCATTTGTTAAGGAAAAAAGATTTCAACATTCGGACTGTGTCCTCAGTGACTGAATGACGGAGGCAGTGTGACAAATGACATGCAATCACTATCTTGACGCCTATGTTTGCGTCTTTCCTCACTTGCCCACCCTTTAAACCCTTTCACCATGACTCGTGTGGTTGTTTCCAAGGTAACCACATTTTCTTTCAAATTTCACCATGTCCGAGACTGGATATTGTCAGTCTCCATGGTAACAAAGCCCCTCAACTCCCCGTTTAAATATTAACTACACAAAAGTGGATGTCGCATTCAAATCTGGGCCACATCCAGTGTCTCCTTAATACCCCCTTCCAGGCATGGCGAGAGAGGCTATTGGGCGTCTTTCAAGCAGTTGTTCTTTAAACCCAGTGGCTGATAAAAATGGATGTGATTCTTGCACGCGGGCCGGATCTTGCCTGCCTCACAGCACAGCCACATATCTATCAAAAGCTAGTCGGTGGTTTTAAGTGGGTTTAGTGAAGCGACCCACCGCCTCCTCCATCGGCATCTTATGTGTTCATCTCCGACTGGATTTTCCTCTCTTCCAACACCTGACTGCCTTGGTAGTTGAGGTGGCAGACAAGTCTCCCTTCTCACAATGCATTAACTTCACCACCCATGGACATCTGTGATCAAACATCTGCGTGCTTCTTCTGCATCCTTGAATGGCTTTGTGCGTCGGTAGTATGTGTTTAAACAAGATGCCATGTTATGTTGGATTATCGTTATCTGTTCATGCAGATTGTGATAGATTTCTTGGCGTGCTGCGCTGAAGACGGGTACATATTACCGTTCACTGTGAGCCGTGTTATCTGATTGACAGTTTGTAACATCCAGATCCATGTATTGGTGGCAATGGTGACATGTGTTATTTCACCCAAAGCTATGTTGTTGGCGTTTCACAAGTGACTTCCCATTCGTGTGTGTGTACTTGCTGTGCTCATCAAAGTAATATGTCAGTACTGAATATGTAGAGCCTCCTTTGGATCACAGAAGCGACTGAATATTCACGGTCAACAACAAGTGTCCCTTCTTACCTTGATGTATCACCTTTTTTGACAGAAAGAAAAGCAGGCTTGTAGATTGTGACTTCCCTGCTGGGTGCTCCCTGAGGGTATTCAAATGAAAGCCTCTGTATTTATCTTGAGAGGTGAGTTTCTCATGTAGAATGCATTTCTATTTACCTTGCAGCAGGAACATCGCTGTCGACTTTTAACTCGCCAAACAGGATATGAAAAAACAACTTCAGGTTTTTCTTTATTCAGCATTAAGGCTCCACAGACCCAATTGTAAAGGATAGTTTTATCTTGCTTCCGGCACCCAAAGCAGACAGAAATCTTTCTCAACACACAGCATAGCCATATTAACCCTTTCAATAATTGAACTTTTATTTATGGACTTTGGACGAACAAATTGCTAGCTGCCGTAGTTTGACTTGAATAGCTCTGCCTCTCTCAGACCACAGCTTGATGTTGATGGCTGCATGTCTTTGCAGTCACTTGAGAGGAATGCTGCCAATGTTCGTTATATCATGATCACCGCGTGAAAAGACGGAATAAATAAATGCCGTGTGTAAAGCATGTCGCAAGTCGCGTGTCCCTCAAAGGAGTGGCCTGCCACCAGAGCACCATGACAGACCTGTGTGCCGAAACCCATCCAGCGGGCAGGCTACCCAACAGGTACAGAATGCCTTGGCTAATCTCATTGTAACCCGGTAATTCAGGATAGCAGTAGGGCAAACACAAACCCGTAACAATCGGAGGCCCTATTAGCCCCTTTACCCAGTGTGCACCGGAGGAATGTGCACTTAGCTGCGGAGTGGCGCTCACTCTTTGAGGAGAAACCCAAGGACCTCCAGACCAGTGTCAATAATCACAGATGTGCCTTTGCTGCGTTGTGCTGCATGAATCCTCCTGCTGATGTGCCATACCTCCCAGCGGATCTCCCCCCCCCCCCCCCCCCCCTCTGTCCAGATGTAGACAGTGGAATTGGCACCAAGCCATTTAGCTAAACATGTTGGAGACCTTTTGTTAGCGTGAAGTCAAAGTCAGTTCAGTTGATTCCTGATTATGATCCACTCTTGCAGAATTCCTTTAGTATGGGAGGGAGGGAGGGAGGGAGAGAGGGAGAGAGGGAGAGAGAGAGCAATTTGAATCCACATTCAGAACACATTAGTTATCCGTGTGTTTAATTACAAACTGCTCGTTTCATTCATGCATTGATGTGCACACTGTTGGCAGTATTATCCAACCAATGGCGTTTAATAAGGTGTGTACTGAGTTACTGCAACGTGTCTCACTGGAGTACAGGCACTCGCGCACTGGAATACATGCCAGCAAGCCAGACACCCATGGTCATCTGTTTATCCTCAGCAAGACACAGGCCCATTGAGAATCCCCTTCTACAGCCCTTGAAGTGATGTCATCATATTTTATCCAACGTATTTTCCGCCCTCTACTGGATTGACATCTCAGGTTATGTGCTTGAAATGTTTGTGGCCAAACAGAGGCTTCAATTACGCAAATGTGCTGATCTAAGACGTTCTCCTTTTCCCCAAATTGCTATACTTATGAGGATGGATCCACGTTTGCCGCCGTAGTCGGCATAGTTGAAAATAGCGATCCTAAATATAACCTGCCGTAGTCGGTGAGAGAGTTGCAGGTCTTGGCACACAGGGAGAGGTTGTGAGCGCCCACCCAGGGTGTGACCATCTGGAGGGAACGTGGCGTCACATCCATCAGCACCGACTGCACGCAAGGCTGGAAAAAAGTATCTAATGGGATTCCTACCCATTGCTTTTCACTGAATGTAACTTTTGTGTTTCACCTGCAAAACAGAACTGCTGGGTGACCAAGTGATCCAAAGTCCGCCGGCTCCCTCTGTCGCGCCTTCAGACCGCAACGAGTAGACGTGAAAGCGATGACCTTGAATGTGGTTCTCCCATGTACTGACCCCTTCGCCGTCGACAGGCACTATCACAAAGACAGTGGTGCCAATTTTCAGCCCTCTATGCACAGGATTTGATGCTTTACATTGATCTGTGCATGGCAGTCAATGACAGATTGATGCCATAAGTGCTTTGTGATTGACAGCAAATGCCTTGCCTCCCATCTCCGGCATTTCTCCGCTGACTGCTGAACATTATCATAATGGGAAAGATCCCCCCCCCCCCCTCCCCAGCCATCAACCCTCTCCCAGCTACCAGTCTAATCTCATCTCAGAGACAGTAGTAGACAATACTGTATTGACTCACCTCTGTCGCTGCATAAAAGGAAGCCTTTTTGGGTGGAATCCAATGTCTAAAGGATGCACTGTTATTTTATGAACTGCTTAGGATAAGGCAATATAAGAAAAGAAATGGACACAGTGATGTAAAAAAAAGAAAATGCCACAAATGATGCCACTGCTTAACCCATTGTAGTGGTCTGCATTCCTCTGAGGCATCCCCGGAACCACATGTCTACCATATGCTCAGTCTGTTTCCCCCCCTCTTCTCTCCAGGAATGCCCCCACGTCCACTTTCCCCATCCCATATCTCTTTTGTCTGTGGTGGACCGACCTCTTCAGAGGAATGTAGTGGTCCGGAGTCATTCCCATCAGCCCATTTGTGATTACTGTAAATAACCACTGGGGTTGTTGGCCAGTTAACAGCATTAGGTGGAGCAGCATTAGGTTTTTTTTTTAACAATCAGATTAAAGCCCATGAAAAATGCCCTGGCCCCTGACACGGTGATCGTATGTGTGTTTCTGTATAATGCCTAAGCACTGGCAATTAACGACTACTGATTTAATTAAACCACTAACTAAGGATTGAAGGCTTTCCTTTCAGTCCTGGCTGCTGATCGCTGGGGAGCTGTTTGTATTTGGGTAGATGGCTGGCTCTCTGGCTCTGTCTGTGTTTGTCCTTTAATCCCCCTGGGCTTTGGCTGTTTGAACATGCAGCTTTCTTCTTTTTTTTTTTTAAACCGCCATACCATCACACGGCAGAACAGAATAACCACGTGGATCCGATGTCTTGGGTTCGCTGCACTCCCGGTGACCACGTCGTTTGAGAGGTGGCGGGTCTTGTTTGAGATGGACTTCTAAAGCACTGGCCGATAGCTAGATAATTAATCAAATGTCCCTCTGTCCCCCATCTCCACCTCCACCTCCACCGCCACCTGCCTTCTCAGCTGTCCGTACCTGGCTGTCGAGCTGACCCCTGCAGTCCCGGTGGTGGGCAGCGCCTTGTTTCTGTTTGTGCTGGGTACCCTGCTGCGGACCAGCTTCAGTGACCCGGGGGTGCTGCCCAGGGCGACGCCGGACGAGACGGCTGACCTGGAGCGACAAATAGGTAAGACCACCGTGGGCGGAGCCTCCGCTGGCTCGGGGGGGGGGGGGGGGGGGGGGGGGGACTCTGACACACTAAGGTGCAGTTCTGAATAAATGCGAAACAGTTGATGAAAGCGGCGTCCTTGATATTTACTCTGCACCTGTCACTGCCCTTAAAATAGTGATCCATCTCATACCCATTGCTAGCACTCAGCTGTGTCTTGTTAAATGTCCACTTTTTCTGCATCTGTTAGTTGTCTATTCCCGAGACTCGTATTATCTGCATGAGCTCTCCATTGAGCCAACCGTTCATTTTCTGCCCGCCTGTTATTTTAGCTTTCAGAGTATTTTATGTTCTCTAAGCCTCTCCGGCTGAAATGCAAGACATGGCCGAGCTGATGGTCAGGTGACAGGAAAACCGATGCAAACAGCTGTATTCCCTCCTCCGTCTTTTGCTCTGTGCTGCGAGATGCCGGAGCGATGAAAATCAATTTCTTCCCATATCGTGCTTTTTTTTTTCCTGTTCTCCCACCCCCCCCCCCCCCCCCCTCGTACCCATATTCAACCATACTCAGTATCTGCTTCTCTTGTTTGGTTTCTGGATATGCTGTTTCCATCCGGAAGGCCCTCAAAGGGCCTCCCAGTTGGAGTCCTCCAGATTATTCAGCCGATGGGGCTAGATAGTTACCTTGGCATGGGGATACAGGGACTCCACTTTAAAAGGTTAACTCGGGCTAGCCTGTGACAAAGCAGCAACGGCGGCGGCAGCGCTACAGTTCCCCCTGTTTGACGTAGCCTACATCACACGGCACACGTGCAGGTGGTGCTTGGTCATCCACCGGGTCGCTCTGTATGCGCACTTGCCTTAAATTTGCCTTAAACAAGCGCTCAGGCGACAAGCGCTCAGGCTACAAGTGCTCAGGCGTCAAGCGGCGATTCCCGGAGGCCACGCGATCGGCCCGTTCCAAACGGGACAATCGCGTGGCCTCCAAACTTTGGACGGTCATACTTTGATTGCACCTCTTGACGTTAAAGACGAACGCGTCATCTAATGATTGTGTTTCAATTGAAGCACAGGGCATCACAACCTTGATTATAGAAGGTTGTTTTCGGGAGGGCGGGGGGGCTTTCTCTCTGCCCTTTGAATCACTCTGGTTTCTGTATGCATTTCTCAAATATTTAATGAAAAACCTGCACTTGTTTGCATGTTATCACAGGGATAAATAAGCAGTCTTATGTCTCGCCCAAGGGCACGGCGTATGCTGTATAAACATTAAACAAATGGGCTCAAGGGGGTTCGCTCTCAAAACACATGAAGCCTTCTCATTTTTTTCCACAGAGCTTCCTCTCCACTCCGCGTGCCGGCAGGGCCTCGTTAAACAAACTCTGAACCGGCATAATTAATCTCATTAGAGCACCCGCAACGGGAGAACAAAGAGGCCGGACCGCCGCCTCCCAATCAACACAGTTCCAGTCGGTCAACAGTTGTTTAGGGGGATAAGCAACGTAAAACGCCTTGAAAATGTTGACCCAAATATACCACGCTGGAGCCCCCCCCCCCCCCCCTGTTCCCCTTACTCGTCCATCTCTTTTGGCTTTGCAAAGTGCGTTTGCATATTCCGAATGAATAATTGTGGAGTTAAAATGGAGCCGGGATTGATTCACTGAGTGCTCTGGCTGGCAGACCAAATTAATGAGACAACTCCTATCTGTCTAGCCTTCATCTCCCCCCCCCCCCCCACCACCCCACCCACCCCCCATTCTTCAACCATATTCTGTTGGTATTTTAGCCGTTTTTTTATATGATCATTTTTCTTAAGTTTATTATGGCATACCAAACATTATTTGCCCTGCTGAACGAGTCTCTCCTGGTTCCATGGCTCACAACTGGATTGACTTGCGTGTCGGCTATTCTTCTTCTATGTAAAGTACCACTCCTCGCTTGTTTGCAGCAGCACCTCGTTTTTCCTGTTAGATGCGTGTCCGTGCAAGCCGACGAGCTAAACCTGCACAGAGCTTACATTACCTACAGTGATAATGTAATCAACCATAAGTAAATTATTAGACCACACCGTGTTTGTGAGCCATGGTTATTCCAAGGGGCTAAACCTTTTTAGATGTGAATGGGTAAATGGACAGTTTGAACCATGGCAGACAAGATGTTCAGGGTTTCGCACAGTTCTTTGTATCTTCAGAATGACGTAACACACACAAGGACTCGACGTACAAGGTATTTTCTTTGTGCGCTGCTACTTAAAGGGCAAAGTATGCAACGTATAGCCTGGGAATTCCCATGCTGCTTTGCGCGCGATTTCATTCTCACTGCAAAGACAGTCTGGAAACCACCGCCCTTATTTTCCCCTGAGTTAGGGAACCAATCACAGAACGGGGGGGGCAGCAATACGATGACGACGTCTATGCACGACACCGAAGCTTGTAGCGTGTTAATCCAACATGGCAGCGGACACAACGTTACCGTTCGATGCAGCTTTAGAAAGTGTATTAAGTAGCTTTTGTAGCAATTAATTTAATTTTAGTAGCTAATTTTTTGTAGCAATTGGCTATGAATCGCGCGCAAAGCAGCATGTGAAGAACCAGACGCCATTTGATAGACATTCGTAGCGCCCAATAAACGGCTCTAGGCATTCGTAAACCACGCCTCAAATACGAGAAAATGCACACCTAGTTCCCAGACCACCATCTCATCGAGATGTGGACGCGTCAGCCAGGCTATGCAACGTATGCATTTTACGTATAAACTTGTCACTCGTCAAATTGTCATAGAAGTCAGCCATCCGAAGGCGTTGGAATGTTTTTAGTATTTTTAGGGTTTTTGCACAAACACCGTTGGGATTTGCTGTTTGACTTGCACAGCATCTCGTAACAAGTCCAACGCATGGCCTCTTTTGAGGATGACATTTGCATCGTGCGCGCGTGGGCCTGCCCATGCGGAAGTCAATAACCCAAGCAGAAGGACGGATCCACTGCGAGGGAATGACTAAATAAAGGCATATATTGACTCCGAGACCTGATGGCTAAATAAACACTGGGCCACTGGGTCAGAGAGCTCCAGACTGAAGGAAAGACAGAAGGGGATAAGGGGGAGGCAGACGGGATTGATTCTGCGAGAGGGCTTGCATTCATGGGAATGGCCGTTTTTAGCAGAGCTGTGTCTTGCTGTTATTTGTTGTGCATGGGAGAAGCTGGAATGCCGAGCTGTAGCCGTGTGCTGCTCTTGGCCCTGCTAATGGCAACATGCTGAGATAACATTTAATCTGAAAAGACACAACACGGCTATGGGAAGACCTCGCTGGAAGGAGAAGTCACTCCCCTGCATACTTCTGTAATTCAACAGAGGCCTACTCGTTAATAGTTAATGGCTTTGTCGAGTGCTACGTGGCTCAGGTTGCTCATATTGATCCGTTGACTAAACTGTAAGTGTTGGACATAATGACTGTACTACGGGATACACCCTTCCTGTTCATCAGCGGAGGAGGGGCTGGTTTAGCAGGTCACGCTGCTGTCGGTCAACTGCTTCCTGCACTTTGGGATTAAGAAGTGGGCATAGTGCAAGAGTTTGGGGTGATTGTATCAGGGCTTGGGCTGTTGTGAGTAAACAAATTGATTCCTCTACTTGCCGGTTTATCTTGTCGACATTACGTAACTTCGCCATCCAGCTGTACAAATCCCCCCCCCCCTCCCCTCCACCAAAAAAAAAGCAAAAAAACCCAAAACATGTCCAGAAAGTTAATTCGAAGTCTTCGGGGTCATCCAAAGTATCCAAGCTTGCTGATCCTCACTGTAAACCCAAACCCAAGTGTTCAGCTAGACAGTGCTCCCCCCCCCCTCCCCGATGTCTCTGCATGCCTGCCTGCCCTGCTCAGTATGTCAGAACTAAACAGTCTGGCATCACTTTGGGCGCCACGTGCCAAACACCAGACTCTCTCCAGTTCTAAAGCCAAGGGCAGCCGTGGGAGTCTTCTCTTCTCATCCGGTCAGCTCTGAGCTGCATTTGCACACGCTGTCTGTTCCATAGCTATCAGCCAGGCGTGAAGCATAGAAGTCTGCACGGCTTTATCTGGGCAAAAGATACAAATTACTGCTGAGGGATTTTTCAACATATTGACATTCATTCATGTAATCCCTATTTATTGTAAATAGCCATTGTTTACTTTATTTTTTAAATCCCCGAGCCGTATGCAAAAGCTCGTGTCTGATGTATTTTTTTTGCCCTTTTTTTTTTTTTTTTTTTTGTTATTTCCAGGTCAGGCAGTAGCTGCAATTATTTAGAATTACGCTTGAAAGAGTTCCCATATTAATATAAATTATTCTTGTTGAAGCAATTACAGTTCAAAATATCCAATGCATAGTCTTTGTGCGCACGTCTCTCCTGTGTATTATTATGTTTCCGGGCTGGTAAGCTCAGATGGTGCTAATTACACCCAAGGTTACAGGTTTGATCTCCGCAGTGCTTAACACAGGCCGATTACCATCACAATTCATTACCCATTTGAATTCACCCTTACGAAGTGTTGCAGGCTGACATCACGCACGGTGTCTTGCGTTTGTATATGATGGACCGTTTTCATATATGTTTTTGCCCCAATTGTACAAATTCAAAAGGTTTGCGTAGAGAAGGTGTCCCGGTGGTCCCGGTGGACTCAACTTCCAGGAGACGGCTCTCCCGCTCCCACAGATGTTTACTGCATTTGCATAAACACTCACAAACACTCAACACACATGGCACAAACCGGCACCGCATAACACGGAAATGTTTACTCCCCGCTTGTTACTCTGTCCCGTGTCCCCGGAGAGGCAATTTTCTCGTCTCTGCCATCGGCTCTCTTTCGCTCTCGACTCTCTGCCTTGCCTGAAGACCCGTGGTGTGGGTCTCAGTAATTTACTCAGAGAGAGAGAGAGAGAGAGAGAGAGAGATGAAGTGATTTTAAAAACCAAAACGAGACGAGGAAGACCACAGAGGACGGGAAACGGTAGTGAAGGGCCCCGGAATAGCGCTGGGTGAGGCGAGGAAAGCGGATGGGATGGTCAGGAAGACTGACGATAATCTCGCCAGGGCTAATTACCCCACAGCGACAAACATGCTCAGACACTTTCATTCCCCCGTTGCCTCCTCTCTCTCTCCTTTCCCGTCCCGCTCTGTCCACACCCCGTCGTCTCTGGCATTACTTTCATCTCCCACCGATGTGGTTTCGGGCTGACTTCATCTGTGTCTCAGATTGGCTTTACGCCCCCCCCCCCCCCCACCACCCACCCACTCCCTCGTTATATTAGTTTCTTGTCCACTTTTTTTTCTGATCCTGTCTGTGTCCCCAGTCTGCTCAGCAGGCTTGTTATCGAGCTCAGGTCCAATGCATTGAGCAGAAGCCAGGTCACGCGCCACTCCACTGTTCCGACTGTACCTCAATCTCTACCCTGGCTCGCCTGTCTCCGGGCCCTTTCTCTTAAGACCGCCAGACTGGCAAAGGGCTTCTTCCGCGGTTCAGTTAAATCAAACACAATGCCTTAAAAAAAAAGTAGTGAAGCCTTCTGTCAAGGACTTGTCAAGGAGATGTTTTGTTATTACCGATGCCACTGTCCCACTGTCCAAGATTGGATCGTAAAAGAAAGTAATATATGGTCTTTGATAAAGTAATCAGGGCTGATGAGATAATCATTGTAGCTTGCTGTGATGATGTGGAGCTGCAAAGAGTCACAGGACGGACGGGGGTCTCTGGCAGACAAGGAGATGGGTGAACGAACCGTGGCAGACGGTTAACCTTGGGAAAAACAGGAGAGGAGAATCTGATTTGTGGGCCCATGTGTGGGGGCGTGCTTGCGCCTTCAATGAGAACGAGCACGCAGAGCGATGCTCATACATACTGTAAACCACGCTGCGTTTTTGATGAAATGGCTAGTTGTAATAACATGCTCTAAGGTAAAACAATGTTCCGTTTCATAGCTTGTGTTACAAATAACGCCATGCAGTGCACAATTTTGTCAAACATAATTACTCTTGACATATCCAAAAATGAACTCCGGTTCCAAGTCCAACCTAAATCATTATCGATTTTGCATCCCACTGCCACCAGCTGATGAGCAAGGTCAAGTCCAAAGTATAATGGATCATAGAAAAGTAATGTAGTGTATAGATTAGTGGACCGTTTAGTCAGAGAGGAGCTGTCAAAAAGTGTTAATTATTAATAACACTAAAAAGACGCCATTATCATTATGGAGAATTTATGCAGACGTGGCAACAGCTGGGGCATCTCGCCACTTCCTGTGTGGTGCACCGCACAGGAAGTGGTGAGAGAGGTTTGCCCCCAAGCCGGTGCTATTTATAGCCCACCCCGGCCTCACTACCTCTCCGCTCAGTTGCCCTTTCTGATATTTCACTTGCACTCGTAATTGAGTGCAGCTCTTAAGACTGGGCCAGTGACCACGTGTCAAGGGTTCGCAGGCGGTGTGCAGGTTCATTCATGCTAACCAACCACCGTGACAGTTGGTCGCGTGCACCTTAAGCCACGGTGAGGGTGTGAGCAGGGATGTTAGCTTGCTGACATTCAAACCCGGTCTTGTCTGGAACACACCTTTTGGCGTGTCCTTGAATGAGATGGCGTGGGTGTTTTTAAAAGTGGAATGGATTCTGTAGGGGCCCAATACAGTAACTTATGACAAATGAAGGACTACATTTGGAATTCAGGGCGGCACGGTGGTGCAGTGGTTAGCGCTGTCGCCTCACAGCAAGAGGGTTCTGGGTTCGAATCCACCTGGGACCCGGGACCTTTCTGTGTGGAGTTTGCAGGTTCTCCCCGTGCTTGCATGGGTTCTCTCCGGGTACTCCGGCTTCCTCCCACAGACCAAAAACATGCAGGTTGGGGATTAGGTTAATTGGTGTCTCTAAATTGACCATAGGTGTGTATGTGAGTGTGAATGGTTGTATGTCTATGTATGTTAGCCCTGTGATAGGCTGGCGACCTGTCCAGGGTGTACCCCGCCTCTCGCCCGTTGCAGCTGGGATTGGCTCCAGCCCCCCCCGCGAACCTCGTAGAGGATAAGCGGTCACGATAATGGATGGATGGATGGATGGATGGTTGTTGGGACTACAATTTGACACATTCGATATATTTAAAGGGGTAGTTTGGAATTTTGGACATAGGACCTCATTTCCAAGTTAGCCTGTGTGTTATTCATCATTGGAGACGTTTTCAACAAATTTCATTCGGTTCTTCTAGGTGCAGAGTTCGCTGGTGCTAGGATAGTGCAAGTCAACGGTTTTGGCTAGCCTACTGCTAATAAAAACAGTCTTACCCACTCCACAGTACACCCGAGGCAAATAAATTATAACACCAGACTATCGATGTAAATTTCTGTGTTGATAGAATAATGTTAGAAATAAACCTAACCTTACTAAGCCAAACTAGGTAAAGAGTACTTTTAAAGCTTTTTAGCTCAGTATTACTGAAACCGGAAGCCTGGAAGAATAGTTATTTTAACAGCTCATTGATTACTAAGTGATTGTTCTATAATTAATCATGACTTTGGAGTCAATGGGTCCAATGGGTCAACATTTGCACTGCCAGTCAATGCAGTCCGAGCTTGAAAGCCTTTCATTTCTTGCCATTGTGATTGTTCTCTGTAAACACGGCCTAATGGTCCACATCATCCACACACACACGTCCTTGTACTCTGTGTCCACGCTTTTGATGTCCAGGAGTCGAGGAAGACTGCGTCCTCCAAGGCCTGGTCGGCTGAACTCGTCTTCAGGAGGCCCTACCATTCGTTACATTACTACGCCAGACTCCTCCGCCTGAGAGCCTGAGTGTTATGTTCCCCCTTCATCCACTGTCACGGCAGGGTGGCAATTACAATCCTTTTATACCTTGCCAGGCAACGTGTGACACTTTTTGGCCGACATTGAACCCCTTATTTAGCATGGTGGGTGTCTGTTTGTGTGCGTGTGTGTGAGTGTGTGTGCGTGTGTGTGTGTGTGTGTGCGTGTGTGTGAGTGTGTGTGCGTGTGTGTGTGTGCGCGTGTGTGTGTGTGCGTGTGTGTGAGTGTGTGCATGTGTGTGTGTGTGCGTGTGCGCGCGGTTGTGTGTGTTAGCAGGGCTCCTTTTTGCACTCGGACAGTATAATCTCAGTATTCCTGGCTTTTATTTTTTCTAGCATCAGGCTCTTTTCTCAGGGCCAGGCTATCGCTCTCTTGGGTCTCTGCCAACACGGCAGCTAAATATACATATATATTGGTTGAGCGTGAAGGTTACGTTGACTTTTTGTTCTCTGCTGAATGTGTCTTGATGCATACATACCAATTGAGTGGACGGCGAGGCGCAGTGTTTGTCAACATTGTCCCAATGTTGTTTTTTTCGGCGACCGGCGTTTAATTAGAACCGAGTAAAGTTGCGAACGGCATTGAATTGTCATGAATGTTTATATTGAGGACGCTCCCTACTCCTACCTTGGATTTATGGCAGTGCCACTTCACTACAATCACCCCTGCCTTGGATTTATGTTGGCAGTTTAGATGTCCCTCATAATCTCTGAAGATAGATAGCAATATATAGTAATGCAAGTTATTACCACAATCAATTATTTAGCTATTAACACTTTTTTTTTTAACTTAATCATTGCAAAAAATTACTTTTAATATGGTGAATATTGACATTGAATATGAATATGTATGGTGACAGACATGTGTCAAACGAACTGTATATCCAAAACGTTTTGCACATTCGGAAAACACAATCAGAATCAGGAATCAAACAAGTTTATTGCCAAGTAGGTTTGCACCTACAAGGAATTTGACTTGGTGCAATTGGTGCAAAAGAAAAACAGTATTAAAAATATAAGTAATAAGCGCATTTACGTGAGACACAAACACATCGGGGGCCAAACCACAAATGCGAAAGTCACAAGACAAACGCTAAAGTCCCAACACAAACTGCATATACCGCAACACGAATACAGAAGTCACAACGTAAATGCAAAAGCCACAGCGCAACGGACGTGAGCATAAAGCGATGAATCATTGACGAACGAAACAGAGCGAGTACTATTGCCTACACATGTGGAAGAGGAAAACTCATGTCAGCAGGTTTATTATTACAATGTGTTATCTTTTATGTCGTTACCACCTGCATTCTGAAACGGCGCTCGGCAGCCTGTGCGGCGAGAACGTCAAATTGTTGTACGATGCCGTTTAAAACCTGGCACAATTGAGCGCGGGACGCTTTCAAAGATTTGGTATTTTAGAATTGGGCTTAGGCTATCAACATCCTATACTGTATGAATATATAACAACGGTCTGCTGGCAATAACAGTGGGCCCGCATCACTGTCCACAGCCGTTGCACGCTCACCTCTACATTCAGTCGACACATCTGGGCGACATGTAGACGTGGTGTATATACCACAGCGAAATCCAAAGAGAAATGTATTCAGTCATTGGGACATCTGATTAAAAGTCTGCCAAAAAAAGTCTTAATCAACTAAATGTGACAGCCCTGTAATAGTTTCCTAAGCAGTGGGTGGCAGTTAATTTGAGGTGATTTATGTTTAATGTGTGTGTGTGTGTGTGTGGGAGGGGGGGGGGGTCTGGGGTAAAAATGGAAGCTCAAACCACCACCAACCTCCCGAATGAATGTTAATGACATTGACGCACGCCGCTCAAAGGAAAAATGTCGATGGACACGTCGTCTTCGGACATTTGTCTCTGATAACGATAGTTAAATACATTACATACAAATAAAGAATTGTTCTCAGTAGCTCCTCTCATTTGCTCAGTGGTGGCTGCCAAAAGGGCGGCGGACCGCAAAGGAAGAGGAAGAGGTATGAGGAAGGGTCTGATAAGGCATAATACCAAGATAGAATTACACACGCATCTCTTCCAATGCCGCAGTTACTGTCAGAGTATAGCCTTTCACAAAAATGTCAAACGAATGCCTGTTGCCTGTTCATTCACTGTGCTTCCCCTTTTTGTTTAGCAGGCACACACACACACACACACACACACACACACACACACACACACACACACACACCAACAACTGTGTGTGGAGGCTCCAAATGAGCCACTCATGTGCACATTCAATTCCCACTCAAACAATTTCAGAAGGGAATCCTCAAAGCCAGGCCTCGTAATAGGGGGCTTCTGTGCTATGAAAGCCTCATCTTTCGTCCACACTGATAATGCTGGTGCACACGACACTGTTACTCAACCCAACTCCACTTCTGGGTCCATTTCTCACTTCTCCGGAGCATGGATATCTGATAACATTGGGGTTTTCCTTTGCATTTATTTAATTTTTCCCTCCAGCCCGTTTTACCCAATAATGAAAAAAGGTCTATGCAGCCTCTGATGACGGAGACCTTCATCCATTCTGGTGACGAGGGCACTCAAAAGCATTCGTTCTCTCTCCGCCCCTATTGTTCTCCCACTCTTACCCCCCCCCCCCCCCGTAGACCGCGGCCAACGGCAGCACCAGCTACCGACCGCCCCCCAGGACCAAGGAGGTGGTCATCAACGGGCAGACGGTGAAGCTCAAGTACTGCTTCACCTGCAAGATCTTCAGGCCGCCACGGACCTCCCACTGCAGCCTCTGTGACAACTGTGTGGGTGAGTAGGAGAGCTCTCCGTCAGACGCGCACGTGGTCCTGTGTGTTTGGCTCGTTCCCCCCCTTCGGTGTGCATCTGGCAGATCAGCTCAAGTCCCTTGTTGGGGGGGGGGGGGGGGGGGGGTAAAACAAAATCCCAGGATTTCATTTTTAACGCATGCCAAAAAAATTGCGTGCCTCTGGTACCTTTTTTTTTCCTGACTGTAATTCATCTGGGAATATGCTATGTTGAGTAACGGCAGGGGGGATGGAAATAAATTCACGGGGTTGTTTGATGGGGGGAAAAGATGCACTATGATGAGAAGTAAACAAAGAGAGCTGTGCATGACCATACACACTCCTCCTGGGACAGTGAGGGAAGAGTGCAGCCAGGTGATTACAGGGGGAGAGAGAGAGAGAGAGAGAGAGAGAGAGAGAGAGAGAGAGAGAGAGAGAGAGAGAGAGAGAGAGAGAGAGAGAGAGAGAGAGAGAGAGAGAGAGAGAGAGAGAGAGAGAGAGAGAGAGAGAGAGAGAGAGAGAGAGAGAGAGAGAGAGAGAGAGAGAGAGAGAGAGAGAGAGAGAGAGAGAGAGGTTCTTTTGTAGCCCAAGGGCGGCCACACTGCATTTTCCCCTTGGAGAACTCTTAGTTTGATCCCCTTCATCGTCATCTGCTCTGGAGTCAACCAGGCCATACACACAAACACGTGCACACAAACAATGATTGCACTGGACCTTTGCCTGCAGGCAGCCAGGCATCATTCATTAAAACATGATTACATAACCCATAGGCCTATATTTCCAGCTCCATCTCTCCAATCCTAATACTGTCCACACCAGATGGGTGCCGAGCTTATTAATATCTTACCGGCAGGTCCGGGGATGGACCATTTATGTTTGACCCCAAGCCAACCACAATGGGTAGAATCTTTTTATCCTACCTTACGGTTCATATACAGTATGTCCCACAAAGCTCTGGAGTTGGTAACTCCCACAGAGTTAAACTGATTTGAAAGCTTAGCAACACATGTTAGCAATGCGGTCAATCCGATACTTATGTTATTGCATACCGATACTAATATAAGTAGCATCTTCTACCATTAGCCTTCCATTAACACTGGGAGAGGCCAGTCACTTCTGCTCACCCCAAGTCAAGTATTTGCCAGCTGTAGACAGCATTGGGGTCAATGGGTTTCTTGTCTCCTAATTATATGCCTGCTAATAATTAAATACCCATTCAATTGATATCATATCAGCTGCTCTCGACATGTAGTTATGTCATTCTTAAAGCATTCTGCCCATTTGCACTTCCATCCAATAGTAAATAATATAGTTTCTCATATCAAAGTCTCTAGACATTATTTTATGAGAGTAATGTCTAAATGTCTTCAGATTTGGTTGGCACATGCATGATCCAAATTGCACATTCCCAGAAACAATATCTCCATGAAGGCAAGCAGCAAAAAAATTTATTTTATATAACCCTTCCCAGCCCATCCAGGCTTCATTTCAATCTCCTGAAGATTCCTCCAAGGGGCCTTGGTTAAGTTCTCTCGGGGGTTATTGGAGAGGCTATTGTTGACCTAGCCAAACGTGCCTTCCAACATGTGGACTGCAGTGCTCAAAAATAAAGAGGGCTTGAAGCACTCGAAGCCAGCTGTGGCAGTCCGTCTTGTAGCTGTTTGTCATTAGCAGTCAGGGGAGCGCCGTGTTGACGTCTGGTCAGGCTGCTCTCGACTGCGGCGGTTTGAGCAGAATGAAGCTAGTTCCTGTTCATGTGTTTCATTGTGCTTGGTAGGTGCCGTTGGAGTTAGCTACGTTAGCTCATTGAGTGTGCATGTACTTGTGAGGCAGATTAGCAATGGGGGCGGTACGTATGTCCATGTGTCATGTGTGCGTGTGTGTGCGCGTACGTTTGTGTGTGTGTGTGCATGTGTGCGTGCGTGCACGCGTGCTCCAGTGTGCACTCAGTGTGTGAGATTCCTCCAGGCTATGTCTAGCCTGCTGTAAAATTATCCCCAGGTGTTTCCCACACCCGAGGTAAAGTGAGCTCAATCTGTTATTGATTTTATTACACAGTTACTTTCCTTTTGTACTTTTGCCCCTTCCCTCGTTTAAAGGCTGGAACAAAGAGCTTCACTTCTCCCTTTAGAAATGCTGTTGATTTAACTCTCTCTCTCTCTCTCTCTCTCTCTCTCTCTCTCTCTCCTCTCTTCTCCTCTCTCTCTCTCTCTCTCTCTCTCTCTCTCTCTCTCTCTCTCTCTCTCTCTCTCTCTCTCTCTCTCTCTCTCTCTCTCTCTCTCCTCTCTCTCTCTCTCTCTCCTCTCTCTCTCTCTCTCTCTCTCTCTCTCTCTCTCTCTCTCTCTCTCTCTCTGTGTGTGTCCTCCCTCCCTCGCAGAGCGCTTTGACCACCACTGCCCGTGGGTGGGGGAACTGCGTGGGCAGAAGGAACTACCGCTTCTTCTACATGTTCATCCTCTCCCTCTCCTTCCTCACCATCTTCAAATTCGCCCTTCGTCATCACGCACGTCATTATACGTAAGTAGCCCGCAGGGGCGCCGATCAGTGAATGCAGACACGCACGCACCACACGCAAAACACACACCTACACACACCTACACACGCACGCACACAGACACACACACACACACATAGACACACACACTGATGTTCACCGGGCGCCCCGATCAATCTTTGTCTTCGTCTCCGTGTGTCTCTCTCGATTTCACCCACGTTCTCTCTTGATTTTAAATGACTTCACACACACACACACACACACACACACACAACACGCGTGCACACCGCAGGTCGTAGGTGGGCGCATTGAAAAACAGAAGCTTGCTGCCATGTTGTATGTCAGCAGCTGGCTCGGCGGCACACTCACGAGCCGCACGTGTGATTCGTCGTCGGCGGCAATTAACAGCGCCGCGGTCTGAATGACACTTTCATATGGAACGGGGCCCAAACTCTCATTTCAGGTTGCCACCCTAATTTTTAAATGGCTTATAGTGTTGGCTAACCGTGTTTTGATCCCATTATCGCGATTGTAGAACGTGCGTTGACAACTCTTCCAACTGTGCTTACAGAGAGCGACGATTAAGCAAAGGTCAAATAATCATGTAAGGTTGCGGGTCTAAGTGCCTGCGTGTTATCTGTACCGTACCGTCACCAGGGCCAGACCACTGTTCTGCAGTTAACGGCAACATTGTAGTCTGTGTAGTCAGAGACACTATCGAGGGAGGAGACACATCGCTCCCATTGAAATGCATGGGGAAACTTCGTAACGCCAAGATGGCAGTTGTTTGCACATGTCCCGCCTCTTCCGGTGCCGTCGCTCCAATCATACGCGGTCATGCTTTTTTGCGACACTTGCAACATCTTTATTTATCCAAACAGACATGGCCCTTAAGCAGTCCATACCAAATCAGATACAGGCAAGGTTAAAGTTGCGTTGTTGATCTCTTAAGGCATCTCTCTGCTTTATGGCATGACCTGCGATAGCTGACCCTAAGCGATGACGTCTTGCTGTTAGTGCCGGTGTTGTTATGTCGTGGATGAAAACAGTGTCGTGAAGCATTTGCGCATGTGCAGTCATGATTACCTGTAAGAAAAAGTGCTTTAAAAACGTTAATTTGATACAAAACCACCAAACCCTTTCAGTGATTTTAGTCTTTTTTCATTGTGATTTCAAACATGTGTTTATTATGCCCCTTAAACCCCGTAAAATGGAGATACAGCTCTCCCCCTATACATTTACATAGGGCCCTGGTCTTGCTAAGACCAAATAGCTGCCGGAAAGGCGTGGCCAATATGGTTGCGAGTGAGAGGACTTACCCAGAAGGACTTTGGTGTAGTCCCGACTCCTCTTGGGTCGGCATTAGCGATGCCACCGAACGATGCTTTGGTTGCGGATTTCCGACCACGCGTTGGGTTAACGCGCTGCATGCCTCGATGCATTGCAAACCTTTTGAGGGATTAGTTCTGTAAGGGATGGGACGTGAATCACCTTGGAAGGGGTTTGTTTTGCGATAACGACCGGCTCGCGGTATATTATTCAGCGTATTACTTGGTTATTACTATGAATCAATAATTTGCCCCAAAGTATAACCATAAAAAAAGATGATTGTTTTGATTGTTTTGGTTAAATGGTTGGCAATGGTGTCCATAGCAACGGGCTGCTATTCATAGCAGTGGTCGGCTAAACAACAATAACAGACCTCTGAATGCCGAAATTGACTAATCAGTATCGAGTATTCATCAAAGCTGTATATAATAATGACATATGAACAGTTTGATTGATTTTGTGAAACAGAAGCCGTGGATGTTAAGTGAGGGACATGGCTCAGACAGATTATATTCTGACCATGTCTGTGGTCTCTCGACGGCCCTCATGTCCACACGAGATTAAACTAGCTGTGCGACACTCTGTCCACCTCATCAGCGGTGCCTCGCTGACAGCTCCCGGCCAAGACACGGGCCGCGCGACACTCTCCAGACAGGCAACGTCTTGAGCATCCGAAACACGGCCTGTGGTATTCTGAGCCACGGAGTCGGCCCCTGTGTGTGTGTGCGTGTGCGTGTCTGTGTGTGTGTGTGTGTGTGTGTGTGCGTGTGGCCGTGTCGCACCGTGTGTTCTGGTTTCTGTCCCGACAGGCATGTCGAACTCCCGTGTGCGATCATCGCCTTCTCCTCTGTCTCTGCAGGGTCCCACCGAGGCGGATTCCTCAGGGCACTCAAGGAAAGCCCGGCCAGATATCCTTTGACGCGGCAGTAGTCCTCCGCCCCGCTCCGTGGCGTGCGCGTGGTCCCCCCCCCCCTCTCAGGAGGAGGCGTGTGCGCGCGTCGGACCCGGTTTGCCTCACGCCTCCGTCCGCCCGCCCCGCCCATCGGTCAAGGGCAACGCCGTCCAGGGTTTTGACGCAGACGGGCGGTGACAGACCGAACTCGCCGTCTGCGCCCCCAATGGGTCGAGAGAAAAAAAAAAAATCTTCCGGGACCGAGGTGGGCGGTACGTCGTGTTTTTTTTTTTTTTTTTTTTTCTTAACCTCGCCTCGACCCGTAACTCCAGCGCTGCTGCGGGTTTGTACTTCTGTATTTACTTCTGTATTTCACGCTGCGCTCGCGCAACGCATGTGAGACCCGCTTTGTCTACGTCTCTCTCTCTCTCTCTGGCCCTCCCCTCTGACCCCTACGCCCCCCCCCCCCCCCCCCCCGTGACACATCGGCATGTCGACGACGACGACGAGTGTACGCGAGACTCGCCCGAGCGACAGCGTCTGCAGGGAAAGCGCCGCGACGCGGGCCGAGGTGATGACTCGCCGTTCCAAGGCCATTTTTTATTTATTTATTTTATTTATTTTTTTTACACTCCGGCGCCCCGCGCCGAACCCTTTGCCACCGCCTCTGAAGGCGCGCCAGCTGTCCCCCGCCGCGTCAACAAGAGCCTCTTCGCTAAATAAAGGGATAGATGGATGGCGGACGAGGTTGAGCGCGGCGCGCCGTGTCTGCCAGTATTAATGTCACCTTCCCGACGAGCGCCCGGCTCTCATAAATCAGAGAGCCCCAGTAAACCACCCGTCCCCCCCCCCCCCGTCCATCAGCGGAGCCCGTGCAAAGAAACCCAAGGAAGTTCTGGTGCTTTCTCTCTGTATCTGATCCTCTATATGTCACTCCATCTGTCTGTCTCTCTCTCTCTCTCTCTCTCTGTCTCTCTCTGTCGGTCTGTGTGTGTGTCTCTCTCTCTGTCGGTCTGTGTGTGTCTCTCTCTCTCTCTGCCTGTCTGTCTGTCTGTCTCTCTCTCTCTCTCTCTCTCTCTCGCTCGCTCTCTGTTTCTCTTTCTGTCTGTATCAGTATGACGTAAGTGCTGCCGCGGTGTGAACAAAAAAAACAAAACCCTTGCCAGCCATGCTAATGGCCATACAGCCAGGGAAAATAAAATGCCATGCCAGTTGTTGGAACGGGTTGAGTCATCCACCGGAGGGTGGTGAAATAAGGGGGAAAAGGAGAGAGAGAGAGAGGGATGCTAGATGCTGCAGCAAGATGAATGGTTGCCGGGCGCCTATTGTGGCAACGTCAGCATCCAGCATGCACCGCTCGCCTGGCCTCGGCGGCTGTGGTTCATTCACTGTGGGGGTGCAACACCAGCGCCTATTGAACCGGAAGCCGGTTGGGACCGGTCGATAGGAGCACGCACGGTATCGGGCAACGGGTCACCACACAGCCCGGAGAGCCGCGCTATCGCCTGAATGCAACCATTCTGTGCGCGCACGTGTGTGTGTGTGTGTGTGTGTGTGTGTCTGTGTCTGTGTGTGTGAGTGTGTGGAGGGTTGGGGGGTGGGGTTAGCAAGAGAGAATGGTTGGTTGAAATGGACACAGCTGAATAAAGGGAACTCCGAGCACGCGGTTTTCCTTGACTCCCGGGCGCCACTGTGCTGGAGGTGGTGGTTTGCTTCTTCTCCGTCTGGTCCATAGTGGGCCTCTCGGGCTTCCACACCTACCTGATCAGCTCCAACCAGACCACAAACGAAGACGTGAGTATTGACGTGAAACACACGCACATAACCGACATTGTAAATGATTTTTTAATATTATGCTGTGTTTGTGTATGTGTGTGTGTGTATATAAATATATATATATATATATATATATATATATATATATATATATATATATACTTCTTTCATTTTCTGATGATTTTGAATTTCTTTTTTCTTTCATTTTCTGACATTTAATGACGTCGGTAAACATGTGTGTCTGGCAGATAAAAGGCTCGTGGTCGTCTAAAAGAGGGAAGGACAACTATAACCCCTACAGCCATGGCAACATATTCACCAACTGCTGCGTAGCACTCTGTGGACCGCTGCCACCCAGGTATGGAATGAGCTGACAGAGTGACTGACCCGGTGTGGCCATGACCAATCTGACACAATAATAACCGTTGCCTTGTCATTTTTTCTGTCATACTCTCGCTTTGAAATCGCGTGATGTCTTTTCTTTGTTTGCGACATGCCACAGCAGGCCTGGGTTTTTCTTTTTCCGAAGCCCTATTGTAACACCGCAAGGAAAATAAAAGAACTGTCCGAGGACTGTCCTTTTTGATGTGGAAAGCGAATCTTAAAATAAAAACCGCCCAAAATAAAACTAATAAAAGACAGTCACGCGCCCGAATGGATTTCAAGCCTCCCCCCAAAAAATGAGATCAAAGTTTTATACTTTTTTTTTTATTTTCAAGAATCATGTGATTTTTCACGGTGATGTCCGCCATGTTAAGTCAAACAGAAACATGACGCGGCCGTCGGGGGCGCTCCGCGGTGTTTTCCGTCAGAGGTCGCAGCCCTTCCACGCCATTGCCTAATCGGAAGGGAGAAGTGCGCGCCCCCGTGCTGCAGGCAGATACCCGCGTATCGCCGGTTATCTTGGGACAGCAGCCCGGATACTTGCCTCCTTGGCCGGTGTCGAGACGTGCTGTAGTTTAAAACCGCAAAGAGGGGAGGGGTGGCAGTGTGATGGTGTAAGCACAGGGAGGCAAGTTGCACACACGCACACACATGCATACGCACGCACGCACGCACAGGGCCTTGTCTGTGTTTTTTCGGGTGTAGTGGATAACCACATTACTCAGAACGTGTCATGAAAACCTTAACTGGGGCTTCATGAGCCAACAAGCCACACTTGATGACTGGGTGTTTGTTTTGAAGCACAAAAAAGACTGCGCTGCAACCAACAGCGCTGCAACGGACGCCGAGTGTTTCATACTTGTGAATTTGTGGTGTTTTCCGATGCACCCTCGGTGTTGCCGATCACAAGGACGTGGACATATTGGCTGTGGTCGTGGGAGTTGGGCGCCTAAATATAGGCTAGCAGATTGGCTGCGGTGCCTGTAGCCAGTCGTTATGGAAACCCAGTCGTCCCCCCCCCCCCCCCCCCCCCGCCCGTTGTTATGAGTATTATAAAAACCCGAGGCAGGGATGAGGATTTGCCTGGAAATCGAACGTGCCCGTGTGATCTTGAACAATAAGCGCGCGGTGATTCCTGGATAGCCTCTGGGTGTGGCTGCTCGCTTCCACCTGACTCGAGCTCTGGTCCCCAGGGGAACAAACTGTCAACTGCCACTACATCCACGTTCCCACACAGCGCACCCGGACAGACTTTATCCCCGGGAACTTATTTTCCAAGGAACTAAAAGGTTCATTCAGCCCGTTGTTTTCTGGGTTTCCGCCGTGAAGATGAGGTAAATTAAGGCCCATTGACATCAGGCACAACAACGAATAAAAGTCATGAAGAATCAGCCCAACAAAATCACCTCAGCTATTTAGATACAACGCGATTATGCGGCATTTTTCCGATAAGAAACGCGGCAGTGAAATAGACAGATGGCGTCATCCCTCGACCTCATATATAGCCAGTGATTACGAGCGTATGCTGCATACTTTCATCAAAATATTCCATGTCTTTAGGGGGATTCAAATATGGAGTTTATTTTTAATCCACGTGTAAAATAGTGTAGCCACGGGCAGTTCATGGATGATTATGATAAGTGGGTGTGCCTTCTTTAACAGAAACGGTCGTTTTTAAAGTCGTTTCCCGGGTTTGATAACTAAGGTAGGCCATTACTCTTTCAGAGGTCTCCAAATCGAAACTGTTGCCTATCAAAACTGTTGCGATACAACTGCACACCATCATGTTAAAAAAGGCAACCTACAGGCACACGTTCCACAGTGAAAGTACACATTTCCTTGTCGGCGCTGACTGCCATCCAGATAAATAGACAGACAGACAGACAGACATTAATTAATGATCCCTGAGGGAAATTGCATTCGTCACAACGCAAAAAAAAGACATACACTCTAAGTAGAGTGTTAGAATATATAAATATATAACATAAACCTATGTAAACAATATACAAAAAATATATATAAAGAAATATAAAAATATACATAAATGTACATACATCCAGGCATACGTATAGAGGTAATAGCATACACAAGGATGTACTGTAGTATGTCGGATTTTGTACTGGTAAAAATGACCAGTTATGCAGTAAGAGGACCAGTTATGTAGTGAATTGACCAGTTATGCATGTGAATAACCTGTTATGCAGCGGAAATTAGGATATATTATTACATAATAATTATTACATATGACAGATGGTGATTATTATAGGTCTATGAATGTAGTTTACAACTATGGATGCAATAAGAGAACTGTGTGGTTTTCCTGCACGTCGAAGTTAACAAAAAAACTGTAGTACACCGTTGTCGACCAATTAGAGATGTTCGGCATTGCAAGCCCCACCCACAAAATTTCCTGTACTCTTGGAAAGCACAGGTTCCTCCAAAGGTTCATAGTTCCTGGGGAAAGTTCCTGCTGAAACGCAGCTTATGCTACTGATTACCCTGCTCATGCTGGTGCATGTGCGTGTGTGTGTGTGTGTGTGTGCGCACGTGCCTATGGTGTGTGTGTATGTGAGCGGTTGTGCCAACTCGTTATCTAGGTGATGAATGGTTGCTATCAGAAATGCTTAGCTGTGACTACTGACCACACACACACACGTACACACTCGTGCATACATTCAAATGAATGCACGTACACTTAAGAGAGATGGGTACACAAACACGTACACACATTAAACTGGGCAGGTTGTTGCCTAACCAGCTGTATCTGAGTCCTGCTACATTAATGATTGGACAGAGCTAATTATTCACTCTGATGCTCGGCCACATGACCTCAGTGATTGATTAGCTGCGGTGTGTCTGTGTGTGTGTGAGTGTGAGAGAGAGAAAGGATTTAGAGAGAGAATGGAATGTTTGCGCGCTTTATCTTCTGAACGTGCAATGGTTAGCTATTTATTTAGCCTCACTCACATTGTACAAAATGTGCAGATCCCCATGCACACAAAACGTTTTTTCATTGAAAGAATGATAGGATAGGAAATGATAACTTCAATTAAAATCATCACTCCCTTTCAGTGAAATATCCAGATCCTGGATTTTCCTGCTTCTATACCAGATTCAATAGCTCTTCTGTTCACACCGAGGGCACGACAACGCAGCCGTCTCGGCCTGTTTACACACCAGGCAGTTCATAAGAGTACTGCGGTTCATTCACACACAGGGTTCAGATTTGCGCCACACAGTCTCCATGAATGGCCGCAGGTGTGGCGTCCATGCTGCGCGGGTTCAGTTTGCTTTGAACGTGGTTAACAGTAGAAAGGCAAGGTCGACAACGACTCATAGAACTGCAAGAAGCGCACAGAACGTCTCTGTGCATTGCGATCTTACATCCGTTTTCAATCGGCAACATGATTCATAGCACTTAAGTGTAAACAAGGCCATGCTTAAGGTGTTAACCGGTGTCAAGTGACCAGCTAGTTGGCGGGGGCCATGTTTTCTCTGACACACCCTCACACTTTTTTTCTTTTGTCTTCTACCTAGTCTCATTGATAGGCGAGGCTTCATCCAATCAGACACACCACAGCTGGCGCTGCCAACCAATGGTATTGCAATGTACGGAGCCACCCAATCCCAGCAGAGCCATATGGTAAGACGATGTACTTTCATTGTAGAGGAACCTATTGGGTTTCCTCCTTCGATAAACAAGGTGGATGAGTTTAGGCAAGCAAGCAGGCGAGCATATTCCTGGTAGTATTCAACAATCCAGCTCTCGAGTCCAGGTTACGGTTGGAAGAGTTTTGATCACATTGCATACCTTTTTTTATGAACGAAAGGAGATGAGATTATTTATCGTGAAACGTTTAAATTTTTCATCCTGCATATTTGGAGGTGGATCAAGGCCCCTGTCACCTGAGACACCCCTGGGCCCTTGTCTCCGGTACCGTTTCCTTTTTGACTCCCGTCTCCGCTACAGTGGGACTCTTCACTTCTCCCCAAGTCTCTAGTCAGCACCGCGGGCAAGGAGGAAAGACAGAGGGGCCCTCTCTCCCACCACCAGCCTGTACCACCGAGTGCTCTGCCAGCTGCTGGCTCTTTCTCTCATTGGCAAACAACAGCTCCCCTGTCTGCCAGTCAAGTAGGCCAAAGCCGATCAACTTCATGTCAGACAGGGGGGGGGGGATTGGGGCCATAGTTAGTGCTACGGTTATGCATCGCCTGTGTCGTTGCGTTTTCACTGGTTTGAGTTTCCCCCCGTGGTCAGCGTGAGGTTTTAAACGGTGTCAGGGTGGTTGACTTCAGCAGCCCAACACATTTACTTTCACTCTTTCACTTTACTCGCACATTTCTGTCCTTCTCTCATCTTTTCTCTCATCCTCTTTGCCACTTCAGTAAAAACACTGTACAGAGAGAGAATTCTCTGGAACGGTAGGACCCCCTCTGCGCGCACACACACAGGCACGCGTACACACACACACACACGCACACGCACAGCCCTTAGTTTGCTCATGCATTTAAATCGGGTTGATTTAATCCGGTCGGCGTTTTCGCCTTTCCTCGATTCTGAGAAATCAAGTCACCGAGGATGTTAAATGGCGATTTAATGATGTTGTTTTCAGCTTCATGTGCAATGCTCAGTGTTATCATCCCTCAATCAGTCAGCAGCAGGAAGAGCTGTGTGTGCATGTGCCGCGGTCTGTCTGCGTTCAGTCTCACGGACACATACGCGAGAACTGCGCTATCTATTCATTATTTGTTGTCTTCCCCCCCCCCCCCCTCCTCTATACTTTATATACAATACAAACATTTTCTTGTTTTTACCAAAACAAGACTGGGAAAATAAAGAGGGCAGGTCTGAGTGGCGCTGGGCCGGGTCCGGGGGAGATGTTGAAGTGAGCCAGCCTACAGTCTGCCGCTCCACCAAATAACAATTACAGCCGTAGTCGTACTTTGGCAGTGGGCAGCTGAATCGCGCTTGCCACTGAAGGCCCTTTCAAATTAAGCTGTACCCAAACACACACACGCACAAGCACATACACACGCACACACACACACACAGACACACCGGCAAGGAGACAAACTAGCGTCCCGTTACCAGGATTCCACAGGCGCCCCGACTGTCTTCAAGTGTCGCTACCAATGGCGCGTCGACGCTGCGGTCTTGTTCTCGGTCGGACGTCATTGAGTTGTCTGTAAGACGACTCCTCCGTCGACAGGTCCTGAACGCCTGGAACGCATCACTCACGGGACCCGCGATTAGCACATGTTGAAATAAACCGCCATCTGTTCTGCCACAGAGTTGCCATGATTAGTGAGCAGGGCTAGGCGCCGTGGTGATGAATAGCTGTTGTTTTGCCGTTTTTGCATTGTTCCTTGTTCCGATTACACTCTCAATTGGTAACACATGGGGAGTAATGCGTTGGACTGACCCGAACATACCCCAGTGTGTTTTTTTTTTTTTTAATCACAAGCACCACCTTGTTTACCTGCAGCTGCCATGTTTTCTGCTGCAAGGATGGAATTTCGATTTTTTTTTTTTTGTTCCTATTTTCTAACATGCGAAAAACCTGTTTTTTTTTTTTTTTTTTTTTTTTTTTTTTCGGGGGCACCTCGGTGTTTTGTACTCTTCCTGAAAGGGGGCCGGCATCGAGGACCATTCACTAGCCATCGCCATGGTAACGGCACATGCATGCTCTCTCTTGAGGGGATGTCAAACTGTGCCCTTCCATAACATAAAGAGTCCGTTTATGTGCCCGACCAACAAAGGGAGGGAAGCGGCGTTAACAGCCTTGAGTTGAACGCACGCTAATCCACCGACAGACACCCACAAAAAGAAAACATAGACGCCCCATCTTTGTTGTTTGGAGATCAGCCCTCGGGGATGCCTCTTCCTCCCTTCGTGATTTCCTTTCTTTCTCTTCTGTCTCTTCCTTTTGCGGTGTTTTTTTTTGCGTGAGCTGCCGCTGTCACGCCACAGATCAGGAGTGGGGGGGTGACGTTGATGAGAGGCCTGCTATTGTGGCCATAGTTGGTTCCCCGACGCGGCAGGGTGAGGGTCTTGTCAGCCTGCAGAACACATCTCAGTCGCAGCGCACGGTGACACAGTGACTCCGCTGATGCATGGAGGGGCGGCGGCCTCTCACTCACAGTGAGTGACAGCCGGCTCGCCCAATGTCCACCTTCGGTCTGTTGTCCCCAGAGCCAACAACAGTCGATGTATAATTATTCCATAATTACATAATGACAGATGTATGACATTGACAGATGAATAGGGCAAAGGTAGGGCTTAGGCAATTTCTCTATTTATGTAAATCCAGTCCCGCACTTTTCTGTCTGGCAAATGAGGAGTTGCATAATGCAGCAGATGATGAATTTGAAAATCTCAGTCTAAACAACACTGCATGCTACACTGCAGTTTGGATAAACACACCTATTACCGTGGTAGTAGTGTCACTGGATTCTGTATTTTGATGTGATACAATACTGGGTTGCGTTTCGGCCAATGACTAGCAGCTCATTATGTATTGACTAGTGGAAAACCTTCAGATTAGGAATTGGAAAAGTGTTGCCTCGAAATTGACACAGTCTAGGAATATTGATCTCCATTAATGAATTCCAGTATCAATTGGATTGAAAGACTCTCTCTCTCTCTCCCTCTCTCTCTCACCCACTCTCACCCACTCTCACATTCACTCTCAATTGAGCAATGCCCCAGTTCTCCAAACGCTGGCTTTTCTTCAGTGTCCGAGCGCAACCCCAACAGCTGGTGGTGGGCTGGTTCCCTGCTCTCCTCACTTCTATTGTGAATCGGACCACATGCAGATCAGGGCTGCTTACTGTGGGAGATGGGCAGCGCTGACTCAGCCACAGAACAACTGTTGAGACCACATGAGTAAGGGAATATAGTGCTGGGTTCTGTGGCCGGGTCTCTTAGTTCCACTGTCCCGGACGTGTTGTTTCTTCAAAGGATCCTTTTGTCTCCCGAGCGCGCGGTCCTGGTCAGCAGGCGGTAGCCAGCCTCTCCTGTCCCTCGCCTTTTTTCGACGACTAAAATGAAAAAAAAAAAAAAACCCGGAACCAAACAGGCACGAAACCTCTCATCAATGCCAGAGTGCATGAGGCTGTGGCTGAAGTTTATCAAAATTGTTTATGATTCCCTCCATTCTCTGTTACTCTGCTACCTCAACAGCGTGACCTCCTTTAGTGTCGATGAGCACCGGCCTGCTCCGGTTGGTGTCGAGGCCGCGGTGAAAAGCTATTAGTTCTGAGATAACCTCCCTCCAGCTAATACATAATATTGATGGCTCCCTTTGTCCTAGCCTTGTTTCCGCCCTCCATTTTAGCCACAGTCCATTTCAAAGTTCAGGCAATAGAGATCAATAGGCTTGGATTCAGTGACTTAATTGCTCTGTTTTATCTTATTGACTCCCAACATTGTTTTAAGGGGGGATTAAAGGTTGTGTGTGTGTGGTTGGGGGGGGGGGGGGGGGGTCTTTTAACATGTGGGTGGCTCTAAGCACTAACCATGTTAATAATGCCTGTCTTTCCTTTTTTCCTCTCCCACCTATTCTCCGTCTGTTCCCCTCTCACCACCTCATGCCCGCTTTCCTCATTTGTCATGCGCCACTCTGCTCCGTCACCTCATTTTTTGCTCTCCGTCTCCCTGTCTGTTGCTTCATCCCTCATCGCTTCCCATTAAAAAAAAAAAAAAAAAAAAAAAAAAAACACACCCAAAACTCCCGATTCCCTCCTGCCCCAGTGTGACCAAGACCAGTGCATTCAGAGCACCAAATTCGTGTTGCAGGCGGCGGCCAGCCCTCTCCTCCAGCAGAGCGCGGAGCCCGTCATCCTGGCCACCTGCCCCGACGACGGAGGCTCCCTGCCCGGCCGCACCTCCCTCAGCCTGGGGGAGCCGTGCAGCCCGCCGCCGCCGCCCCCTCCGGTGGGCCAGCCCACGCCGCCCACCTCCGACCCCAACCTGAGCTGCCACGAGCCCGCCGACATGCCGCCCGGCCTGGGACACGGCCACCCGCACGACCACGTCCCGCAGCAGGACCCCGGGGCGCTGCACCACCACCACCACCCCCCCCTCCACCATCCACACCAACACCACCACCACCACCAACACCACCACTTCCTCACCCCGGAGGAGGTGCCCTCGCCCCCGGGCATCCTGCCCTGCGGCAGCCCCATGGGCCACAGCCACGGCGTGCCGGCAAGCTTCTACAACCCCGCCAGCCAGGACTCGCTGCACGAGGACTCGGTGAGGGGACTGGTGAAGCTCAGCTCCGTGTGACGGAGCATCGGAGCTGTGACACACATCCGTCCGTGCCGCCCGTAAGCGCTCCTGCTGTGTCACAGCAGGAGCCTGCAACACACCCACCCCCCCTACACACACACACACACACATACATACACATACACAGACAGAGACTCTAGGCCTTTTCCCTCAACCCGCCCCTAAGGGGATCTGAACTCCCAAAAAAAGACTGGTTTTATTTCAGCTGCTAGGAACCAAACTGAATTAAAGTGAAGCCAAGCCAAACCAATTCTGAGCAGTGAGCACCGCCACCAAATCCCCCCCCCCCCCCCCCTCCGCCATAACCAGCCAGGGTGGGCTTTTACTGTCCTGGACTACTTGCCATATTTTATGATGCCATCAGACGAGACACTCTGTTGTCATCTGTCCGTCATCTACAAGCCCCTCCCCCCCCCGCACTGCCCCAGGTTACCGGGGTGGAACTGAAGGCCGTGTGTGACCTCAAGGGAAAAGATAACCTAAAGAGGAACGGTCTTTTTGGACAGTACATGGTTTGTTATAATAACCTAAAGAGGAACGGTCTCTTTTGGACAGGACATGGTTTGTTTTGGGTTGCATCAAGCTGCTTTATCGTTCTCATGAATCACGGGTCTGGCACTTTTTTTTGTCAAACAAAAGTTAAGCCTATTTGTCCTTTTTACCGGTTGGGACAATGTCTATTGCCTTTCTTACCGTTGACATTCTTGTTGGCAGTCAACAGTGCAATCAGAACCAATGGTTGAGGTCACCATGTTGCATATCACTCTGCTTTTTTTTTTTTTCCAAGTTTTTATTTTAATTTTATATATGAATATATGTATATAAAAACAACAGATAAAGACAGTATTGTGCCTCGTCACGGTTCTTTTTTTGGGTGTGTTTGTTCTTCAAAGTTATATTTCTTGTGGGTCATAATAAAAAAAACACAACTTTTTATGAGACGAGCGCGTTCTCTCATTGAGGTTACGCAGGACGTGGCGTGAGTCTGCGAGCGTCACATGACGGTGACGAATACACAGCGTTCTGAAGTCACTCCTATGACCGCCGGGGGCCTGCAGTCGTTCTACAATAGTGCGACGGCACATTTCAGTCTGTTGTGTGAATGTGTGTGCGTGTGGGAACTCTTTGCTAGCCATTAATGAAGGTGAGGCTCAGACTCTTCAGGCTTTTTTTTTTTTTTTTATTCACTCCCGTTGATCCCCGTTGCTGTCGCAAATGTGTTCCGGGGGGGTTCCTTACTAGATTGCCAGAAGCGCCAAGCTTTGAGAGAAAGATGGATAACTAACGAGAGCTCTCTCTGCTGACTGACTTGAATACAGCCGTGTTTTTGTTGAACAAATTTTGAACACAGTGTCACCAGTCGGCATCATGTAGATGAGAGACAATTCATCATGTGTGCTTAATATCTAGTTAAGTAGGTAAATTTAATTAAGTTTACACTGTTGCAAGTCTGACATTCTGCCACCATCTTGTGGACAAGTCAGAAAAATGCATTTCCATCATAATGTCGCCTTCTCATCTAACTGCATCAAGTTTGTATCTCCCCCCAAAGAAGCTCCATCACATTTTCAATTTTGCCATCACATAGAAAACCCTCAAGGATTCAGGAATCCAATCAACACTTTACCAACATTACCATATTTGTGTACTGTAATTATGAGCCATCCGCCTGCCTAGTATTTGATTTGTATTTGCATACATACAACACTGTCTGACACGTTTAAAATATGATAGTAATACATTTATTTGAAATAAAACCATTTCATAGTGCATACATTAGATCGATGATGCCAACGAATGGGTAACACAGTATAAAAATCTGGGTCGAACGTGGACAACATTGATTCACCAGAACAGGGTAATGGGGTCTAGAGATGATTCAGGATCATAAAAGGAATAAAATGCAACAGGTGGCCAACTAACCAATAACTTAATGACGCATAATGTGTTGCGAAATCTTTGTATTGAACTGAACTGGAATATTTAAAGCGGTCCTGTACTGTGCTTCAAGCCTGACGCCATTGCGCGGTAATGACCAGTTTCATATTCAGTCGGAAGTCTTTTTTTCTTTTGCTTTTTATACATACATTTATGTATGGCAACCTTCGCCCAATTACCCTAATCTTATGTCAGGCAGCCCTTCCGTTTCTCAGTGTAGTGGGTTATGTTACTTGAGGATGTACATTTTAATGAGGATAGTAATTTTTATTTATTATTGATATATTACAGTATAAGTGCTATTACAGACAAATGAACCTAGGTAAGCTGTTGGCTGTAAACAGTCGTGGTAACTCACGTATAAGAGCTTGCAGCCTACCGACCTCACAGTTTGCTCATGCACTTGTTTTCCCTCAAGAAAAGGGCAGGGGCATCGGCCATTGGCCTCGAAATCGATGTTAAAACACTGGCGCTCCTCATTATCCTTGGTGAGTAAATGCTGGATTAGCCTGAAATCATCAGTGACACGTTGGCACTGGGAGACATCCTAGCCTCGCTGTTAATTAGTCAAATCAGCACAAGGCTGGTCTGTTTTTTTGTTTTTTTTCCCGTTCGCATCCACTGTTGAGGTCATTGCTGAGAAGACGGCTTAGCTCATCAGCTGACCACAAACTAAGTGATATGCTAGGCTAGCCCGACCTAGCGCTAGCAACCGACCACACCCCGGGACCCCTCGGAGAGAAGACCTGCCTTAACCCCCCCCCCCCCCCGCCCCCTCAGACTGTCGCTGTCTGGGGCCGGTCCGGGTTCACCACAGCTTGACGTCGTCGAGCTCCAGGTCTCCCATGATCTCCAGCTGGTCAATGCTGCTCAGGTCTTGCACCCTGTGCCGGAACTCCAGCAGGTGGCTGCCATTCACCGCCAACTTGAACTGGTGGGACTGGCAGAGCATCAGGATCTGAATGGGGGGGGAGCGTTGGCACGAGAGGGGGATTTGTTATGGTGGAGGATGGATGAAGGGATAACAACAATCATCGGCCGGCAGGCTCTAGTTCAAGTAACTTTATCGTCAAATATGCTACATGCCAGGCATATAGCACATGAAATTGCAGTCCTCTCAGACCTACGCGCAAAAACGTGCAAAACGAACAATCAGAGAAACAAACAATGTACTGACAACACAAACAGTTGCGTCAGAGGAAACACGCCCACCTCAAAGTACTCCCCTGGGGAGAAGGGGAAGAAGGGCAGCTCCCGCTCCTCCTGCCCCCACGACCCGCCCAGGTACGAGTTCCTGATGAACATGCCCGACTTGATGCGGGGGTTCAGGTGCAGGGCGATGTTCTCCGTCCCGCTGTTGCGGAGGTTCACGGTGAAACTAGAGGAGCAGGCGGTACGAAGCAAAGCCAGACTTAAATGTTACACCTGAGGTTGGTTGATGTTCTGGACGAGTTGTTTTGTAGATATCAAGGTGTATATTCCGCGGAGACTACAGAACAACCGAAGTCGGAAGGTTATTTAGGCAGAATAAGTACGTACTGTACCTGCTTGCCGATAACTTCAAAAGTACTCCTACTCCAAATATCTCCTACCATGAAGATATCTAATCTGGACGTCTTGGCTTACCTATGAGGGTACATGCTGACTTGTCCCTTGATTGTGATGTGCTGCCCTGGTTTCAGCCCTTTGAGTATGCTGCCTTTGTAAGGCAGATTCTGAAATAAAACAAAACATGTGTTTGAAGACTGATCAGATATGATAAGGGAGAGCAAAGGGAAGGAAATTGAGCGAAGGACAGTAACCCACCAAGTCACCTGATTCTGAATATATTGCCTATAAAAGAGAAAAGCTCAGATTTAGAAACCTGAAAATGTGTGATTTTACTTTTTGGTATCATCACATTTGATGAATTTGTTTAATCGGGTGGTACTCACTGAGTTTGGTATGTAACCAATCGCATTCACCCTAACTTTCCCAGAAACTGAAAATGTGTCCACCCTGTCCAGAGGAATTCTGTGCTTGTACTCCAGCAAGTGAGTGCCATTTACTGCCACCTAAAGGCGAAGAAGAGGTTTTACCACAACATCAAGTATTTAAATCCCAGTCAACCACTCTCTCCTCACGTCCTGCTTTTAACCATGCCACTTCAGTGTCCCAAAGCCCAAGCTGCTGGCATCAAAAGCCCTCAAACGCTGAACCGTTGAACCTAAACAGCAGCAAATAGCAGCAAACAGCCCATGTGGCACATCTCATGCATGAATTCACTAGCCTTGAAGACGTCTTCATGCACCAGTATGATGGTCTCAAAGGGCGCCCCCTGTTTGTAAGGAAGCTGGTGGAGCGTTTGTTCGGGGCCCCAGCGCTCCTGCTGTAAGGAGTTGCAGGTGACGCTGGCCGTGCCCTCGAAACAGGCGTCGAAGCGCAGCGCGATGTCGGAGCAGGGCTTAGTGCTGCAGCCGCTCGACAAATCTATGTGGAACCTGTCGCCACGGGATACACAGCAGCATCCCAGACACATGCAGGACAGAAAAAGGGACGAGAGAGGGAGAACACGAGAGTTTAAGCCATGTAAAGTTGCTGCTGCACATAATGTACAACGTGGCCAGAAACAATACAAATATGTGTTCCTGGCAGAGATTTATTTTGGTAGGCTACATCACAAAATAGTGAGAGTCACAAATATTGTAATACTGTACGATAGTGTAATCCAACCTATGCAAACATTGGTATCAGCTATTACACTTGAAAGTTATATACTCACCGGGAGAATAACAAACAAACCAAAACAATTAAAGATATGCAAAGATATATAAACATTGCTGATATAATACACGATTAACCAATTGTTTATTTAACGAGCGACTGTTCCTATGGCTAGTAGTAGTAAAGAATAAGAAAAAAAAAATCTTATTCATTAGTACATTCGGGTCAAGCTAAAGTTCCTAGTTCATTTTGTTGTTGTTGATGACGACCTTTTTACCTATCGGCGTCAGGCGGGATGGTGCCTTGGATCAGGATGATCTCCCCGGTGTGCAGCCCCCCCGGGATGGATCCCGTGTAGGGGATCACCTGAGGTTAACGCACAGGGCGAGTCCAGAGTCAGTGCATGCACAGGCTTGGCCGATAAGCCGTCATAGCCCACTACTTAGTTAAATATATTGCACAATGCCATTCAAAGTGCAGCAATGACAACGGAGGCAGACGCCTTGCCCTGGTTGTTTGTGTCAACGTATAGCTAAAGAGAAAAAAAGGAGCTTGTTATTATGATCACGCTAGTCGGCTATGACTGCATGACAGGCAACGCGGACGGCGATGGTTTGACCGCGACAGACCGTCGTAGTGCGATTAAAAGAGACATTCATGTGCATGCTTTGCACGTCAACATATTGCATATAGCTTATCAAGAGATATGAAACACCCTTACCGGATTCAGTACAGTGTGTTTAGCATTTGCCACAGACATTAGACTACTTGTGCGAGACCACAACGTGTGGCACTGGTGGAAGAAAAGCCCGCAAGAAACAACAATAGTAAAAGCTCTAGGTGCACCCTATAATATCTACAAGTTTGAGGATCGTTAGCTGTATTTTGGTGTCAGTGGGCATCTTCGGCATCATCCCCAAATCCGCTGCACCACGCATGCGTGAAGTATACTCACGTGATCAGGATTCGAAATTGTACAGGTTTATACTATTTTATTAGTGTCTTTTTCAAATGGTATAACAATTACATTTTCCTTTGACATTATCGCAACAAGACAAAAATCTGTTTTGAAAAAATAAGATGTGCAGTTATGTTGGTGACTTAAAATGGAATTTCCTTTTCATCTAAATAAATGTGAATTTTGTGTTAAATTATATATTCACCTGAGTTTTACTACACTACAACGTGCTGTTGCGTCTTTGCAACAGGTGTGCACGGTTGACACAGGAGACCCAGCAACAACCGGTGAGTAACGCTCAAGTTTGTGCGGTAAAATGCACATCTGTCGCACCAACCCTTTCAGGAGGTGTTGGGCCTGAGCAGTATGCTGGGCCGCCTCATCTTCGGGCGGATCTGCGATCAGGTAGACAGAGGATGAACAGCCTGTACTTCAACCAGGCCTCCGTCTTCTTCATTGCTGTAACCATATGGCCCCTCGCTGAAGGGTCATTTGCACTTTTCCCATCCAAAAAATATCGATCGCCTCACCAGGGAAAGGGAATATAAGAATTGCTTAAAAAATGCCCCTAAGGCCAACACCCAGTTTCACTTAAACTATTTCCTGTTTTTATTGTCTTGTTGTTGTTTTTAGTCGCTCACGGCCGAAATAGCTCAGTTGGGAGAGCGTTAGACTGAAGATCTAAAGGTCCCTGGTTCGATCCCGGGTTTCGGCAGGTAGTTTTTTTTTTCTCCCAGTAATGTAACGTCCAATCACGTTGCCCCATTTCCATCTTTGCTCTCAGCCAATCACAGCGGCGCTTCTCCAAAATTGCTCGGACCGGTTAGAGTCATAGACTGTATATATATGTTAGAGTCCTTTAGAGACCGGTGCGGAGTTGGGAGAGCGTTAGACTGAAGATCTAAAGGTCTCTGGTTCGATCCCGGGTTTCGGCAATCAGTTTTCTGTAATTTCCCAGCCTGGGATCAATAAAGTATAGCTATCTAGCTATTTAATAAACAAAAATTGTAAATCTCTAGCCTTTCCGTGCTTAGTGCTTCAGAATTGAAAGGAGAATGTTCCTTTCTGCCATGCACGCCCACTGCTAGTTTGTGACTCTCGATGTTGTAATTCCAAGGCCTGCTGTACCTGCTCATCCCACTCCTCACCACCTACGGCTAACATAATAAGAACTGAAGGATGCGCAGCAGCATCGCTAGGTGTCTTTACACTCTTTGACCACTTGATGGCAGTACTGCAGCTACTTTGTCCATACAAAAAAATACCAAAAGTAGAAAGTTTACCAAGAATAAAACTTCCCCGTCCATGAGTCAATCAGGGAATCCAGGGAATTTTCCTCTATTGTTTTTTTTTCTGGGCCAGAATATACTTGGGTTGTGGCTTGAATAGAAAATAAAAGCCATTGTAAGGAAATGGTGGGGGTAAATATGGCCATAGGAGTTTACACTTTAGTTGTATTGAAGTTCTATAATGTAGCCTATAAGTACAGTGTTAGTATAGTATAGTATATATTTATATATATATATATATATATATATATATATATATATATATATATATATATATATAATATAAGCTATATTTATATATATACAGTATATAGTATACTGGTATTGAAGTTATGAACACTTACTATTAACAGGTGACATGATGCGTTATGTTAATTGGATTCCTGTTTGTAGCTGCTGACCAATCACTGGTCATACAGGACCAGATGACGTGTCATCGTCATGGAGATGTCCTCTTCAAGGCCTTCAAAGGTAAGTTTAACAGTTTAGATGACGCGACTCTAGAACTGCACACCAACAGCTCTCGCTGCTGCGCCACCAAGACCACTTCACCAATGACATCATTACGTTTCCGATGCAACATGAAAAAAAAGATTTCCACGGAGACCACGTCACCCGATTTGAAATCAGGTTCCCATGGAGACCGCGTGGCCTGATTTGAAATCAGGTTTCCACGGAGACCGCGTGGCCTGATTTGAAATCAGGTCTCCAGGTGACTGAACATTCTTCACGGCAACGTGGGTTTCAGAAAGACCCGATGAAGTCGCCAGCAAAACATTTTAGCATTTCTTAAAGTAAAATGAGTATACCTTTCATCAAATGTTCAACCACAAAATAGTTTATTTGAAGCACTTGGTTTGGAGCATCCAACAGTTAGTTCACTTTGAGTTTGATGAAAATGCCTAGCGTCGCATCGTCCTACCATCGATAGCACATTCAGTCCAAAAATATTATAAAATATTGTCATGCCAGGGAAATACTAAACCAACATTCAAAACACATCCATTTTCACAGTGACTGCCCTGAAACATTGTAAAGCATTACTAAAAGCATGTTTTGTTTTTCTTCAGGAAAAAATCCACCTTTCGGCACTGTAGTTTGAACAAAACTCCTGCAGATACTTTATTGCAATGGCAACACGTGCTGTCAGAACTCCATGTGTTATGGGTTGTGGCATAAATAGAAAATACAATAATTCTACGGACGGGTCTCGTTAAAACTGTGACCTTGGGAGTTCCCCTGATTCAACTGAGTCAGAAGACTGTTTTGAACTTTCCCCAAAGTGCTTGTAGGTCAGATACAATGCCCTTCTATTGGAAACTAGAGCTTTTGCCCCCATCCTAATGGGGTAATAGCATGTAAGTCATAGGAGTGCTCTTCATATGCTAACTGATTAACACAATGCACAACAAAAAATATCAGTAACATACATAGTGCTTTTTAGTCCTATTTTTGTCTTTGGCGAATGTGGTAAACGTGTTCACTTTAAACTGAGTTTGTAGCGACAGACCCAAATAGTATCTGAAATCAATGTACACACATTGTAACAAGCCAATCATTTGCTTGCAGTTTTCCAATTGCAACCAACACCGAAAATCCAAAGCAAATGTTTGTTTTGCTTCTCATGTAAATCAGAGCAATGTGGTGACCTGAAAGTCAGAGAGGGTTTCTAATGTGGGCATCAAGCACAGTCTGTGTTCTGGGAGTCTACAGGGGTAGTATCATGTGTCAAAGATGGCTGTGGCAGCCATATATTAGACACTGTGATATCACTTCAAAGGCAGTCGAGATGAGGCTTTTGGGAACTGTGTTCCTAGAGACTCTTCCAGTCAAGATTGGTGTGTACTGTGGCCTTGTCATGAATTCAAAAATAGTTACAACTTGTTTTTACTATGTCAACGCTAGATAAAGGCTTTATCTAGCCATGATGTAGCCAACGTGTTTTAAAATGATTCTTCATAGTCAACAATTTAAATATGTCCATGACAATATCTCTGAATTGACAAAAGTGCGCAAAAGCAAAAGTTGAACATAGACGATGCACAACAACCTTAAAGTCAGTCCAATCACGTCATTACCTACAGCTGTCTCGCTGTGTCCATTCATTCAACACTGAAAGTTTATTTTTGTTCCTTCTTAAGGCTGGCCCTTTGTAGACACATGAACTCGCCATGCAAATGCACACATTCCACTTCAAGCGGGTGCATCGGACATCTATGAAACATAAAGCTGACACTGAATCAAAAAGGTTGGCCGTTGCCCTCTTCCAGTTTCGCTGCAGGAGACGCGGCATTGTTCCGGACGCCGTGCCACTACGCCACCACCGCCTCGGGCTTTTCAGGCAAGCTAAGCACGAAAGGAAACAGTACGCCTTTGGCCTCCATCGGGGCCGGGAGCGGCTCGTCCACGAAGTAGCCGCTCTCCTCCTCCACCACGAACTGCAGCGTCTGGCTCTTGTTGACGCAGTAGACGCGGTTGCCGACCACCGCGCAGCGGAACGGCGAGACGCTGCCCAGCCGCCGCGTGGCGCAGTCCTGCCACATCTTCACGATGGCGTTGTACTTGAACACGTTGACGCCCTGCTCGCGGTTGACGTCGAAGCGGTAGATGAAGCTCTTCAGGGCCACCATGTCGGAGGACCTCTTGCGGCTGCTGTTGTACGGGCACTCCTGCCACTCGTCCCTCCTGGGCTCGTACCGGAGCAGGCGGTAGAAGAGGGAGCCCCCCGAGACGTAGAGCTCGCCGTTGCAGGTGGTGGCCTCGTGCGCCACGGCGAACGCCCCCTTGGGCAGCGGTGCCACGGCGCTCCAGCGGTCGGTGCGCGGGTCGTAGCGCTCCACGGTGAACAGGCACTCGCCGCCGATGGCGTACAGGTGGCCGTCCATGGACACCAGCTTGAGCTGCGCGCGGGCCTGGTTCAGGGGCCGCACCTCCGTCCAGCGGCCGTCCACGGGGTTGTAGCAGAAGACCCGGTCCGACACTTTCCCCCGGTCGCCGTAGCCCTTGATCCCGCCGGCCACAAACAGGTAGTTGTACATGGTACACATCCCGCAGCCTCTGGTGTTGATGTCCTCGGGTATGGCGGTCAGCGGCCGCCAGTCGTTGGCGGCCTCGTCGAAGTAGTGCATCATGCGGTTCTCCTCGAACGACGGCGCCGCCACCGCCATCGACAGGGGGCTCTGCGGCCGGCTGCTGGCGCGGCTGGGCGGCCTGCTGCCGCCCCCCACCCGCTCGAAGACGTCGTTGACCTCCGCCACCATCAGCGTCTGCCGGCCCTCCGTCCTCTTCCTCAGGATGAGGTCCCGCTCGGACGCCGTCAGGCGGCCGTACACCGCCGGGTCCCGCAGCACCCGCAGGAAGTGGTCGCTCATGAAGCGGTAGGCGGTCTCCCGGAGCTCGCTGAGACGCTGCTTCTTGGCGATGCTCAGGATCTCGTAGCAGTTCTCCGCCGTGATCTGCGCCGACATGGAGTCGGTGGCCGCCTGGACGGCGCAGGGCACCTGGAGGATCTTGGCCCCCGTGATGACGTCCACCACGTTGTCCTTGCCGACGTCGATCCGCGCGGTGTAGATGTAGTCGATCAGCACCGACAGGGTGTTGTAACTCAGACCCTTCACCTTGAGGATGTCCCGCGACAGCCTGGCCTTGAAGTAGTCGCTCTTCTCCGCCAAGATCGCCTTGTGGGCGTTGATTCTCTGCCCGCCGACCTCGATGACCAAATCGGGTTCCCTGGCAGCCGGGCCACTCGCCGCTCCCTGACCGCCGTCCCGGTGCCCGGGGCTCCCGCTGGCCCCTGAGCACCCGCTGGAATTGTGAGAAGACGCGCTGGATGCGATGGGAACGGAGGAGGAGGAGGAGGAGGAGGAGGAGGAGGAGGAGGAGCCGACCAGCCCCCCCGGCCCCGGCCGGCTGCCAGCGCTAACACAATTAGTGTCGGGCACGGCCTGCCCCCGGCCCGCCATTCTGACCTCACACTGTCCCCTTTGTCCCGCCTCTGCGCCCTCCGATGCGCTCCCATCTGCTTCCTGCCGCGCTCCGGGGTTCACGAGACACGCGGAGGAATTCCCAGCGTGGGAAACGTCCGCTTTGACGTCACCGCCGCCGCGGTGGTCGCCGTTGCCCATCTTGCCATTGAGCTGCGTGCGGCTCACGGCGTCCCTCGAACCCGCCGCGCGGTCGGACGCCCGGACGCGCTCGCTGTCCCCTGTCTGACCCCGGAAGGTGGCCTGTCCGTCCAGCAGGTACTCTCGCTCCGACGCGGCCGGGGCGTCGTCGGGGTCGAGAGGCCGGCCGCACGGCAGGAATTCCCCGATAACTGGGGAGTTGTTGTTGTCGTTCTTCAGCAGCCCTGCACATGTCTTCCTGTCCACCCCCGGGAGCGAGGCCAGGTCGGAGTTGACAGTGTGGAGGATGACGTCAGCCTCCAAGAGGATGGTGGTTTCTCCTCCGGGCCGCTGGCTGCTGCCGTTCATCTCGTCACTGGTGCCAGGAATCAGTGGATTGGCGAATCATGTTAGCTAGTGCAGTATAGCTTAACGGTGGTCTTTTTTTTGTCCACCTAAAGGAAATAAACAAAGCAGAACGTGAATATACAACTTGGGCAACGCGACTTGGGGGGGGCAAACACTGGATGGCGCTGTACCTCTGATAACACGGAGTCTGAAACAGATTGCCCAGCGGCCGGACAATAATGAAACAAAAAACACTTATAAACTACATCGCATCGCCCCCACTTCATTATTTCACACCGCTATCTATTATAGACACCAGCATAGACTCAACCAGTCAAGTAAATACATGCTGGTGCTGCCGCGACAGAAATAAATCAACCGTCCTGATGTTAAAATGAAATGGGACAACAAGTTACTTTCCTTCTGCTATTGACGATCTGTGGGGGGAAAAAAAGAGTAGCTACATTTCTAGTGGTCTCGACTCGGGGGGGAGACGTTCACAGGGGGGGCGCATGCCCAGTGGCTGACGCGCTCCTCTTGGGGCGACTGTATCGGTAATCCATGAATATGGTGACATAGACATAGAGGACCAACAGATTGTGAGAATCCAACGCGCGACCAGCAAAACTTTACCCTATATCATTCCATCACGATGCAGAAATAGACACGATCACGACATCATAACGTGCTGTTTATTTATTTTTTTGACCTACTTGCGTTTCCTTGCTGCCCCACAAATCAGCCCAGCGCAGCAGTTTCTTCGGATTCCCCCCCACAAAGCCTGGTGGGTTATGTAAGGCGGTCGCAATAATAAGAATAACGCATCAAGTGGTCCGAGGCTGTATAGTTTCCCAGATGAGTTGGGCTGGTCCGACCTGTTCGTCGGATGGGGTTGTCTCCTGTCAGTGACACCACATGCCGCTCGACGCGACAGAGATTCCACTCAGAATGAGAAAACGCAGAAAACGACGAATTGTTATCGCAGGTCACGCATCTGTAGACCCTACACCGTTGAACGTCCACGTAAGAGGAGCCGATGATTTTCCCTTCTCAAATCATGTGTCGGGAGCTGTAGGAGAGAGCGTCCACACGGGTCCGAAACGTCTCTCCAACCCCCCACCCCCCCTCGGCTCGTAAGAAACAACCCAGTCCAGGTTTAAGCCGAGCTGCGCTCTCTCTCTCCCCCCGCTGCCCTGGACGTGTTTTGATTTGTGCCGTTGTCTACAGTCAGTCGTATATTGATCCAAACCACTCCCCCCCACCCTATCTTGGCATTAACCCCTTACACAGATCGCCAAGGCGGTGGCATCCACTCCACGCGTCAGGGGGGGCATCCGAAGTACATGCGACATTCCTTCACTACCGACCGACCAGCTTGTCCCCCCAGCACCGCGATTACATCACTGTCAAATATGAGGTGACAGTCTGTTTCTTCAATGTTGAGCTCCAGAGTAACCGATTTTCTTGAAACAATATTTTTTGAGGGTGATACGAATGCTAAATGTGTTGGTTGTTGAATTAGGCTACCTATTGTAATTATACCAATTACAATAGTACATTTTGGGGGACAAATAGGCTAAAGGCCTTTGTTATCTTGTCTTACCGTGGACATTCATATTAAAACTTGACTTGATATTAGCACAGGGAATGGACAGTGACCTTTCTTTGTGTCTGTCGCTGCGCGTCTATACACTGTGCACGTCAGATGTGAGAACAGCCGGGGGGCCCAACAGAGCCGGTGAACTGTAGGCCCACCAGAGCCTCTGTAGAGCATGGCTTTTTCCCTGGGAAGATAAACGCTGCGTGTTCACAGAAGAAAGGGGAACCACTAAGACTAATAACAACCTACACACACACACAGTGGGATCTCCATGGAAACCCTTCACAAATTTGTTAAGAATAACCTAAATGTTTCCATTTGCAGGGTCATCATGGTGATGTGACTGCAGGCAGACAAGCGTCAGATAGACGGGAATAAAAACCCTTACTTTACTGTAGCTTGCTCTGGTGTATATATCCTGACTAAATAACCATCTTCTTCTTATTATTGCGTTACAAGCTATAGACCATGAAACACATGAAAGCGAATGCAAGCATTCACTTTCTACGGCAGCTCGATATCCACCGAGGTCATCATACACTTGGTACGCATTCGACCGCACACACACACACACACAGTCGGAATCACAAGCACGGACGACGGATGAAAAGGAGGAAAGGTGGCCGCGGTTCAGCGGACCCGCGGGATCGCACAAAGAAGACGACTGTGCGTGTTTGTGTTTTCTCTCTCCTCTGCCGGCGTCGCGGACATTCTGCCGGAGCAGGATTGCATAACGGTCTGTGGGCGTTGGGGAAACAGGACAGCGGCAGGAGAAATGAAACTGAAAAATATGAGCGTGCAGAAATACAGACACACAGACGCACACAGATCCGCCGATGAAAAACACGCACATGTGTTTGAATGAAATCATGTTTATACGTTTGTTAGGATACAACCCAAAATAAACACATATAAGACTGTGACCACAGTAAAGCTTTTGCATGTAGTTTTTTTCTCTTTTTTAAATAGGCCTACCCTTAAAAAAACGAGATAAGATAAACAAAAGTGGAAAAAAAAAAAAAAAACGAACGCTCTCTCTCTCTCGCCCGGTCCTCACTTGGCGTCCAGTGGAAACCTGGCCAGCCAGGCGTGCGTCCACCAGGCCTCTCCGGGTTCAGTCATGTCCAGACTCACACTTCCCCTATAAACCCATCTCTTCTGAGACAGCAGCCCCATGGCAGAAGAAATGAGTCAGCTTTCAGTGTGTACCAATCTACAATACAAAATAATGACCTGTATATGTATGAAAAGAAAAAAAAAAAAAAAAAACGATCCCATACTCTGTGTGGTTTTAGAACACTCATCGTGCCACAAGAGAGACGAATACATGAAGCGGACAACGGATAAAGCTTTTGAACATAAACAGCTCTGCGACCTTACTGTTGAGAAACACATACAACGGGCGCACACGCACACACATACACACACACACACACACACACACACACACACACACACACACACACACTCGGTGTAGGGGCATTTCTGCAGTCCCCATCGCCCCCAAGTGAAATACAGGTTTCAACACTGTAAGTACAGGTATGGCACAACGAACAGAAGAATGCAGTCTGTTAGGATTGTTATAACAGGACAATGACACCACCGTGGCAGTTCCTTTCACACCCGCATCGACTGGATTCGGTGTCCCATGATGAAATGTCCCCCGGTGGTGGCCACCTCCTCCATGATTAAGTGGTCACACTGAAGCTCCCTTTGGCCACGTGCGTGCGAATGCAATCCGCAGAGCGCCCCCCCCCCCCCCCCCCCCCCCCCGTGGGCCACCCTGCGGAATGACCCCGACTCCAGGGCCACGACAATACACTGATTGATTCCAATGGTCGACTGTGTAAAAAAAAAAAAAAAAAGATAAGAAAAAAAGGCATGTCTGGGTTGGACGAAGGGGGGCAGCCATGGCACTCTCACGCATTTCTCCCTGCAAACAAACAAAAGACAGAACAAGGTTTACACAGCGCAGCGCCCGCAGCGCCGTTTCGAAGGGGGACCTCTGTCCCCGGGGTTCTGTCGACGCGTGGGGTGGAGTACCGCGCGCGCGTGGGGGGGGGGGTCTCTCACCGGACTCTGGTCACCGCCGCCCGTCACATGTTGAGCAGGGGGATCTGCCACACCATGATGGTGGAGGTGCTGTCCTCGGGGCGCGCGGGCTTGCCCTTCCTGTTGACCCGGCGGTGACCCAGGCCGCCGGAGACCACCAGCAGGGAGCTGACGTCCACCTTGCTGCCGGGGGCGCGGCCCCTCTGGTGCTGCTGCTGCTGCTGCTGCTGCTGGGCCGGGTCGTGCAGCAGGTCGTACAGGGCGCCGTCCTCGGGCCCGTGCTCCAGGGAGCCCTGCGACGGCGCCAGGCTGCCGCACGACGAGCTGGAGAGCGAGTCCTGCAGGGCCATGGCGGTGCAGCCCGACTCGCCCAGCCACACGCCTCGCCGCTGCTGCTGCTGCTGGCCGGGGGCCGGACCGGCGCCGGGCTCCGGGGACTCCTCGCTCTTCTCCCCGGAGACGGGGGCGGGGCCGGGGGCGGGGCTGGCGGCGGGCTGGTCGGCAGACGTGCGGTTGCACACAGCGGCGGCCATGGTGAGGAAACGCACGGGGCCGTGGTGGGCGTGGAAGGACACCATGCCGCGGCCTGCGGGGAATACGCACACGCGCGCATCTGTGATGTTTGCATGTTTGCCTATAGGTGCCATGTCAATAACTTCAGATGCATACATTTTAGACCGAGAATAGACCACAGTTGCGTTAATTGACCGCATTGGTACGTTGCGTTTTTTTTACCGGTGGCCCCACAGTGGTCCGTGGGCCCGGCCTTGAATCAGACACTTCACTCGTTCCTCTCAGGTGAAGGCATAATTGGAAAAAGGCAACCGTAGAAAAACATTCCTAAGCCGGGGGGCCTCCTCCAGCTATGCGCAATTATCGAGTCAAATTAACCCCAGAAACGGCCCCGGCAAAGTTTAAACAAAAAAGGGGAGGCATGTTTTAACAACGAGAGGACGACGGCGGGAGGTCAACGAGAGGTACATTCTAGGGGCAATTCTAGAGCAATTAAGACGTGCCGCACTAGACCACACCCACCGCCCCGCCCCCCCACCTGGGCGGAGCCTGGCTGGGGGGGGAAGCAAGGGGCCTTTGGACCTCACCTGTCACCTTGGGGATGCCCTGGAGTCGGGGGACCGAGAGGGCCACGGTCACCCCCAGGTTGGTGCCCACCAGCAGCAGGCCGTAGCACACCAGCAGACTGCTCACCGACACCCTCTGGTTCCCTGCGGGACGCACAGCCATCACGCACTAGTTAGCTGGGGGGCGTTCAAGGGAATCGTTCATTCATTTCTGTTCATCTTTGCAGGGGGGACAGGGTACACCTGAGTTGGGGGGGGGGGGGGGGGGCAGGGTACACCTGAGTTGGGGGGGGGGGGGGGGGGGGGGGCAGGGTACACCTGAGTTGGGGGGGGGGGGGGGGGGGGGGGGCAGGGTACACCTGAGTGGGGGGAACAGGGTACACCTGAGTGGGGGGGGGGGGGGGGCAGGGTACACCTGAGTGGGGGGAACAGGGTACACCTGAGTGGGGGGAACAGGGTACACCTGAGTGGGGGGGGGGGGGGGCAGGGTACACCTGAGTGGGGGGAACAGGGTACACCTGAGTGGGGGGAACAGGGTACACCTGAGTGGGGGGGGGGCAGGGTACACCTGAGTGGGGGGAACAGGGTACACCTGAGCTGCCCCACCCACCCAGGTGCTTTAGCTTGGGTCCGAGCTCAAGACACTTTTCCTTTGCTCTTTGCTTGGAACTTCGCGTTGCTTGAATGCGTTCACGGAATGCGTTTCTTTTCATCAGTGTTTATTTCATGAGGTCCTGCTGTACTTTCTCTTGAGCACATGTGTGTGACACACACACACACACACACACACACACACACACACACACACACACACACACACACACAAGGATATGCACAGGATTGAAAGCCTACTCTGTTCTGTTGAAATTACAGTATGATCAGGAAGAGTGCTTCAGCATCAGGGATTTACGACCCACGCATACACGCACACATACAAACACACACACACACACACACACACACACACACACACACACACACACACACACACACAGAGGCATAACCTTGCAAACAGTGGTGGTGCGAGGTGGAAACGTGACCAGTGTTCTTGTCAATGGGCCACCATCGCCAGGTGGAACATAATCGCCACGACCCGGTGGGGATCGGGGAGAGAGAGAGAGAGAGAGAGGCACACAGGTGGGCTCTCTCTCTCTCTCTCTCTCTCTCTCTCTCTCTATGCGGCAGCAGCATGTGACAGGAGTCGGTCTCCAGGGCGACCCGGAGGGAAGAAGTTCCCCGGACAATGGCGGCCGCCTTTTTCAAAAGCGTTTCCTCTTTTCATCCCGAGTGAAAAGGTGGCGACACAATAGGGCCGCTTTAGACCAACAAACAAACACAAAAAGTGTTGCGCAACAGAATGAGCGAAGCGCAATGCCGCCATCAAGCGAGCCCCCCCACCCCCCACCCCCACCCCCCGCCTCTGTTCCCAATCCACGCCGGATGGGGGAGGGGCGGGGGCGGCCCCACCCACAAACTGGGGTGGGCGACGCCCCCCCCCCCACCCCCCCCCCCCCCCCGACACTCGCTGGAGATGGAGGGCTGCTGGAGAGACAGTACAGTGGCATGGTTCTGTTGGAGCGGTGAGGCTGGAGCCCGGCCCGGTGACTTATTATGTGGGGGGACCTGGCACGCAGTCGCTCACCAAATTCCACCTCACCCTCAAGTGTTGTCATGGGAGGATGCTCTGTCACAGCCACAATTAGTCAGGTGTGTGTGTGTGTGTGTGTGTGGGGGGGGGGGGGGGGGGGTGGTGGGGGGTGGGATGATGAGGGCTTTTGATGGGAATCCAGTTTTTGGTGAAAGCCAGCCCTGAGCTGGGCTTCGTGGGAGGTGTGAGGGCCCGTGAGTCATTACTGACGGCTCCCACTTGAGCCTCTGCCGTTCCTTCCAAGGACCGCCCCCCCTCCCCCACTTACAGTAATCCCCCCGGGGGTTTATGATGGGAGATCAACAGTCTGAGATAGGCAGAAGGACTGGCTACCACCCCCCCCCCCCCCCCAACCCCCACACACACACACACCCCCACAGAGACGAGGCCATGACAACCACAGCTTACATGTGTCTTTAATGAGGAACCCCGGGCCGGCCAGAGAGGCTCAGGCTGTGCTGGCTGGGTGAAGGGGGGGGAGTGGGGTGGGTGGGGGTGTTGTGTGTGGTGGGTGGGTGGTGAGTGTGGGGGGGGGGGGTTGTACTCGACTTCCTCCTTTCATAATATTTGGAGTTCCCCCGCCCAGGAGGGTGAACTAAAATAAAATCTGGACAGAGCGTCAACACGGCCCCCCCCCCGGGGCTCCGGCTCCCCCGATCCCGCGGCATGTTTGATCTGCACCGCGAGAAGGCCGACGCCCCCCGTTCCCAAACATCAGCCCCCCCCCCCCCCGCCCCGCCTGACAGCACACCAGCACGGACAAGCCCGCGTCAGCACATTGTGAGCAGCGGCAGCGCATGCACGGTGACGGTGTCACTTTGCACGGGCGGGGGGGGGGGGGGGGGGGTGCGTGTTTCAGATAATGTCGATGCAACGCAAACACAAACGCCCGCCCTCTTGTGCGCCGCGAGCACCCGGCGTCTGACACAGACCGTGAAGAATAACAGATGAACCGCGCGATAAGATGGAGATCTAAAGTGCTCTCCGGCGCATTCCACCCCCCCCCCCCCCCCCCCGAACCCCTGGCGTCCCCCTGCGCGAAGATTCACTCGAACGGACGAAGGCCTGTGGTCTGTTTACAGTATTGTACAGTGCGGAGGTGACCGCAGGAACAAAGACACACACACACACACACACACACAGACACACAGAGACACACACAGAGACACACACACACAGACGCGCACGTGCTTGCCTTGTCATTAGGCCCACGCTTGGCTGCATATGTAGGTCAAAAGAAACGCGCAGACAAAAGGGAACCGTGCCCGTGGCAACGCCTCCTCTTCCTCCGCAGGCCACGACTGCAGCAGCAGCAGCAGCAGCAGCAGCAGCAGCAGCCCCCTCTGGGAAACACCCTCACATCTCACAGTCTGCTAGCTGTGAGACATGGGTGTCCCCCGCCCCCCCACCGCGCCCCGCCCCCGCCCCGCCCTGCCACACCACCACGCCACGCGGTTAGGAAGTATCATAAAGAAGGGCCTTAGAAGTAAACACCTTTCAGATGGCTGATTCTGCGTGATGGAAAAAGGAAGCTGTGTGTGTGTGTGTGTGTGTGTGTGTGTGTGTGTGTGTGTGTGTGTGTTCTGTGTGGTGTGTGTGTGTTGTGTGTGTGTGTCTGTGTGTCTGTGTGTGTGTGTGTGTGTGTGTGTGTGTGTGTCTGTGTGTGTGTGTGTGTGTGTCTGTGTGTGTGTGTGTGGGTGTGTGTGTGTCTGTGTGTGTGTGTGTGTGTGTGTGTGTGTGTGTGTGTGTGTGTGTGTGTGTGTGTGTGTGTCTGTGTGTGTGTGTGT
>JAXIVH010000570.1:67500-70529 GCA_036785325.1 Urophycis tenuis
CTCATCCCTCCGCCGCACCACCCACACCAAAACAAGGTCGGCGAGGTCCGAGCACTGACAGCCCCGCAGCCTGAGAGCCCCACGGCCCGACAGAAGAATTTAGTCTTTTAGATCCCGTGAGGGAAATTTGGTCTCTGCATTTAACCCAATCGTGAATTAGTGAAACACTCAGAACACAGTGATGGTGAGTCACACACTTAAACCCGAAGCAGTGAGCTGCCTGCAACAGCGGCGCTCGGGGAGCAGTGAGGGGTTAGGTGCCTTGCTCAAGGGCACTTCAGCCGTTCGTACGGGTCGGGGTTTGAACCGGCATCCCTCCGGTTACAAGTCCGAAGCCCTAACCAGTAGGCCGCGGCTGCCCCAAAAGTGTAACTTCACCTGGGCGACTCCGCCCGGCCCACAGGTGTGTGTACCTCCACCTGGGCGACTCCGCCCGGCCCACAGGTGTGTGTACCTCCACCTGGGCGACCCGGGCGGGCCCGGAGGGTACCGACTGACGGCCGAAGAGGACAAAGTACTGCTGAGTGTAGGAGGACAGACCCGGAGACGGGGGGTTGAGGGACAGCGCTTATGACGGGAGAGCATGGGCCGCCGGCACGGCATGCTAATTGGCTAGCTCGTTAGCACAGCTACGCGCCTCGCTCGTTATCTTGTGTTATTGTCTTACGAGCAGGGCTAGCTGATTAGCACGACGCGTTTATTGGCGTGGAGAGTTTATTAGCACGGACAGCTTACCGAGGATCTGATGTCATTAGCATGGCTATCTGATTAGCACTGTTATCATATTAGCACGGTTAGCTTATAAGCACAGCTAACTTAATAGCTCAGTTTAAAGGTAAAATTAGCTAACTTTGGCCAGTTTTGTTATATGTTTGATATCATATAAATGGCAAATAACAACGTGTCACTAACTGAGAATACACTCCGACAAGATGTACAAAGCTGATGCCGACTGTTTTGTTTTGTTGGTATTGATTGACCTGAGTAATGATCAGCTCCACTCTGGACAAAGGAGATCATTGGGAGGTAAACAGGCAGGTAACAGGTTAAGATGACTTTATGATGACTAATACAACAAGGCCAGCAGCAGAACTGCAGTCCGCGTTTGTTTCCTCGGATAGGTCTGAATAATTAAATACGCCTCCCTCTGTCTCTCTCTCTCCTTCCCTCTCTCTCTCTCTCTCTCTCTCTCTCCTTCCTTCCTTCTCTCTCTCTCTCTCTCTCTCTCTCTCTCTCTCTCTCTCTCTCTCTCTCTCTCTCTCTCTCTCCCTCCTTCCCTCTCTCTCTCTCTCTCTCTGCAGGCCTGGCAGCCAGGAGTGTGAAGCTGAATCCTCTTCATCACCTTTTGTTCCCAGAGTGTATTCCTTCCCAGACGAGCGCCGACACAAAACAACATAATCAAGCAACTTTTATACCAGCTGAGCTGGCTGTCAGGCCGCCTGTCTGATTGCCTGTTTGTCAGTCTGCAGTGCATGTAGACATCTGTGTCTAGAATAAGAAGTACCTATTTGACAGAAAGAAACATGTCTGTCTGTCTGTCTGTATCCTTAATGGTTTGTCTGTTAGTCTGTCACTGTCTTGAATAATGATATGCTTTAAGACTGAATAACTGAACTGCATTGAATAATCACTGTGGTCTGTCTTTGTGTCAGTCTCTAATGGTCTGTCTGTCTGTCTGTCTGTCTGTCTGTCTGTCTGTCTGTCTGCTCTGGCCCGCAAAGGTTCAACAGTTCAAAGTTCAGCATGATCCCCACATGATCCCCACACCTTGGTGCCAACACTGACAGGGGGAACAGCTCCTCCGTGACAGGGTGAAGGATTCTATGTGTTCACGGCGAAGGTCTGCACTCAGGACCGTTGTATTCATATGAACGAGTGAATGCATTTGAATGACGGATGACTTTCAGTGTTTGTGTGTGTGGGAGGTATTTCTGATTGGATTTCTAGTTTGCTGGCGAGTAACCAAGTCAATAAAGACGAGACACTTCAGAGCCGCTGGCCTGCTTGGCGTGCCTGCCTGGGCATGTCCACAATTTCCATGTCATCATTTGTCATTTTCTGTTAAGTGTTTTGTCAGTGAGACAGAGTGTGTTTTCATGTTATTCTCCCATGTGTGTCAACCTCTGTGTATCTGACTGAGTCTCTGTGTATCTGAGTGATTCTCTGTGTATCTGAGTGAGTCTGTGTATCTGAGTGAGTCTGTGTATCTGACTGAGTCTGTGTATCTGAGTGAGTCTGTGTATCTGAGTGAGTCTGTGTATCTGAGTGAGTCTGTGTATCTGAGTGAGTCTGTGTATCTGAGTGAGTCTGTGTATCTGAGTGAGTCTCTGTGTATCTGAGTGAGTCTCTGTGTATCTGAGTGAGTCTGTGTATCTGAGTGATTCTCTGTGTATCTGAGTGAGTCTCTGTGTATCTGAGTGAGTCTGTGTATCTGACTGAGTCTCTGTGTATCTGAGTGATTCTCTGTGTATCTGACTGAGTCTGTGTATCTGAGTGATTATCTGTGTATCTGACTGAGTCTGTGTATCTGAGTGAGTCTATCCTGGAGAACATCCTGGAGAAAAAGGAGAACCCGGAGACCAGAAGAACCAGAGGCAGGAACCCTCAGAGTGCCGATGGTGGGGCGCAGGAGGTCAGGGCGGAGTTCGCGGTGTCGGGGGGTGGGGTCTAAAGACTCGCCTGGCGGTAAAAAAGGAGTCTGAAACAGAATACCTGCTGAGATGAATGACCAGGAGAGGCCACGATAACACCGTCTGAATGGGAACGTAATTAAAGTGCAGCTTCCATGAAAATTATTCATTGCGGAGGGATCATGTGACGGACCAATCGGGGGGCTTTTCACAGGGAATCTGCAGGTTAAGTGGTCTCCACACACACACACACAACACACACCACACTGACCCCACCCCCCCCCCCCCTCTGAGACCACCATTGCAGCTGTTGGATCCAAACTCGCCCCACTGAGGTCCTCATCAAATTACCTCCAGTATGTGGGGGGGGGACTGAAAGGAACAGTGAGAGAAGGAGAG
>JAXIVH010000571.1:0-12500 GCA_036785325.1 Urophycis tenuis
GCCAAAACCCTGTGGGCCAAAGCTGTAGATTGTGGTAGATTTGGGGTGAAGTCTTTTAATCAGTCGACAGACCTTTTGTGAACTTATTTCACATGTAGATGGTTCATGGTGATACAGGCTGACCCCCACCTGAACTCGAGGCTTTCATCCTCTAGCCTTTAGAGATTAAACACATTTGAAGTGGGGTTGTTGACATAACTTGGTGTCCTCAATACTGCAAAACAAGGACTGTTGCATAATTAACTGCAGTCATTCTTCGTCATTGGTCCAGAAATATTACCACCTTATAGACCACCTAATTGGTTTCCCTTCCTCTCCAGCTCCCCGAAACACACCCTCTGTCACCCTTTCTCCCTCATTAGAGAGAATCCAGAGGGTAAAAAATAACTGTGTGTGTTTGCATCCGTGACAGATACTGAGCGAGGGAGAGTGTGTGTGTGTGTGTGTGTGTGTGTGTGTGTGTGTGTGTGTGTGTGTGTGTGTGTGTGTGTGTGTGTGTGTGTGTGTGTGTGTGTCTGTTGGATGGTGTTTGTACGCACACACACACACACTCTTCCCTGGCTCTGTGTGTTAGTCATGTTGCAGCCATGATGCTTGCTGGACCTCCTGTTCATCCTGCTGCCCACAGAGTCTGGGGTTTTGGGCCTGCCTGCGCTGGCCGGGGAAGGGAACGAAGCAATCCGGATCCATGTTGGTATCGCTATCTGAGCTCGGATTTAGTCTCGCCCGAACGAGCGTGCGGCGATTCGAGGGGGAAAGGCTTTTTAGATCAGGAGACCTCAGGAATCCGAAGGCAGCCGCTTGATTGGAAGTGAGCGCGGGAACCTGTGGAATGTTCCGCCCCTGTGCGTCTCTTATTGGCCGCCGCTCTCATGACGCTCTCATGCCGGAGCCCTGTGCCCCAGCAGGGGGTCTGTGACTGCGCCTCTCTGACGGGTTGTGTTGTGGAGGGGCTAGCGGATGACATCATCATACCCTCGTTAGTCACATGAAAAGCACCGCAATAAATGTGCATTCCTTAAATCGGCGCTTTTGGCCACACATTCTAATTAGCCCTAAGAGCATGCACAAATCATCACCATGACCTCATACATGTCCCCCCCCCCCCCCCCCTCCCTCCTCACCACCACCACCAAGACAAGCAATGGTCCTGCCAGCGGAGGGGGGGGGAACGTGGGATGTGAGGGTTACACCAGTGTGGGTTTGGAAAAACAAGCTTCACCGCCCCCATGTTTGATGGGGGCCCAAGCCCACTGCGGTGTGGGCCTTGGCCCAAAGCCCCCCCAAATCAGTCTGGGGGAGGGTGTGTGTACGTGTGGGGGGGGGGGGGGGTGGTTTTAACAAGAGTGCTAGGATACAGCCCGGGAAGTAATGCTGGTCTGCCCTTATGCTGTGTGCGTGTGTATGTGTGCGTGTGCGCGCTCGCGCTCATGACCTTTACCCTTCCCTGTCCTCTGTTCTCTCTTTGCTGTCGGGAGCGATTACAGCATCGCCAAGGGAACGGACGGCCCACTCTTGCCATGTCAGCATTTTTCTAATCCACCCCCCCCCATCCTTCCCCCACACACGCAGGATGTTTCATTCAGAAAACACGAGTTGACCCTTCTCTCTCTCACACAGACACACGCACACACGCAGACACACCACACACACACACACAGACACTACCCCAGTGCCAGCAGGCTCAGTGACGGTTGGTTGACCGTTGTCTTGTTGTTGTTTACCTCTCGCCCCCCCCCCCCCCCCCCCCCCCGCCCCTCACACTCCCCCTGTTTCGTTTGTATTTGTGTTCAGGGGGGGGGGGGGGGGGGAGCGCGGCCTTGTGGTTATTTGCTTGCCGTGTTTGTGTACGATAGTGGCTGCAGCTCTGGGTGCGAGTGGCGCCCGGCCACGCCTCCTTCAACCCGACGCGGGTTCCACCGCGGGGGACGCCCGCCCGCGGAACGTTCCGGAGAGAGAGCCCGCGGCCGGACTCCGCCGGTCCTTCCGTGATGTCACTACTTCCCGCTCTGACTGCAATACGCCACCGAAATAGGGAACTCAAGGCCCCTCTCCGTTGACCGCAGCACCTTCCCAAAGCCCTTGAGCAAACTGCTGGTGACTGGGCGATAAGCTGCGGCGGCCGGGTCCGCACGAAGCCGGAGCCACTTTAAGGAAGTAAAGCTTCTGTAAATAACGGCCCTGTATCTGCCCCCTCTTCCCTGCAGCTTCCGGTTCCGTAGTCTGGGTACATTTGTCGGAGGTTTTTTGGACGAGGGGAGAAACGGCTGTTTGCGCCGAGTTAAAGAAAGTGTCAGACTCCTAACATTGTGTGTATGTGTGTGTGTGTTTAACAATCCCGAAATAGCCCTGTCTTTTGTATGAAAATATGTTTTTAATATTCGGAGAGATGTGTTGTGTTGCTCGGGCCTATTCATGAAGCGAGCCGAGAGGCTGTTCACTTCTGAATGACTGTGTCTGCGGTGGGGTGTTTTTTTTATTTTTTTTTATAGTGGTGTTATCAGCACTGCCAAAAATGAAAGGCGCTCCTGTTTGCCTCCACAATGACTGTGGCTGTGGTCGTAACCATTTGTTTTTGAAATTCCTGATTTTTTTTTTTTTTTTTTACTCGTCGTTGATTGTCGTCGTCCACCGCCCCCCCCCCCCCCCCCCGCCCCCCCTCTGCGCTCAACCGTAATGACGCTCAGAAATGAAAAACATCAGTCAGTTCAGAGTTCCAGGAACACATTTCCCAGAATTCCCACCAATGCTGGTGGACCACATTCTGCTGAATACCGCCTCAGAATGTCTCTCGCTCGCTCGCTTGCTTGCTCCCCGCTGGAAGCGCCATCCCCCGGGGGAGTCTCCGGCTCGCTTTGAGCCCGGACCAACATCACCCGCGCTGGGACACTCCCGGCCCGACACCCCCCTCCGACCCACTCCGGGGGGGGGGACGCTAGCTAACTCCTTGCCAGGAAGATTACAGGAAAAAGGGGGGGGGGACGGCGTACGAGAAAAGAGGGCCTTCGGCAAGACCGTGGACACGAGGGCCGTTCCCCACAGAACCCTCCCGGCAGCGGTTCTCCCCCGTCAGCCAACCAGAAAGGAACAGCGCAGCAAGAACACGCCGGTATCCCCCCCCCCCCCCCCCCCCCCGGAGGAATCTGACTCGGGGCATTCCTGTGGTCAGTCGTTTTTGGCCCCCTGGTTTTCCAGAATCCCAATGAAGTAATAGTCTTGCGTGTCAGTTGAGACGCGGCGAGCGCGGCGAGGGCGACATTCTATTGATTGTGGTCGGGGGGGCTAAAACAATGGTCCTTTTTTTTTTTTTCTGCTGCGGAGAGAGAGGCCTGTTCGTGTTTGTGGTCCATCGTCTCACACGTTGCGGTCCAAGTGTCGGGGCTCTCGAGCCTTCCTCCGCTGCAGCCGTGTCATCGGATGAGCTCATGCAGCGGGCGGGAAGGAAGCCGCGGACGCCATTTTGTTTAGCTTTGGATCCGCGAATGACTCGGGTTCAGGCTCAAATTACTCAGCAGCTTCCCTGGTGTTGACTCTCTCATCGGTGACCCGTCTTCCCTCGACAGTGTTGGCCGTTGGAGTCTGTGTTTATTTTGTGTCTTCTTTACGACCATAGTGCAATGTTTCTAAATCTCTTCCGCTTTTCAAATCCAGAGTGTGCATCTTAAGAGCCATGACATGTTCATTCAGACCAAATGACTGTTTACCTAGAGGTGACGATATAGTGACGATGCATGTTGTGACCTTTTGGCCCTGAAAACATCTCTCTGTTCAGGCCACAGGGAGTTTAACATCACCCCTCAGCCCATTGACGCCTCCCAACCAAACCGGTTGACAAACCAATAATATAAACCCAGACCAGCTCTCCCTATCTCTGGGCGTCTGGCCTCAGGAGCTGCCGCCGTCTTGTGCCGTGCCTCCCCTTCCTGTCTGAACTCAAACGAGGCCCATTGAGTCAGGTCCTGTGACTCGCGTCGCTGTTCTTATCTTCTAGTCGGGCAGTAACTAGTTCCTAGTGACACCTACCCTATCTCCTATCATGGGGTTTGTTTGTGTGCGTGTGGGAGGTGGTGTTGAAGGGGTGGTGGGGGGGTCATCCAACATTCAAGGCCCTGGAAGGTCGTGACCCCCCCATCCACCCACCCACTACTCTGGCTGTATCTCATCTCCTGACAGCTTCCCCCCTGAAGCACCCATGACCTGCCTTGACCCCTGGCCGGGGCTACACTTGTCAGTTCAGTGCCAGGTTCAAGATCTGATTATAAATACATGAGCTCTTGTCTCCCCTGGGGCTGGAGGTGGGGGGGGGGGGGCGGAGGGGAGAGAGAAACAGAAAGACAGAGAAACCAGAGAGGTTGGTCAGTCAGTCAGTCAGTCAGTCAGTCAGTCAGTCAGTCAGTCAGTCAGTCAGTCGTACCCACGACTCGCGCGTGACTCCTTCCTGAACCGAACCCTCGCCTCCCTCCACCTTCCTCCACCTTCCCCTTCCCCTTCTGTGTTTTTTCTTTCCCCCCCCCCCACCTCCCACCCCCACCTCTGCATTTACCATATGTGCATTGGGGATGGGGTTCTGGGCCTGGAGCGCGTCCAGAATACATAGAGCAATCACGGCCTGCTAGCCACATCCAGATGCTAACGCGAGTGTTTTGGTTTTATAGTCGCTCGGATGTCAAGGTCTTCCACTTCGTGTGGGGGTGAGGTGGGGGGGGAGACACACACACACACACGTGGTGTCACTCACTCTCACCGGCCGCTCCGGGACTGAACGGGCTGAATGGGTCGTCACCCAGTTGATGGAACTAGACGTCCCCACGACAACCAACCCGGAACACATGCTGAGAGCGCAGTGCCTTGTGGGTAGAATGAGGCAGGCCTAAGAAGTGTATGCGAGGGTACATGTGATGTCGTCAACAAAATGTTTCCAAACTAGTTATTCAGGTGAAGGACCTCTCCTGGAGCTCATGAACTCATTCGCCACCAGTGCAGTTTATTGGGTTAGCCGAAAAAAGAAGCATTTTAATGTGCCGCCTTCTGGTGGACAATTATCCACTAATGGCTCTTCAGATCATCCCGGATCATTAGTCTGTATGTGCGCCCCTGTATTTAGGTCGCCGTGCCACGGCTCTTGTGTACGAGATGGGGTACATGCGGGCGAGTTGAGGGTACAAGTGTACGTGGGCGTGGCTGCCTCCTCGGTGCTTCGGTTGCTGGGCCGAGAGCCCCGTTTCCCTGGAGACCTCCAGATGGAACGTTGATGTTGGCGAGTGTGGTCGAGCGGAGCAGCGAGACGGGGAGCGAGGGAATTGATGGAGCCTTTTTTTGGCTTTCCTCTCTGTCATTAAACTCTCCCATGTCAGAGAAGGCAGATCGGTTGCCTACTGTGTGTGTGTGTGCGCTTAAAAACCCCAGCTCAAGTGACCCACCCAGCTCAAACCACTCTCTCTCACACACGCACACACACACACACACACACACACACACACACACACACACACACACACACACACACACACACACACACAGGCCTGCCCCTGATTCTGCCCCAGCGGGGTGTCTCAGCGGCAGCCAGCCAAGCTCTGCTATCCGACGGCCAGCCAGCCAATCAGGTCGCAGCATCCGACAGCTCCCCGGCAGTCGCTGACCTCCAGACGAGGAGCCCGGTCCCCTGCTGGACCTCGTCCCCCCAGATGATAATGGGCTCCCCGGCCCATTGCTCATCACAAAACACCTAGCTTATGCTAATTGCCAAACCACCTAGCTTACTGCTTGTAAGCAAACCGCCTAGCCCATTGCTTTTTACCAAACCGCCACGTCTAGTGCCAATTACCAAACCACCGCGTCTAGTGCTAATTACTAAACCACCACGTCTAGGGCTCATTATCAAACCACCCGTGCTCGTTAGCTAACCACCCAGCCCATTGCTTCTAAGCAAACTAAGCCCGTTGCAGTCAGTCAACTCTCGGTGTAAGTGTTGCTGAAAGAATGAATGGCAGCGCTGGGAGGATGGTGTCGTGGCTGGCCAAGGAGTCTTGAGTCCTTGCCGAAAGGTACTGATTTCAATGAATTCACGTCTCTCCATCCAGCGTACCAGGTTTCCATTCCAAACCGCCATTTCCCACCCTGCGAAGCCTCAAACTGCGATCTCTCATTTTTATTTGGAGTCCCTTTTAACATCTTTTCTTCTTCCTCTGCATGTTAAACAGCCGCCCTCTGCCTGGAGCCCCTCCTGGTAGTCCGGGGGGATAGCGAGGTAGCGGTCTTGCTTAATGTTCTGGCTAACGGCGGTCTTGCTAGCGGCATGACTTTTTTTGCTGCGGTCTTGCTACAGTGGTCTTGCCAAAGGCGGTCTTGCTACGGTGGTCTTGCAAACAGCGGCCTTTCTGATGGCGGTCTTGCTAACGGTGGTCTTGCTAACAGCGGCCTGTCTGATGGTGGTCTTGCTAACAGCGGCCTGTCTGATGGCGGTCTTGCGAACAGCGGCCTTTCTGGTGGCGGTCTTGCTAACAGCGGCCTGTCTGATGGCGGTCTTGCTAACAGTGGTCTTGCGAACAGCGGCCTTTCTGGTGGCGGTCTTGCAAACGGCGGTCTTGCGAACAGTTGCTAACGGTGGTCTTGCTAACAGCGGCCTGTCTGATGGCGGTCTTGCCAACGGCGGTCTTGCCAACATGTGAGATGGCGGCTTGTCTGAGTCTCTCCCCGCCGGCCGTTGGGATGGTTGGCACACAGGGTGACACATGCCTGACAGTTGAGACAAGTAGCTAACTGCTGCCACCACAAACCCACACCAGTTCCCAGTTAGCTCTCCCTGCTGTCCACATCGCTCGTCTCTTGCTGTCTTTCCCCGTTGTTTCTCTTTGACTCTTTCGTTCTTTAACCACCATTATGTAGGATAATCTGGTGATTATTCATTCTTTCAACCATTTATTTGGTCTGCAAATAATGGCCTATCCAAAGTTACCAGAGCCACAAGCGATGTTTTCTAAACGCCTTGCATTCCTTTTTTAGAGAGCTTCAAAACAGAAAAGCCACCCAATGTTGAATATCTGTAAGTATTGGCATCATTCGAGCAAAATTATGGTTGACATATTTGGCAATCGACTCAATCTATTAACCATTAAGCACTAACCTCCATATTTATCTACGGCATTGCCCATTGAAATGGAAACATTCCCCAGACTTTCTCACACACACTCAAACACACCACCTTTACATGCTGGGTAATCCTCCTGCTGGGGTCTGGACTCTATTGCATAAGGCCACTGCTTTCTTCAGGCATGTGAGTACGTGTGTGTGTGTGTGTGTGTGTGTGTGTGTGTGTGTGTGTGTGTGTGTGTGTGTGTGTGTGTGTGTGTGTGTGTGTGTGTGTGTGTGTGTGTGTGTGTGTGTGTGTGTGTGTGTGTGTGTGTGTGTGTGTGTGTGTGTGTGTGTGTGTGTGTAAGAACAGATGACATTGGAGTGGAGGTATTTCTCTGAACACTGCCAGGGGTAACATCTCTCGTGCTCTCAAATGTCCTCGCTGTCTCTCTCTTTTCTCCCTCCCTTCTCTCTCTCCCACATGCCGCCCACTCTTCCAAAGCGCTCTCTCGCACACACACACACACACACACATCCCCTATCTGTGAGGTGACTCCATGCGTTTTATTCTCTGTGATCACACAGGACAATGAGTTGACCGTAGGCACCTCTTCCAGGGCTGTTTGATTTATGATGGGGGGGCCCTGCTGCTGCCGTGTAGAAAGCTCACCACCACAAGCTCTCTGGCCAGCGGATATGATGACATGACTCAGTGTGAATTCACCTTATTTAACTGTTACCATGACGGTTACCCGGTTCCTGACTGTGACCTGTTACCCTGACCGGTTTGCTGACTGTTGCCTGACGGAGGGTTGCCGGTTCGAACCCCGACCAGTACGAACGGCTGAAGTGCCTGTGAGCAGGGCACCTAACCCCTCACTGCTCCCCGAGCGCCGCTGTTGGCAGCTCACTGCCTCGGGATTAGTGTGTGCTTCACCTCACTGTGTGCCTCACCATCACTGTGTGCTGAGTGTATTTCCACTAATTCACGATTGGGTTAAATGCAGATCTTCTTCATTTTGTTCAGTGGCATCTAGCCAAAGAGCAATGAGTGCACAGAAGCATTTATTTGGTCATTTATTTCTGTGATGCCTCTCCATACCTTCGACCAATGGAACCCTACTTTTGGTTTCGTTCGGTCCAGTATCCAGGTGAGCTCTGATGTTCAGGACTGCACCTCCTCCTACGCTATGGCAGGCTGAACTATGCCACCTCCTCACACTATCCATGTGCTCTGTGAACCCATGAGTGGGTGAATAGCCATGGTTTGCCACTGTGGCTTCCTGCTGTTGCAGCACAGTGTCACCGTGGCAACGGCCGTGGTGTGTCTGTGGAGAGGGGTCCTCAGGTTGTGATGCCCCCCCCCCCCACCCCCCGCCCATGTCAGCCAATGAAACCAAACACTGTCACAGCCTCTAATCTCTGAGGCCCCTGTTCGCGCGCACACACACACACACACACACACACACACACACACACACACACACTGTTTGTTCTGCACTGGTGCAGCCTATACATTAACAGACCCATAGTCATACAGCCAGATTCAACTTCCAGATTTATCACCCCCCCGCCCCCTCCGGCACAGTGCGTCACCACACTGTAACCGACCAAATCGTGGTGCAACCGTGACCGTTGTGTGGAGAGTGTTGGGTCTATTAGCCACACTGACACACCAGTCTGACTTTTGACACCCCAAGAACAGGAAGCACTGGGGCCCAGAGCCGTCCACTCACTTGTCACTGGGGCGTAGTGCCGTCCAATCGTGACTCACTGGGGCGTAGTGCTGTCCAATCATGTCTCACCGGGGCGTAGTGCCGTCCAATCGTGTCTCACTGGGGCGTAGTGCCGTCCAATCGTGTCTCACTGGGGCGTAGTGCCGTCCAATCGTGTCTCACTGGGGCGTAGTGCCGTCCAATCGTGTCTCACTGGGGCGTAGTGCCGTCCAATCGTGTCTCACTGGGGCGTAGTGCCGTCCAATCGTGTCTCACTGGGGCGTAGTGCCGTCCAATCGTGTCTCACCGGGGCGTAGTGCCGTCCAATCACGTCTCACTGGGGCGTAGTGCCGTCCAATCACGTCTCACTGGGGCCCAAAGCCCTCCAATCACGTCTCTTCACTTTCATGAAGAGACAAAAGTATTTAACACAAAGAATGGTTTCTTGGATGTAGGAAAGTTTGAATGTATTTTCATTTTTTCAGTTGGGTTTCTTTCCATTGATGTGTAGAGTTCAGAGTCTCAGATAAGAATCGCAACGCAGCAGGGATATTTGGGTGTTTTTATTCTCAGAGAAGTGGGAGAATGGACGCATTCAAGAGGAAGAGTAGAATAGGAAAACATTTGGTCTCTGCGCTTTGTTCAACTTTGTGTATGGTAATGTGATCTTAGTCGCACGCACGCACACTCACACACACACACACACACACAGGCTGCTGCCTGCCAGTTGACCTCTAGTGGTCACACTTTGACCCTTGACCTTGGCCATATGAATGATGGCGTCTGAGGCCTGATGCGCGGTGCAGGAGATTTCTCCAGGGACACACACACACACACACACACACACACACACACACACACACACACACACACACACACACACATACACACACACACACACACACACACACACACACACACACACACACACACACACACACTGGATGTCATCAATGGGCAGGCAGTTTGAAAAAGACCCAAGCTCAGTGTAGAAGTCTCAAATGATTAGTTAAGCATTAACACACACACACACACACACACACACACACACACACACACACACACACACACACACACACACTGTTAGTTTACTGATTATGAAAATTATATCATAATTAATGTTTGATTCATCAGTTCATTAGCTGTGTGTGTGTGTGTGTGTGTGTGTGTGTGTGCGTGTGCGTTCACAGGCCTTTTCTGTCCACCACAGATTTCAGCTTACATTCTGTGGTGACTGACAGCCATGGTTCTGTCCTCACCAGGAGGGGTGTGTGTGTGTTGCTATTACAGTCATGCATATTCCATTTTCTCACCGCATGTTTTATATTCAACACGTCAGCCTGCAGACACGTGTACCTACATCTATGTGTGTGTGTGTGTGTGTGTCCGTGCGTGCGTGTCAACAGACGCCCTCATCCAGTACCCATAGATCTGTGAGTTGCACCCCGCCGTTCACATCTCTGCGCCCTCCTCCTCCTCAGTTCAGGCGCGGTCAGGCGCTGGGCTCTCTCTGTAGCGTAGCACACCGGCAGAACACCGCTGTCACCGCCCCCCCCCACGCCACGGGCAGGACGGCGGCTGGTGCGTTGTTTGAAGCGGGGGTGTCACTTCTGCGTGGCATCCGTAGGTCAAAGGGAAGCATATTCCGTGATATTCCGCCCTACCTCCAAATATAAAAAAAACAAAACAGGCAGGGGAAATGAAAGACCGATATTTGCGATGCAATGCGTGTCCTCACTAACTTCGCACTTCTTGTTTTATTCCATGGGGCGGCGTCGCTCCCTGTCCAGACTCGGCTAGCGGCGCGCCGAGCGGCGTCAGGCGGAGGAGACTCTGTTGACGTCCGCAGCGCCAGGACTGCCTGTAGGAACTCGTTAGGGGGGGGGGGGGGGGGGGGGGGAGCCGGGACACCGCAGCCAAGGTTCTACTGTAGAACATGCCGGGTGCCTTTTTGGGATGAGGAAAGGATGAGGTGGAACCGCACACTCACACACACACACACACCACTGTGACCGTGAGGGGTTAAGTTAGAACACGCCGAAGGTGTGAAAATGTGCACGGGCTCGCACACACACGTCAGCTCTGCTGGAGGTGTGAACACGCATCCGCTCGGTTACCACGAAAGGTACTAGGCTAGTACCTGCACAGTGTGTGCTAGTACCGGCGGGCACGCACACGCACACGCACGCACACACACACACACACACACACACACACACACACACACACACACACACACACACAGCTCTCTCTCTGGTATCGGTGTTCTTATGAGAACCTCCACTGTATTCCAGTCATGTCCTTTTAGCCTCCACTGACCTGGTGGTGGTAGTACTGATACTAATAATAATACTAGTAGTAATACTAATCTTACTGCTACTACTACTACTACTACCACTACTACTGATATTACTTGTACTACTGCTACTCATATGAATACTACTACTAATAGTAGTAATAATACAAATAGTAGTAGCACCCCTAGTGTCAGTATCTGTGACACTTCCCCCGCTGGAGTGCCTCTGAGCAGGGCACCCCCCCCTCCCACCCCCCCATCATTCACCAGGATCAGTGATAGTAAGCAGGGAGAGAAAGGAAGGAAAGGGGGAGAGAGAGAGTGAGTGTCGGAATAATTAAACTCCTGTTCTTCTGCCCACACTTCCTTTTCCTCTGGCTTCTAGCCTGGAGTGTGTGTGTGTGTGTGTGTGTGTGTGTGTGTGTGTGTGTGTGTGTGTGTGTGTGTGTGTGTGTGTGTGTGTGTGTGTGTGTGTGTGTGTGTGTGTGTGTGTGTGTGTGTGTGTGTGTGTGTGTGTGTGTGTGTGTGTGTGTGTGGTAGCATTTCTCTTTGGAGAGGAGAGACTGCTGATTTGTGTCTGATCTTGTTGTGCGTCTCAGTTTCGTAGCGCTTTGCAGCGTTTTCCCAAATGCATCTTTGTAAAACTCTCAACATTCAGACATTTTCTGAAATCGATGAGTTTTGGCCAACAATGAAAAATGTGAAATTGGTGTGTAAAAAAACACACAACAAAATGACATTAAAACGGCGTGTGGATAAAGCTTTGAAGGACCGTGTGGCGACATGCAGGGAGGCAGCCGAAACCGCGGGAGCCGTCTGGCTAGCCGCCGGCTCCCGTTAGCGGACGGGGGCACCGCGGGGCTTCCTGTGTTTGTCTGCCGCACGGGCATTCACCGCCGCCGCCGCCACGCAATGCTAGCCCGGAGCGAGCCCGCAGAGAGGGCCGGCGGGCTCGTCTCAGAATTCACAAAGCTATGAATCCAATTATGTCGCGCGCGTGTGTGTGTGTGTGTGTGCGTGTGTGTGCGTGCGTGCTTGTGTGCGCGTGCATGCGTGCGTGTGCCTGTGTGCGTGTGTGGTTTGTGTGAGGTTATACCACACACACACACACACACACCCTGTCTCTCTGTCTGTCTGTGTGTCTGTCTGGTGAATGTGTTACACGCTGGCTGGCTGCAGGAGCACCAGCGCCGCCGCCGCCACTTGACTCCACCCCAGGGAGCGGAGCAGATGGAGAGATGAGCAGCAGAAGGTGCATTTAGGCGGAGGAGGGCGGAGGAAAGCGGAGAGAACCAGACCACGGAGGGAGAGGCGGAGAGGGAGGGAGCTGGAGAAGGGAGAGAAACAAGAAGAAGAGGGGGACAGACGGAGGGAGAGAGAGAGAGAGAGGGAGAAGGAGAGAGAGGGAGAGAGAGAGA
>JAXIVH010000571.1:15000-17500 GCA_036785325.1 Urophycis tenuis
ATGACGACGGATGTTTCCGTGACGATGGTCGTATCGCCATCTCAGGATTGGACGTTTTCTTTTTGTTATTCCGGGAATTAGAGACGACTCACTCCGTGAGGTCCTTTAGGGACCGCGTGTAGGCCAGCTCAAGCCCCTCAGGGAGCCTGCAGCCCCGTCAGGAATTCTACTCGAGTGGAACGGCGTCACATGACACACAAACACACACACACACACACACACAGAGCTGGGGCCCGGGTGGTTCCGTTGCCTCATGGTGGCCTCCAGTTGACTGGAGGAGGAAGAAGAAGAGCAGCGAGGGCCCCAGAGTGAATGGACTGCCTTCACGTCGTCACGCTGCTGTACTGACCCTCTGCTCCACACACAAAGCCACTCCCCAAGCGGTGATAAGTACGCGCTTTCAACCAATCACACACACGCACACACATGCAGTCGTTCGAACCCATCAGCTGACGGCAGCACTTCCTGCCGCTCTCCTGAAACGGCTGGGGTTTGGTGTCTCGCCCAAACTCCTTATCTAATGATTTGAAACCTACATAGTTAGTTTCAGCGGTCTGCATCATGGTAAGGTGCCCTGGAGCCAGCCAGACAGACAGACAGACAGACAGACAGACAGACGGGACTGTCCACACAGAGCCACACACACACAGACAATCCCTCCAGCTCGGCCCAATCCGTACGCCTGTAATGACCATTAGTGCGCGAGTCACCTTTCACCCGGCCTGTCGTGCGTGCGTGCGTGCGTGCGTGCGTGCGTGTGTGTGTGACTGGTATCACGGCCGCCCCTGCAGGAAGGGTGGCCCTCAGCGACGGGCTGAAGGGATCACCGCAGTGCAAACAAGCACGGCAAACACAGGACCCCCCCACAGCCAGTGTAAAGCCAACTGCATACCCCCCCCCCCCCCCCCCCTGTGCTTGCCGCCAGCCTGTGCGCTGCTGTTTGTTGTCCCCCCCAACCCCCCCACATCGTTTGGAAACTTTGTTGATGTTTGCACCCGCCCACCACCTCCTGCCCCCCCCCCTACACCCACCCGTCATCCTGGACTTCTGTTGCGACTCGGCACAGGGCGGTACTGCCCGCAGGCCCGTCTCCCTGCATGGGTCCGTAGGCGAGGGGGTAGGCTCCCTGTGTGGCGGCAGCGTAGGGCCCGTGACGCCAGTCCGGTCTCGGCGCTGTTTAAGTAGCTTAGCCTTGAGAGAGAGAGAGAGAGACGCTTTAATTGCTGTCTAACAATGCTAATTGAGCCGCTGGGCTAGCCGCGTGTCTCAGAGAGTGCGCTCGAGTGTGTTGTTAGCATCTTGCCGTGTGCGTGCATGTACGCGTGTGTGTGCGTGTGACACTGTGACAGATATAGCAGGCTGGTGACTGTCTGCACCAGTGCATCTGTAGTGTAGCTCAACACGCGCACACAGACACACACACACGCGCACACAGACACACACGTGGGCGCATGCACACACACAGACAGAATAAGTGACCCCACACTGTTAAATGTCTGCCGTTCGGTCTGGAAGTCTGCCTGTTTTTTTTTTTCATTTTATTTTTGTCACATTTGTATTTTTGGCGCTTCCCTCCCTTCGCCGACTGCCACGGCTGTGGAGTGTGTGGTGCCCAAACTAATAAGCCTTTTATAAAAATCATCTCACGACGGAAAAAGAATCAAAAGAAAAATGCATTTGGAGGCCGGGATGCTCCGGTCTCCTGCTGTGTGTGTTGTGTAAACATCGGCCACTCCATCTCTCTCTGTCTCTCTCACTCCATCTCTCTCTGTCTCTCTCACTCCATCTCTCTGTCTCTCTCACTCCATCTCTCTGTCTCTCTCACTCCATCTCTCTCTGTCTCTCTCACTCCATCTCTCTCTGTCTCTCTCACTCCATCTCTCTGTCTCTCTCACTCCATCTCTCTGTCTCTCTCACTCCATCTCTCTGTCTCTCTCACTCCATCTCTCTCTGTCTCTCACTCCATCTCTCTCTGTCTCTCTCACTCCATCTCTCTGTCTCTCTCACTCCATCTGTCTCTGTCTCTCTCACTCCATCTCTCTGTCTCTCTCTCTCCCTTGTCGGTGCTCTCTCTGTCTGCCTCCATCTCTCTCTCTCTCTCCCTGGTTGGTGCTCTCTCTGTCTGCCTCCATCTCTCTCTCTCTCTCCCTCCGTCTCTCTCTCTCTCTCCCTCGGCGGTGCTCTCTCTGTCTCCCTCCATCTCTCTCTCTCTCTCTCCCTCCGTCTCTCTCTCTCTCTCCCTCGGTGGTGCTCTCTCTGTCTGCCTCCATCTCTCTCTCTCTCTCTCCCTCCATCTCTCTCTCCCCTGTTGGTGCTCTCTTTCTCCCTCCATCTCTCTCTCTCTCCCTGGTTGGTGCTCTCTCTGTCTCCCTCCATCTCTCTCTCTCCCTGGTTGGTGCTCTCTCTATCTCCCTCCATCTCTCTCTCTCTCCCTGGTTGGTGCTCTCTCTGTCTCCCTCCATCTCTCTCTCTCTCCCTTGTCGGTGCTCTCTCTGTCTCC
>JAXIVH010000571.1:22500-25000 GCA_036785325.1 Urophycis tenuis
TCTCTCTGCTCTATAATCTTTGGCTGACTTGCGTTTTGTTAGGGTGACCTCATCAGGAATATCTCTCGGTTGATCAACCACCCCTGGCCATGACACACCTCAGAGAGATGGTGCAATGGTGGGGGAGGGAGGGAGGAGGAAGGGAGGGTGAGTGAGCGAGAGAGGGGAGGGGGAGAGAGAGAGCCCTTAAGCTGTTGGCGACTCAGAGTGTATGAAACTCTGAAAACACTTGAGAGTTGCAATACACAAGTGTTTTCCCCCTCATACCACATCTCTCCTCGCGGACGATGTGTTCAAGGTCACATGGGAGAGTTGAGTGATTGTTATCTTGAGCTCAGCTCTAAGTCCACTAACTCGTGTAACACTGTTGTCATAACATTTTCCAAACGATAAGACTTTACACCGTGAAATGGGAAAGTTCAACAACACAGTTTTGTATCGTTACACACGCTTTAACGTTCCCAAGTGGTCTACTCTCGCCCTCTCTCTCCCGGTGTCAGGAGCCAGCTGGAGACGTCTGGGGCCAGGCCGTGTCTGTCCTGTTCAAACAGGGGTCCTGTTCGGACAGCTTTCGTCGTGTGCTTCTTATGGGAGCCAGCACACCTGGGAACTCACCTGTGGTGTTTGTCTGTGTTGAACTTTAACCCCCACCCCCCCCCATCCCCCCCCCATCCCCGCGTGCCCCCCAGGGTCGGCCCCTCTTTGGCCGGGGTCTTCCTCAAGATTCAAACGTCCCAGAGCTTTATTCACACCGGGAACGTACTTTTACATTGCCAGAGCGCAAAGATACAAACAGAAGACTGCACCGTTGTTTGTTATTATACGAATAGCGGTCGACATGAAATCTATTTTCATAAATTCAATACGGCACACTTTTTCGACCTGCGTTCACCGCGGTTCATCCGATAGCGAGCGAGCGAGCGGTCAGGTGACGAGCGAGCGGTCGGGCAGGCGAGCGAGTTCGCCTCACAGTGTCTGGAGTCCTGCAGCCTCTCAGTCTCTGTTCCTGTTCTGGTTTTTCTTGGTATAACGCGGGCAGGCCTCGCTCGGCCTGCCCGCGTACCGCTACCCCGTGGATCACTTCTCTGTGCTCACGACACACACACTCACGACACACACACTCACGACACGCGCCGAGTCTTCACTGAGACGGACCACAAGTCAGCCGCTGCAAACGGGACTGTCGAACTTGTTCTAGGACATCGCCTTCACGGCGTCGTCCACTTCCTCCATCCACGTGTGAATGAATGGACGACGGGGGGTAGTTGGAGCTTGTGATTGAAGTGGTTGTTAATATGGTTGGAGTCTGTTGCGGTTCTCCAATAGCTGGGATGTCCTGGACCTTGTTAAGCCTTTTCCTGGGTCCGGTGGTCATTGATGTACCAACTGCTTTATGTTTGTCTTTTCGGCACAAAACCATGACGGGGACAGCAGAGTCGTCTTCGTAAGTTTGACCTTCGGTATTTTGGTGCAAGGTGGCCCCCTGGTGGCGCACACTGACAAACAAAAAAAACCCAAAATGCACTGTGGCGTTTCAAATTAATTTAAAACAATATCCTTTGTTCACCAAAATACTCGGCTTGACTCACATGAATATCACTCGGCTTGACCAAAAACAACAGTTTGATCAAGCTGAGTGATTCATCAATTATATACAAAAAACAACCTCGAATCCTCTGAGTCAGTCTTGTGAAACCTTGTAGTGAACATTGAGCCAGCAGAGTGAATGTGGCCCCAACATGTCCTAACACAGCCCAACATGTCCAGACGCGACCCCAACACCGCCCCAACACGACCCAACATGTCCTAACATGGCCCAACTTGTCCCAACGCGGCCCCACATGTCCCAATACGGCCCAACATGTCCCAATACGGTCCAAAGCGACTCCAATGTGGCTCAACACGTCCTAATGCGGCCCACCATGTCCTAACATGGCCTAACATGTCCCAACTTGTCCCAACGTGGCCCAACTTGTCCTGACGCGGCCCAACATGTCCCAACACGTCCTAACGTGCCCCCAACGCGGCCCCAACACGTCCTAAACGCGGCCTGACTCCGCCCCCCCCCCCCCCCCCCAGGTTCTTCTGCCCTCCCCCCTGCGTGTACCTGATGGGCAGCGGGTGGAAGAAGAAGAAGGAGCTGATGGAGCAGGACGACTGCACGGAGCAGGAGGCCCAGCCCTGCGCCTTCATCGGCATCGGGAACAGTGAGCAGGAGATGCAGCAGCTCAACCTGGAGGGAAAGGTACGCGCACGCATGCACGCGCACACACACACACACACACACACTCCATTTGCAAACCTGCCTGTACCCGTTCACACACAAACACACACACACACACACACACACACACACACACACTCCAGTGGTACCACAGCCAAGAGTTCTGGGTTATTTTTCCTTCACACATTCAACACCCCCTCTCCTAACTCCATCTCTCTCCCCCCCCCCCCCCCCCCCCCCCCCCCCCCCACCTCAGAATTTTTGCACAGCCAAGAC
>JAXIVH010000571.1:27194-39694 GCA_036785325.1 Urophycis tenuis
CTTTGTAAAACGGAAAAAAATTATAATGATTTAGAAAACTGCTCTAAAATGGTTTTCCTATTGTGGTTGTATGTAAATAAACCAGAATGAGTGTGAACAATGTCACATCAAGACGACCAGAGAACCACAGCCTGCTTTAGATAAGTCACCGCCTGCCCCCGTGTGGACAAAACCAGAACTGCATGCAATTACTTTTCTGTGGTTCGGATGGCGAAAACATACGAGTTGAACTCCGGCTAAGCGTTAAAACAGTCGGAAACGGTACGAGATTCTGGTATCAGAATAGCTCTTGCTCCGTTTGTAGTTCGAGTAGTTTTGACCAACTTGTGCGTGCTGGTAAACAGTCCGTGTGGAAAGCAACAACCTCGGAACGTAGCGTTGGTGTTTGTGTCGTCAGACTGACGGTGTCCGAGGTCGGACAAATTAAACCGCAACACCAGTGGGGTTAAATTCTTGAGTTTATTCATAGAATAAAAGTTACAAATGAAAAACATACTCCGACACACACACCACACACACACACAGGTGCTGGGGCCAGGTGACCCTCACCATCCTTCACAGGAGTCACTTGCTGGTGGGCTTGTAGGGGTCGGACCACACTTTCACACCTGTGACGTCATCGGGGGGACACAAGAGAGACCAGATGAGCGGCAGCTCAGGCAGCAGTGCACATTGCTGGTTGGGTTCCCTCAGTGTACTACGGTGTGTTACAAGACATCACCGTCTAGATAATTGGTTCCCAAACGGTGTGCCGTGAGGCAAGTCCGGGTGTGCCGTGGGATTTTGTGACAACCATACATTATTATTGCAATATACAACTACACAAAAATAATTATTTATTAATTTAGTTTATCAGTTCTTTGTATGCACTCATTCAAACTATATACCTAAAAAAAATCTTTGATTCTTGCCTCATTTTTTATTTTGTGACCTGTCTGGTTTAAGTGGGTGTGTTGCTGCTTTGATGAAGCCTAATTTGATAAAGTTTCAAGTTAATATTTGAAATGTTTTGTTAATAAATTTCATGAGTAATATGAGTCTCTGTCACATTTTATTTGGCATTAGTAAATAATTATGCACATTTACAGATATTTTACATGATATGAGTGATAATACGTGTTATAAAGGCTATTTTGCAGAATAGGTGGGCCTTGAGATTTTTACTTGTCCTTTGGTGTGCCTTGGGCACAAAAAGTTTGGGAACCACTGCTCTAGATCCATGATGATAGATCAGGACCCTGGATGTCCTGACCACTAGGGGGAGATTGGTACTTTAGGTTGTCCTGTACATGAGCACTAACAATGCTGTTTATCTGGTGATTTTTCTGAGCGAATAACGTAAGACCAGATGAATAACGTCGGTCTCTCTTTGAATGTGATGCTGTATCATCACATGTCCTCTCTATGTTGCCTAATAAATGATCTGAAACATCTCCTCACCGATAGGTTGGACAGACGCCTGGTCGATCCCGTCCCGGTTCCTCCGCTGGACTTGTTCTGAACCACACAAACACACGGAGACAGTTTAAGGTCATCACATCTCAATCACATTATAAAAGGTTTCTTGATAGATAGACAGAGATGGATAGATCGATACTTTATTCATCCGGAGGGAAATAATGAAAAAAAACAACAACACGATCCTAACCACTGAATACAACAACAACACGATCCTAACCACTGCATACATTCAGTACCTCTTCAGGTGTGTCCCAGATACTAATTAATATTAGATAATCAGACTTTATTGACATTATTGTTGGGGTACACATGTTGCAGCAGCATAGATTACACGATACAGGGCTGTACACGAGATTTACACGATACAGGGCGCAGGAGCAAACGTATAGTGCAAACATACCAGTTACACCCCGAACATGGACTAAACTATACAGTTATTTACAGCACATAGCCGTGTAGGTCATGTGTGAACAAAGTATTGATCCTGTCCAATGTGATCCAGGTGATGCCCACCGGGACCACCTCTCTGGGCTGACATAATGCTCAGTAAAATGAGTCCTCCACCCTTACTGTAATCATCACTGTACACCAGAGGGTGGATGAAGATGGGGTAAAAAGCAGCAGCAATAGCCGTGACGAAGCTCCCGAACACCAGCGTGATCCTGGCGTATCTTGACATGTTTGTGGGTGACAACAAGACCTCCAGACAGCAGCAGGACTTTGACGACACATCCGGTGAGGGGTCACGCTAGAGAGGCGTTCAAGACCTTGAAGACACAACGCGGTCCGCAACGTTTCGTAATAACGCCGGGCTGCTGTGATTTGACCCTCCTGACGTTCCGTACTCACGTACACGTGTTCACGTGACCATAACAGGAAGTGAGGTTTCGAGATCATAACAGAAAGTGCTTTAATTTCTCCAGATGAAGATTCTAGTGTTTTTATATGCCCTCCTCGGGTTCTCTGGTGCGACCCCAGACAAGCCCGTTCGGGCTTTCGTCATCCCCCACAGTCACATGGATGTGGGCTGGGTGTACACCGTCCAGGTCGGACTTTTTAATCACATGTCACTATTAAAATAACCATTATTAACCATTGTAACGTAATTCAATCATAGTAAAGGCATATTTAGAATTAGAAATATAGAAACGGTATTGAGAGAACATGCATCAATGCTGTTTTTGGGCATTGTTGCATTATTAATCATAATGTGTGTGTGTGTGTGTGTGTGTGTGTGTGTGTGTGTGTGTGTGTAGGAGAGTATGCACGCATACGCGGCCAACGTGTACACCAGTGTGACAGAGGAGCTGTCCAGAGACAAACACCGGAAGTTCATTGCAGTGGAACAAGAGTTCTTCAGACTGTGGTGGGACACGGCCACAGACACCCAGAAGAAACAAGTACGAGCAAATCCATGCTGTCTGCTGTTACCTGGTACCGCCTTAACGCGGTGTCCCCCTTTGGAAACACTCTACCTCAGTCTATGTCCCTTAGTGGAGCTATGCTGGTTACCTCGTGGTGTCGGGTTGTTTTGGATGTGACGCCACAATAAAAGTCCTCCCTGGTGTCTTCTCGTGCAGGTCCGGCAGCTGGTGAAGGAAGGTCGCCTGGAGTTCACCCTGGGGGGGCAGGTGATGCACGACGAGGCCGTCACTGATCTGGATGACCAGATATTGCAATTGACGGGTACACCAAAACAACCTTCCCATGATGTGTATTTACTGTTTAATGCTTTAGCACACGTTTCTTATGCGTTCGACGTGCGGTGAGACATGTGTCATTAAGGTACAGCTTACGTGGTGTGGACACTGGGGATCGAACCCAGAAACTTTAGGCTGGAGGTTGAGAGACAGAAGATGCTTAGGAACATCTGGTCTGGCTTTTACACGGACGTGCCGTTGGCTCTGAGTCTCTCTCTCTCTCTCTATCTCTCTCCCTCCCCTGTGGGCTCCAGAGGGCCACGGCTTCCTGTACGAGACGCTGGGCGTGCGCCCGCGCTTCTCCTGGCACGTGGACCCGTTCGGCGCCTCGGCCACCACGCCCGTGGTGTTCGCCCTCGCCGGCTTCCACGCCCACCTCATCTCGCGGGTCGACTACGACCTCAAGGACCACATGCAGGAGAACAAGGTGCTGCGAGGGCAGATGATACCAGAGCTTTGACGCAAAACCCGAATCAATGACTTTTACTGTACAACGGTTAAATTAATAAAATCAAACTACATTCAAGCATTCATTCAGACAGGCCAAGTCTAAGGTTGTAGTGGATCAGATTAGTATCTTGTTTCTGTGCTATGGAGCTGAGTGTGTGTGTGTGTGTGTGTGTGTGTGTGTGCGTGTGCAGAGGTTGCAGTTTGTGTGGCGGGGGTCTCCTTCACTCGGGGACCAGCAGCAGGAGATCTTCACCCACGTCATGGACCAGTTCAGCTACTGCTCCCCCTCGCACCTGCAATTCTCCAACAGGTACGCATGTGTGTTCTCTGAGCAGGAAGCTCACAGGCTCCATCACCACTCACACACCCCCCCCCACCCACCGTGTCCTCCGCCCTCAGCTCCGGATTCTACTGGAACGGAGTCGTGGTGTTCCCCGACCCCCCCGAAGATGGCGTGTACCCCAACATGAGCCTCCCCATCACCAAGGAGACGGTGCACGCCTACGCCCAGACCATGGCGGAGAACATCAAGCAGAGGGGAGCCTGGTTCCGCACCAACCACGTTCTCTGGCCGTGGGTCGGTCAACCATGTTCCTTTAAGGATTTTAATCAAGCTGTTTAGTTGAAATGCTTAGAACGTCCGACACTGCATGTTGGATAGAATAGATCCTGGGCTGTGATGATGTGGCAACATGACAGGAATCCAGGATTTTGTTATTTTCACTGAACGTACTCTTACTCTTCATACTGTCGTGAGAAGGATCTCGTTGAGACACCGTAACGGTCCGTTTCCCTCCTCAGGGCTGTGACAAACAGTTCTACAACAGCTCAGTGCAGTTCAGCAACATGGACCCCTTGATGGACTACATCAACCGCAACTCCCAGGAGTTTGGAGTGACAGTCGAGTACGCCACTCTCGGCGAGTACTTTCAAGCCGTCCACCAATCAGGGCTCTCCTGGGACGTGAGGGGGAGTGAAGACTTTCTGCCCTATTCCACTGGTGAGAATCCCCCACCCCATACATTATGGTACATTAACCAGTGAAATCACTTTACTTTTGTATTATTTATTCTCTCAGACAACTTTAATTGACAGACAGACAGACATATTTTAATGATCCCTGAGGGAAATTGCATTTGTTACAATTTCCCTCAGGGATCATTAAAGTATGTCTGTCTGTCTGTCTGTCTGTCTGACAAAGTTGATGAATTTGTTAAATTTGTGATGTTATTCAGAAAAAAATCAAACCTTTTTTTCCTGGTTTCCTAGAAGTGTACCAGGCGTGGACCGGGTTCTACGCCTCCCGGAACACTCTGAAGGGCTTGGCGCGTCGCGCCAGTGCGCAGCTGCGCGCGGCGGAGAGCCTGTTCGCACGCTACAGTGTCAGCTTCCCGGAGGGCGGCCCCGTCGCCAAAGACCGGGCCCTCGCCAAGCTCAGAGCCCTCCGCTGGGCCGTCTCGGAGGTGACTCAACTCAACTCAACTTGCTCTTTATTGTCGTTGCACAAGAAACATAGAGTGATTTTTGGCAGCGAAATGTCGTTGCTATGGCTTCCGGCAGACACAGAGATAAGCAGATGTATAAATATATCTATAAAAATACAGAAATAAAAATATAAAACTATGATCAATGTAATATATTAATAAAGTGCAAGGAACTGGATACACATTACAGATAATATTACAGATAATTACAGATAATACTAAAAAAGTGTCAGTGTAGGCATGAGAAAAATATTGTGAACATTATAGCAGCAGGGTGGAGATTATTGCACACATCGACGCCCCCGAAACCGGTCAGCCGCCGCAAATGAGTTCGCCGGCGGACAAGTTGTCGGACGCCGCCGCGTCCCTGCACCTCCCCTTTTGACGTCCTCTCCTCTCCCCTCAGGTCCAGCACCACGACGGCATCACGGGCACCCAGGCCCCCCGGGTGGCAGACATGTACGCCCAGCACCTCCTGGCGGCCGCCGGGGAGGTGGAGGAGGTGGTGGCCGCGCTCCTCCTGCCGACGCGCAGCGCTGACGTCCGCGGGGAAGGTGGGGAGGGGGTGGCGAGTCATGGGTGCCGTGTTTGAGGCTAGCTGGCACTCGTTGGCATGGGGCGGCCATCTTGGTTCATGTAAATGGGGAAGAAATTGATATAATGATGATGTGACGTTCACTTAGACTTAGACTTCTTTAATGTCCATAAAACTTACAAAAAATGGAAAATTGTCTTTGACAGTGGCATAAAGACAGACAGACAACATTTTGCACAATAAATAGATAAACATAATATATAGGGTAAAAATATCAAATCAGTCCAGTTTCAAAATAATTTGAAGGTGTCTGAACACTATATGTACAATATGTAAATGTGCAACAACAACACAGTATGTTTGAACTTCTCGTTCAACAAGCCTCATTCAAAGATCTAATTAACCTTCCCACAGCCCATGGGCCGGGCTCTAACGAGGTGCTGGAGCAGCACGTGATGGTCTACAACCCGCTGGCGTGGAACATCACCACCATCGTCAACGTCACGGTAACCTTCCCCATGGCAACGGTCTTTGACGACGAGGGCCGGCCCGTGGCTGCACAGGTGATGCTCGTCCCTTATTGGTTGACTCTCACACCTTGATCCAATCAGGCTGAGCTAGCAGGGTCTTATGGTGATTAAACTTTTGGTTTAAATATAACTCAACAGTGAACGAAAGCATGTGATCATTATTGCACGCAAGTTCTTTAAATGGTCTTCGACTCTCGGGTTCAAAGTCTTTGTGACCCCTCGACCGACAGATCCAGAGGTCGGCGGGGTCCAACGTGACCTACGACCTCTTCGTGGTCGTCACCCTGGGGGGCCTTCAGCACAGGCGGTACCTGGTCAGGCTCTCGGCGGCGCCGTGCCCCGCGAGGACCAGCTGCGGCGCCACGTACGCGGCCCAGGGGGTGGCGTTCCGGAGGCGGGGCGCGGGATCCAGACAGAAAACAGGAAGGAGGCTGCTTCCTGTTCTGAACGACTGCTACACGCTCATGTTTGACCAGGACACCAACCTGCTGTACAGCCTCAAGGACCGGTAAGCAGGAGGATGCTAGGATGCGGGGCGGGGGGGGGAGGGGGGGGGTTGCCAGGGTAGCAGTGGCGCCTTAATGCACGGGCTTACCTGGGCTTCAGCCCGGGGGCCTCGGCCAATCAGGGGCCTCTTAAACATTTATTTTTTATTTTTTAAAGATGATAAACGTCCGTATTCGCGGTGTCATTACTCTGCTCTACAGCGGCATGTAATAGCGCTAACAAAAATAAAATAAAATTTATTTTGTTTTAACCAAGATACAGTATAAGCAAGCTATATACAGTTCAATTACGCAGGTTGGTGTGGCCTATTTGACTATATTGCTGTTGAGAAATTGATGGGCGATTGGCAGGCGGGGGGGGGGGGGCCTCAAAAAATGTTCATAGCCCCTGCAGGGGAGTGCCATCTCTTCCAATGACCTTTCCGGTCCGACGGCCCGTGTGCTGACAGGGTGGCCCAGAGGACGGTCCGGCTGAGCCAGGAGTTCTGGGAGTACCGGGCCAACGGGGACGTCAAGGCCGGGCCCATCTCGGACAACTACGTGTTCACCGCCTACGGGGCCGCGGTCAGGGCGTCCGGCGCGGTGCAGATGGAGATCGTGCCCGGCAGGGTTCTGACAGAGGTCCGGCAGTACTTCTACAGGTGGGCGGGCTTCATGTTCACGCATGTTCACGCTGGGTCAAGGGTCTCAGCGGTCAACAGTGTCGCAACAACAGTCGACACGGAGAACAAATCCCTGTGTGCCCACAGAAAGGAAGGCGACGCAGACTACGCCTTCTCCATCACCACCCGCCTCCCGGCGTCCTTTGCGGGCGGGCCCCCGTGCGGCGTGCTGGAGCAGCTCTACTCGGTGGGGCCCCTGGAGCTCAACACGGAGGTGGTGCTGAGGACGTCTACGGCCCTGCGCACCAACAGGACCCTGGTTACCGACGCCAACGGGTACCAGATGATGAGGAGGGAGCACCGCGACTTCCCCAAGAACACCGTGGCCCGGGTAGGCTCCGGGTTTCGACTTCCGGCGGAGCGGAGGGGTTCGAACCCCGATATACGCAACCTGCTTGATCTGCTGAATATCAGATTGGCCAAGTGGGAAAGCATTTTGGTGTCATGGCTGTGGGGTCTTTAAACAGGGCGTAGGTGATGCTTTTGGGACCACCCCCATTGACCCGGTGTGGTCCGGTCTCAACCAGTTGGTAGATCATGCCACAAACACTACCCGGGTTAGGGGTTCAATTCCCACTGAGGTCACCCCGGCTAAGAAAGGTTGATCAAAAGTGATTCAAATTGATGCGTCATATGGTGTGTTGGTGTGTGTGTGTGTGTGTGTGTGTGTGTGTGTGTGTGTGTGTGTGTGTGTGTGTGTGTGTGTGTGTGTGTGTGTGTGTGTGTGTGTGTGTGTGTGTGTGTGTGTGTGATCGTGATCTCTGCAGAACTTCTACCCCATGGTGCGGTCGGCCTACATCCAGGACGATCGGAGCAGGCTGGTTCTGCTCAGCGAACGGGCCCACGGTGTCTCCAGCCAGGCCAGTGGAGAACTAGAGGTAGAGACACATCAACCTCATGAATGTTTTCACCTGTGGATCAATGAGGTTTATCTTTAGCTCATCGTAACTGTAACTCCTCATGACTAGCTCTTAACATCACAACATCACAACTTATTGTTGCAACTCTATCAACTAAAGCTTAAAAAGGTAACTTTATCTGATCGTATCTCATGTCTTTATAACAGAGCTAAATCTTATCTCGTAACTCAAGTTCATCTGAATATATTTACATTTACATTTACATTTAGGGCATTTAGCAGACGCTTTTATCCAAAGTGTCTTACAAAGTCAGAAGAATTTGTCTTCTTCTTCTGACTTTGTCAGAAGGTGAAACATTTCATTGCTGCTAATACAGTAAGAAAGTCACCAGAACAAGTATCAAGCATTTCAACTGCTAGGTTAACCATTGCTAGTATACAACATCTCTGGCCAAGTGCCAGGTTACAAAGAGCGATTATAAAGTGCCCAAGACGTACAACATACAAGAGCATGAGAGTAGGTTTTCTTTTGGGAGGTTTTTTTTTTAGAGGTAGAGGATGGATGTCATGCATCTCATTGGAACCATCTCCTCAAAGACTATTTTAACTCTTGTGTTGATCCTTCCCTGTGTCTCCCTAGGTGATGCTCCACAGACGTCTGTGGAACAACGAGCCGTGGAACCTGGGTTACAACCTGACGTTGAACGACAGCTCTGTCGTCCAGCCCACACTCTGGCTCGCCATGAGCTCTCTCGGCGCCGGTCCTCGCCTCCACCAGCGGGGGGCGGTAGAGCTGCAGAACAGGCCTCTGGTCCTGCCCATAGACCAGCCTGGTGAGTGTTGGTGATGCGTTCAGAGCAAGAAGGAACGTGGGAGGTTTCTGACTCTGAATACAGACAGCACAGACTGCACTCCCTTCTCTGGACTGTAAGCTGTAGTGTTTTTCCCCCTGAGTGGCTGTCTAAACAGTTAGATAGTTAAGAAGCCTTCTTCATGTTATCCATTCCACATGAAAGCTCAAAACAGGACAGAAAAGTTCTGAATAAGGATGTAGAATGTTTTTTTTTAACTAACTCTGGCCATATGATACTAGATGCTTTGGATTCACACTCCAAGCATGATGGCCAATACAACCAAAACATGACAACCAGAATACCTTCCTCCTCCTCCTCCTCCTCAGACAAGCCCCAGCCTGGGGGAGACAAGGAGCCCAGGGCGGGGCCTCCTGCACCCCTAGTGGTCCTTCCCGATAACCTCCACCTGCTCAGCCTCAGCATCCCCGGGTGGAACTACAGCTCCCAGCATGACCGTCACCTCCGCCACCTAGACTCGGGTTTGTCACACAAAACGTGGCCGCCATTTTCTGTTTTTACACAAACATAGTGGCTAGTACATGTGTTACTGGCCTCATAAGCAATGAGATTAATATTCATAGAACTGAAGGTCACACACTCTGCCTGTAAATGTGTTGCACAGTTTACACACAAACATGATTTAGCTTTGTTGTAGACCCCCCATAATGTTTAAATTGTACATCCCATTCATGCTAGCTAAAGCCTACTGGTTGTTTAAGTGTAGACCAGGGTCACCTCCGACCCGGCCTAGCCATTGCTCCCCGTGTTCAGGTCCAGGTCCCCAGCCGGAGCCGGACTATGACCGGGTCCTGCTGAGAATCATGCACCTGTTTGAGGAAGGGGAGGACCCAGAGCTGTCCAAGCCCGTCTCCATTGACCTGAAGGTATCTGTGTGAAGAGCAGCACCATTCACTCACAACTGTTTGGATGTGGCTACTCAAAGTCAACGTCAAAGTAGCTTTATTGTCAATTCCTTCACATGGCTAGACATGGACAAAGTAATCGAGCGTACGTTTCTCACCCTCCCACGGTGAAACAGATAAAGGCACAGGCACAACATGCAGGACAAGACATTTCTAATACTAAAACTAAAGTAAACATACCTACAGATAAGACAGAAAGATAACAAAAGACAACACAAGTAGTAAAAATAAATATGCAATGGGCAATGTCGGATTCTACTGTTATATGAGGTAGGAATAGCAGCATAAGTAGCATAAACAGATAAACAGTAGTGAGTATTAAGTGCAAAAGAACAGTAGGGACAATGAGTAATTTGCTAGTGATGGGAATTTACTGATAATAGTAATAGTGATAATAATAATAATAAAAGTGCAAACGGACAATAGTGCAAGAGACAATGCATCAATGTATTCTTATTTATCTGTGACTCCGCTGGACCTTAAAGAGTATTGCACAAGTCCACTAGTCAACCATTTTGAGAAAACAAATTGAACTAAGGTCCACTGAGGTGGTCAAAGGCTCGGTTAGGTGAGCACCCTGTAGGGCAGGAGGTCACCAGAACCCCCCTGCTGTGCCCGATGCAGGAGGTCCTGCGCGGGGTGGGGGAGGTCCAGGCGGTGGAGGAGCGCTCGCTGACCGGGACCTGGGAGGTCCACACCATGGACAGGTGGAGGTGGAACACACACGCAGGCACAGGTGAGAGGGACGGGCGTGAGCCTCAAGTGTTGGAATACGTTATCGTCTGTCTGTGTGTGTGTGTGTGGGTGTCTTTGGTGTCTTTAAACAATCTTAAGAAACGTAAGTGTAGATACTCGATGTTGGACATACTGGATCCATGTGAAGAAGATTGAAATGCCCTGGCTATTCTAAATGAATGAAAGTGATGAGTAAATCTTTGATCTACTGCTAAATGATGAATGTATGAATATATGAATATATATTGTATGAATATATGAATATATGAATATTTTTGGCGCGTCTCAGAGCACAAGGTGCAACGGGGCAGGCTGGCGGAGGCCTTCAGTGTGACCATCCACCCCAAGGAGATCAGAACCTTCTTCGTCCACTTCAGGACCACGCAGCTGTAGACGCTGAGGCTCACCTGGTCTCCTCACCTGGTCTACTCACCTGGTCTCCTCACCTGGTCTACTCACCTGGTCTCCTCACCTGGTCTACTCACCTGGTCCTCCATCTTCTGTGAAGATGACAAGCGTAGCAATTAGCTACTGTATGATTTTCAAGTGATTGTGGATCACTTGATTTAAGTGTAAATAAATGCCTTGCCGTGCTCTGAAATACAACTTTTTTATGATGAATTTCTTGTTTTTATCTTTCAATATCACAACTTTAAGAGACTAAATAAACTGAATGTGGTGAATATTAGTAAAGTAGTATAGTGAGAAGACACACACACATACATACATATATATATATCTCCAAATATATTTTGAGATTGAAAAGAAATAAACAGGTTGAATTGTTAGGGCAGACAATAAATTATAATTGCCATGTTTACGTTTTTCCATTCAATAATTTTCCAATCCAAAATGGATTTCACCATATACAATTGCTTAGTATCATATAAACTACTTTATTTCAAAACCAATTTGTTAATGATGCAGGTAAGCCACAAACAGGATTTCACACGAGACGGTGAGTTGTGCAACCACAAAATCGCGACGGTCCCTTAGCAGACAGACCCCACCGAGAGGAGAGGAGCCGCCAGACAGTTGACATGGTCTCATGTCGCATCGTCTGAAGAGCTCCACGACACTCAGCCTTTTCTCTCCACGATGAGCAGCGTAAGGAACCACCAGCCTTATAACATTCGATGGAAAATCCAGGATGTATTTTTAAAGCCATCTACCATTCAGACACATTCACATTTTGATACAAGGCGCAACCTTTAGCGTCGTTATACAAAACCGTTGTAACTCGTTGCGTTTTGGTATCGGAGTAAGGGTACTGATGTTCCCATCATGATGTTTCATCAGTGATGTACTCCAGTAGTGCAAGCGTTAACGTTCTGCGATGTGCGGTGCGGGTGCCTTTAAGGATGCTGAGGGTGGTCGCTAGGAGCATGTGTTGCTAGGATACTAGACGGGGAGGGGGGTGACAATGTCGACCTCAGGTGCACCCGTGGTGCAAATGAAGTGTAATATCTATGGGAAATGTGAGGTGTGTGTGTGTGTGTGTCTTAACAGAAACGCGAGCGGGAGCAAAAGCGAAAGCTGCAGCACTTTCTGACTGACCTGGCGTTGCTGGGCTCCTTGCAGGTCAGACCTCCGACCGTTAAATTCATGACTGCATGAATGAATGCATTAATTAATCAATCCACTGTGAAACCATAGACATGTGTGTCCTTCATCCTCCCCCTGCAGGGCTTCAAATACTTCCAGCCGTGGCTCCGAGGGAAAGAGGAGCTGCTGCTGACGGTGGTTAACGAGGACCCGGTGTGTTCGCGTTACTTCACTTCACTTAAATAGTTCATCTGCC
>JAXIVH010000571.1:42194-49134 GCA_036785325.1 Urophycis tenuis
CAATGGGTTGGTCTGGACACTTATGGTGTGGAAGATCTGGACACCTATGGTGTCAAGGTCTGGACACCGATGCTGTGGAAGGTGTGGAAACCATGCATGGAATCCTGAGCAGGCTCGCTGCTTCCTCTAATGAGGTCTTTTTGGAAAAAACAATACCTCTCCTTTCCACATGCTTTAATCCAATGCAGATGTCTGGGACCGTTGCTTTAGTAAAATAACCTCCAATCTCCTCTCTCATCAACAATGGACAATAGCTGTTTGACCCCATTAAAAAACTCTCCATTTCCCTCCCCAACAATTGTTCCTCAACAATAGCAATAGTCCAAACAGTGTAACGATGTTCCCCTTCCGCTTGGCTTTGTGTCCCCCCCCCCCCCCCCACCCAGAGGTTCGTATCTGGGATGTGGTGAACGAGCTGGTGGGCCTGTGCACCAATCCCTCGCCCTCCAATCCCTTTGCCCTGGACGTGCGCTACGTCCAAAACCTTCCCCTCCCCGAGAGGGTCCTGGTGACGGGGGCCCTGCTCAACTTCCTGGAGACCTACGTGGTCCACGGCAACAAAGACCAGCTGCACTACGACAGAGGTACGTACGGCTGGGGTCGGCATATCGTCGGGGAATAAACAGTAGTGCTGCAGTACGGCCAGCAGACGGTGCTAGTGAGCTACGTTACAATGTTCACGTTTGTTTTTGTTGGGCGTCATTTGGTAATACAATATACACAAGTAACTTAATCTGATGGGGGTAACAAGAGTGAAAGACCAAACAAATGCATTTCAGCATTAAAAAACGATTCACCAATGATGATTAAAAAAAAATTACAAGATGGTTGTCACTCCACCTGACTGTAACTCCTACTGAGCCTGCTCCCCCCCCCCCCCTAACAGTGGTGGAGGAGGTGAAGCTGTTGAGACGCCTACACGTCCAGTCCCTGCTGGAGTGGCAGAAGTCCAGAGACGGCGCCGGACCCCCGAGCCCTCCCACAATGCATCACTCCTTTAGCGTCAAGCCTTCCTCCTTGCTCCACAGCTGACTGGAGAGGCTTCTGTACCGCTCCCATGCAACTGACTGACTTGTTGTTTCTGGGAATGTTGTCAAATTCTGTTTTCTGGTTGTGTTTGCCTCAGTCACCAACAGTGTACCCCACTTTGACAATGGGACACAGGAGGAATGAAGTATTCTGGGGTGGGGGGAAAATCATGTCACATGACATGAATACATGAAGAACTCCAAATCCCAGGACCTCTTTGGGTTGTGACCCCTCCAACTCCTTCCTTCCAACACACATTCTGTTTTCCTGAAGCCAAATAAAACGGAATGAAAACATTTCAAAATAGATTCCTTTTTAAAGAGTTCCTCATACACACACACACACACACACACACACACACACACACACACACACACACACACACACACACACACACACACACACACACACACACACACACACACACACACACACACACACACACACACACACACACACACACACACACACACACACACACAGGTCAAGAGGTCAGACAGAGACACCAAACAAACACACACAAATTAAGTTAGTTAAGTATAAAAAGGTTTATTATTCCATAAAATACATATTTAAATATGTACAAAAAGATGCAATAAAACAGTACTTTTGACATTAAAATAGAACCACCAAAAATATGGCACTTTTATAGTTTGAGATAGAAAATGGTTTTACACAAAAATAGCATAACATGTCAGTAAGGAGCATTAAAAAAAAAAAAAAAAAAAAAAATTGAAATATCGTTCTTGAACGATCAGGAATTTCTCAGCCTGCCTTTGGTCAGACATTTGTGACTTGATAGCTTTAAAAACCAAGGACTCAAAACACACACACACACACTGGCCTTCAGCTGGTGAACTGGGCCAGTGGTTGCGGCTCAGTTCAGGACCGCCCCCTTGTTATTGGTACCAAGGAGGGCAGACCCCACACACACACAGAGTGTACTGGGAATAGCTTCAACCCCCCAACCCTGAGAGACCACCCTGGTCCTGAGGACAATCTAGGACACATAGGCGCAGGCTGGCGAGTAGATTTGAGATGATGGAGGTCTTCCAGAGGATTCCTGAACATTCTGCCCCCCCCCCCCCCCCACATTGGGAATGCAGGTGCATGACCTCCTAGCTAGAGGTCACATGTTCCATAAGAGAGTGCGCGCGCACACACACACACACACACACACACACACACACACACACACACACACACACACACACACACACACACACACACACCACACACACACACACACACACACACACACACACACACACACACACACACACACACACACCTGGCAGTTCTCTACTCCCTGTGTGGACTCGCCTGCAGGGCTGAGTTCATATTCACTGGACTCACGTTTTAAGTGAAGTGACTCAGCAGGAACACAAGCCCATCTACGCCCAGCAGTAGAGTTAACCAGGCACTGGAGATGAAGGAAGTCCAACAATGATTGAAACACGGAGGAAGGAATAGTGGTCGTCATTTCAGGACGAGCCGTTTGAAAAAAAAAAAAAAAAAAAAAAAAAAAAACTGCAGCGTTGAGGGGAAAAATAATGACGATAAAGTGATTCAAAGTGCTGAAAACAGGTGTGACACAACATGTGGAGCTGAGTGATTCTGTGTGTCAAGAATTGATATGGTGGACACACACACACACACACACACACACACACACACACACACACACACACACACACACACACACACACACACACACACACACACACACACACACACACACACACACACACACACACACACACACACACACACACACACACACACTCCTGCCAGGTCTATAAAAAAATAATAATAATAACTTAAATAAAAATAGATATTTATATATTTGTATTCATAGCCTGACGTGTCCCAGAAAGTTAAAGGCTGAGCCGATGTCTCCTCCAGTCGTCTCCTTATCTTCGTCACGGTCTGTCAGTATTCCCGCGTTCACAAGTCCATTCAAGTGTCGACAAGTCCACGTCCAAATGTCCCATGAAAAGACCCTTTGTCCGGTAGATCAAAGTCTCGGACTCCCCTCCCCCCCCCTCCCCTCGCCGCAGACGGCTAGAACGCCGCCGTCGCCCGTGGGAAGCTCGCCGGCGTCACGTGACCTGCGACCTCTGACCTCAGGGGCTTCTCGGCGTCCACCTCCGCAGCCACACGGAACCTCTCTGCCGCAAGATGTCCCCTGTCCGTCTGTCTGTCTGTCCCCTTGTGAACCTCTCCTCCCCCCCCCCCCTGGCCACACGCACACAAAGTCCGTCCAGTGCCGTGATTGGCCGGGGGGGGGGGGGGGGGGTCTCCGGGTCACAGTATACTGGGGGGGTGGAGGGTCTCAGTTCCAGGTGTCAGAGGCGGAGCCCCGTCTGGTGATGATGGCTCTCAGCGGGCTGCGAGACACAGAGCCCCTCTTCCTCCAGCGAACTGGAACCGACAAACAACCGGGTTAAACCACACAGATGGGTGAGAGATGGCTCGCTTGGTATCTCCCCTGGTGAGGGGGGAGGGGGGGGGGAGGGGGCCCACTCCCACCTGGAGTCTCAGGTGAGGTAAACAAACCGGCGGGCTGTTGATAGTGTCTGCCCGGAACGCCTTCGAACCCGTGACCTACCCCCACACACACACACACACCTTGAGGAAGAAACCTTTCCAGGAAGACAGGTTTTTGAGAAGCGCAAACAACAAACATGGGTGGTGGTGGTGGTGGTGGTGGTGGTGGTGGGGAGTGAGGGTTTAAGAAGTCAGTAAGTAATCGCCTATTTCCCGGAGACCCCCAACGCGCGGCTTTCTCACCGGTGAAACGCGGACCCCCTTTCGTCTGTTCCCCGGGACACACACACCGTGAGAACGAGACATAACCTAAACAGATTTAATCCCAAAAAACAAAAAAACAAAAAAAAAGGCTAGTCCCACCCGCCGCGACCCATCCCCACCCACCCCTTCGGCTCACCTTTCCCAAGGCTGGCCGGCAGGGTGCAGCTCTTGGCCCTGGCAGTGGCGGTGCCGGTGCCGTTGCCGGGCGACTCCTCCCCCTTCGAGCCGGGGGGGGCGTGGCCGGGCCGGAGCGGGGCGGGGCCGTCCTGCTGCCAGTCGCTGAGCGCCCGCTGGAAGGAGCGGTCCAGGCAGGCGGTCATGTCGCGGGCCCGCTCGGCCCGGCTGCACCAGAACACGCGGCACTGCAGCTGCTGGCCCTGGTGCTTGCAGATGTACAGGAAGACGTTGGGCCGCGCGGCGTCCGCCTCGCAGTACGCGATGTCCTGCAGGTAGGTCTTGGCCAGCTGCCGGCCCGTGCTCAGCTCCTTCACCTCCACGTAGCGCGGCCTCACCACCAGCGCGTGGTCCTTGCCCGGCTTCTTGCCGCCGGCCGCCGCCTCCAGCAGCCGGCCGATGGCGTCGCGGGCCTGCTGGCGGTCCAGCGAGAAGATCTTCTCCGTGCCCAGGTAGTGCACCTTGAAGAGGGGGTCGCCGTGCGACAGGGACTCGGCGGTGCGGTCGCGGCCGAAGCGGCGGCGCAGCGCCGCTGGCGAGTTCTTCAGGGTCTGCATGAGCTGGAAGGTGCCGAGCGACATGGCACTGCGCGGGCCAAGGGGCGGGGCCCTGGCCGGCGGGGGGGCGGGCTGGGGCTAGGGCGGCGGGGGAGGGGAGAGGGTGAGGGCGAGGGCGGGGCCGGGCGGGACGCAGGTGTGGGCGATGGGCGACGGGTCCAGCTCGGGCGCGGTCCCGGGTGCACATCCAGCGCTCCTTCAGCGAGGCCGTGTAGTTGCTCACACTATTTTTATCTGGAGGGGGGGGGGGGGGGGAGAGATTTGAGATGCGGGTTCAGTGAAGAACATCAGAGGAACACAAAAACAAGCGCACCGCGACAGCTCCCCTGATGCGGGTTCAGTGAAGAACATCAGAGGAACACAAAAACAAGCGCACCGCGACAGCTCCCCTGTGTGGGACAGAGCCCAGCGGAACGACGGCGTAAATGATTCCCGCGGTTCTCGCCTCTATAAAAAACCCCTGATCTCGCCGCCGCCGCTGACGCAGTGAAGGACATTCCAAAGAAACTCCGTCAGGGGACACCATGTTCTCCACGTGCGGGGGGGAAAAAAACAAAAAAACAGGCAAGGCAAGGATCACCGCCACCGCCTGCCGCAGCATGACGCAAAACATTCATTTACAGAGACGTGGAGCCATTACAGATTTACAGGACAGTTTTAAAGACTAAAAGTCTTGAGGCGCAAAAACCTGGGAGACCAGAGGGGCCAATCATTAGAGGAGCCTTTCGCACACGCAGAGCAAAAAAAAAAAAAACACAGCTCGAAGGCAGGAACAAAGTTAGCAGAGAGGAAGAGCGAGGAGCATTCCAGAGACAAAACAGGATTTTTTTTTACATGAGCTCCTGGCTTCTGGACCTCTGATGTAACCCACCTCAGAGGGTCCACCATTGTCCTCACTGCAGACCACACTGTGAGCCCACCCCTGCGACGGCCGGGGGTCTGCCGGGCGGGGGGGGGACATGGGGCCCATTGTGTTGGGTTTGTTTTGTTTTTTTAAATTCCTCCCTGTTCTCTTTCGCTTCTCCTGCGTTCCCTCAACATCCTCCCGCCACCCCCAGAGAGAACGAGAGAGAGAGTTGACCATTCCAGGATGGGGGGGGCTCATTGTTACTCAGCCCCCCCCCCCCCCCCCCCCCCCCCCCCACACACACACACACACCACCCGCAGGAAGCACATTTTACTTCTTTTTTTTTTTTCTTTTTTTTTTCAAATACCTCCTGGTCTCCTTCAAACCCTTTCCTAAATATTTCTACTATAAACAATGGCGGGCTTTGTTTTGCGTGCCTCATAATGCACACAGGGCAGGCAGGGGGGGGGAAGAGGCCTGCATGGGTGAGGAGTCTCTACCTCACTGAGGAATCTAAAGGAACATGCGCGATTTTGACACACACACACACACACACACACACACACACACACACACACACACACACACACACACACACACACACACACACACACACACACACCACACACACACACACACACACACACTTTTGCTCAGTGCCCTTGGGCAGGCGACATTTAACATTCTAATACAGTTGTATTTACCTGCTGTCATAGTGTCCTCCAATTAAATCAATCGTTAGACGTGTTAGAGTCGTTAAGAGTGTTGAACTGTAGTTCAGCCTACATTCACACATGGTCTATGTTCCAGCATTCTCGAATTAGTCCGCATATGGTGCCCCATATAGCATGAACCGCATCTTACTACTAATATTCTGACATTCTCTATTTCTTCCAATATATCGTGGCACCCAAACTATATCCCCCCTCCTCTATACCTGAAGACGAGAAGGAGAGAAGTACCATTCAAGAACATGTGCGCGTTCCTGTGGAGGTTCGAGACAACAGAAGCCGCGTCTCTCTCCCCGGGGTCCGACGTGAAGTAAACGATGCGGCTCGGTCATGACATCACGTTATAAAGTGCATTGGTGTGAATTTGCTGCGGTTGCGATGTTTTCTTACCTGGCAACAGTTTCATGCAAACGGTAAGTTGAACCACAAGGAGCTGAAACACGCAGGCTGCTCCAAACGGCGGACAGGTGGAGGTGGACAGCGATGCGGCGGAGTCCTGGTCAGAACAATCGGCCAAACATCTCCCTTATCCGGAGAACTGATCGCTTGCTGCAGAAACGTCCAAACGATGCTGCTCTCGGGCACTGGTGTGTGTGTGAGAACCCCCTGCGTCGTGAACCGGAGAGAGTCGAGACTTGTGTGGTTCTCATCTACTGAGCTTCAGTGAGTCAGTGCGTCTCAGGACGGCGCTTTTGAGCAGCGTGCGCGTGTGCGTCCGCCTTTTCAGTATTTGCGTAGTCCGAAGGAGGAGCCGAGGAGAGGAGGTGACGAAGAGGAGGTGGGCAGG
>JAXIVH010000571.1:49334-59334 GCA_036785325.1 Urophycis tenuis
GAGAGAGATACAGAGAGATTATCAGTTGGCCAACTACAAACATTTTTTTCCTTCATTTTTACAAACATCAGTGACCACTCGCTAACACCTTACTGCATCACACACGACACACACACACACTCTCACACACACACACACACACTCTATGCACACTCAGACACACACACACACACACACACACACACACACACACACACACACACACACTACACTCTCACACACTCACTACACACTCTATACACTCACACACACACTACACACTCTATACACTCTCACACACATTACACACTCTATACACTCTCACACACACTACACACTCTATAGTACACTCTCACACACACTACACACTCTATAGTACACTCTCACACACACTACACACTCTATAGTACACTCTCACACACACTACACACTCTATAGTACACTCTCACACACACTACACACTCTTCTCACACACTCCCTGTGATTTTGATCACTTTCACATGTTTATTTTTAGGGGCATTTGAACAGTGGCAGAGGAAAACCATAAACGAAGCCATGTGTGTATGTGTGTGTGTGTGTGTGTGTGTGTGCGTGTGTGTGTGTGGGTGTGTCTCTAATGGGAAAACAGTGGGCCCAGTGTTTCTCTGGGACCGAGCCCAACAACCACTGGGGTACAGACGTCAGCAGCAGCCCAGGGTCTGACGGGGTACACTGACTCTATTCTTGGGTGCCGGTGACATAATGGACATTTTTTCAGAACCCCCCCCCCCCCCCCCCCCCCAACCTGCAGAGCCCTGTTTTTTTGTACGTAAGACCTACATTTTTGGGTGCGTGATTCACTGTCAACCCCGACAACAACGGACACCGCAAACGGGGGGGACACGCTCCTGCTTTTTGGGGGGGGGGGGGGGGGGGGGGGGGGGGGGGGCAGAGACACAAGGCAACCTCTGCTGACCCGTTTATTTGCCCAAGGTTTTTTTTGATGTTGCAACTATTTGAACAAAATCACCAGAGATCGTGACTCAGACACAATTCACCGTCAGAGATGAACCAGAATATCCACATTCACTGTTAACGTGCGTCTGTGGGGAGGAACGTGCCGGGATGGACAAAAGGCCGGGAGAGAATCCTAAACAACAGTCCTCGCTCGCACTGAGGGTGACTCAGGGGCGATAGGTGATTCAGGTGCCCCGGTGATTCAGCGGAGGGGTAAGACGAAGAGTCAGTCCATGTGAAGAGTGTTATTTTCACCGTGAGGGTCCTTCCCTCGCTTTGTGGGGACATCTGAGCAGCCGGGGGGGGGGGGGTCCTCACATGTTTCAGGGGGTCCATCTCTTCCCATCCCAGTGTGTTTCTATCTCTCGCTTTGCTTTCAAGAGGGGAGGTCAAAAGGTCACCCACATCAGATCATGAAGGTCTGTGGCCTGGTATCGTCCTGGAGAAACATTGGACACCGATTAGCATGTCAACAGTGGACCAATATCCCGGACCAATGGTGGAACAATACCCTGCCCCACCCGGACCAAGCCCTTGCTGGCCGCGACATTTAGATACCGGAGTTCCACTCTCGCACGGCCGTGGGTAGCAAGTCTCTTGCTGTAACGTCAACGATGGAATGACTTAATTCTGTCTTTCTGTGGTGGGGCATGTGAGCATCGAATGATGTCATTCCAAAACATGACCACTTCCTCAATGTTTGACATTATCAAAATGACTTCTTCCCAACGTTGTGTGCACGACGTTGAGAAGACCGCCCGCGCATTTCCCGAAACAACGATCGATGATCATTCCCCACGGTCGTATTTCAGGACAGGGATGCAGCTTTATTCCTTCAGACGTTAACGTGCTCACACAAGTTAGCGCATGCTACATTCTTACTCATTTTACAGCCACATCATTTCACGTTTCACAGCCGGGTTGCCGTTGTGGAGTTCAACAGAACACAACAGCGGCCACCAGTTCCTTGACAGGAACCGACCGAAAAAAGGGGAAGCTGGTGATACGACGTCCTAAATCACAACAGGCTGCTCCCCCGGACAGACAGACAGACAGACAGACGCTGCTGCAGCTCCGGCCTTTATCGACCCCGTCTATCAACCGCGGTGCCAGTGTGGCACCGGGTGTGCTTTGACAGAACCATGTTTCAACCGCGAGAAACCTCGCACAGAAGAACGCTGAGATGGGGAGACACACATGGACGGCGGCGCCGTCGTCGCGGGCCTACGGCGGGTTCTGCTGCACTGGACCGTGCGTGCGCGGAGATGAACCTTCTGGAACCCCAGCGAGGGGGTTCCTCCTGTGGTTCTCAACACTCCCGTCGCCATGTGTTCTCACTTTAGCTGTGGTAGAACGAGACAGGGATACACAACATCGCCGTGTAGAACGTTTGAGCCAAAGAGACTTAACAATAAAACTTGTTTAGATACATGTCATCAAGGGAAAACATTTCCACATGAAAATATCCCAAAACAACTTGAACCACGTCAAATATTATGTCGAGTTGTGTACTAACATCCCAATCGTTTTCCAACAATGTTGAAAGCCAGACTCCCCGGTTAGACTGATCCCTGGTCAGACTGAACACTGGTTAGACTGATCCCTGGTCAGATTGACCCCTGGTGACTGACATTTGGTCCCATGTCAGTGACGTCATATGCCCTTTACACCTTAACTTTCGGGGAAACACAAGAAAACCGTCGTCCAGTAGAGACCGAATTCATTGCTAAGTTATTTAATTATCCTTCATATCGATCTAGCATACAACAATGCAATACTTTTTTAATTAGTATTTCCTTATCCGTCTGAGAGTATGACACCGTCCACAAACAATAGTCTTTCCCGTGCATTAAGCATTTTTTGCAGTTTTTAAAAGGGGTGAATGGTATTTCGTTGAAGAACACGCTCATGCGCAGAAGTACCCATTACTGCTAGCTCCTCCCCTAAATGAGGCTGAGCGGAGTGATCAACAGCATCACTCCGGAGTTCACCAATCACAACGAGGGATGCCAAAAATACACAAAAATAAAACATTTAATCGAACACAGTCAAAATATTAGATTGCACGTTTTGAAGATACTTTATTTGTCGGTATTTTTCGCTTCTGTGCGCTCCTATACACCGCTATAGACACGGACTAGGCGGTCAACACCCAATGTCTTGGTCATTCAGAGCGTTCAATATCAAATACCCTTCCAACTTAAAAAAAAAAAAAAAAAAAAAAAGAGTCACATCTGATAGATTGTCACCGGCAACGTGAAGACTACAACTCCCATTACCACACGCGACTTCATGACGTCATCAAACGGTGTCTTTGTTATTGTTTCGATAGAGCGCCTCCTAGTGACAATTATTACAGATAGGGCTTCAGATAGTCCCTTCAAAAATTTCCCTATGGGGATTAATAAAGTATCTATCTATCTATCTATATATATATATTTTTCTTTTTGATTTTAACTATACATTTTAGTTATGAAACTAGTTATTTTATGTTCAAATGTTATCAACAAAGTGAAACCAGCCAGCTTCACTTGTTTGGCTCCACTGCCCCAACCTCAGAGCCAAGCATTCATCCTACTCCCCACAAATCACATGTTATAACATGACTGGCCTGGCCTTGGCAGTCATGTGATGGTAAGGGAAAACATGATATATGTATCTCATATATTATTATTGGTTAGAAGGGAAGTCCCTACCAAAATAAGTCAGCTGTAGAGAAGCTTTGGTATAAAATAACGACTAAAAGGGTAACTTGTTGTGGTTTGACATACATTGTTGACTATGAGAAGGATATGTGGTGATGGATGCTGATCCTCTCTGACTGAAGGTTTGTAATGTAATGATGGAGAGTCCGAGCCTCACGGGGGGGGGGGGGGGGGCAGTGGTGATCCTGTGTGTAGGTGTGTGTGTGTTGTAGTCACTGTGAAGAGATAGCACGAGAAGTGTGTGTGTGTGTGTGTGTGTGTGTGTGTGTGTGTGTGTGTGTGTGTGTGTGTGTGTGTGTGTGTGTGTGTGTGTGTGTGTGCATGTGTGAATGTATGGGTCTGTGTGTGTGTGTGTGTGTGTGTGTGAGTGTATGGGTCTGTGTGTGTGTGTGTGTGTGTGTGTGAGTGTGTGGTGTGTGTGTGTATGTGTGTGTGTGTGTGTGTGTGTGTGTGAGTGTGTGGTGTGTGTGTGTGTATGTGTGCCTGTATGGGTGTGTCTGTATGTGTAGATTCAGTGCATATATGTATACCCACCCGGAGCCTTAAAAGAAGTCTTGTGGAGGCCAGTTTCACGTGAGAGGTGTGACCACGACTCCCTTTCAGAGTCTTTCGGGAGCTCTAATGGCCTCCGCCCTACGTCACACTGGAGTCGAACAAACAACAGGATTCTCCAGTTTTTGCTTTGCATTCCAAGAGGGACTGGCAGCAAGGGTTGCCTTTCACTGCTGTGACTAAACCGGGAACCTCCCTGAGAGTAGAGCTGTGAGCATAGAGCAGGAGACTAGCTGTGAGACTCGGGTCAGAATGCAGCTGTCAGAGAGCAGCTTTGAGACTAGAATGGTCAAATGGAGCCGATAAAGCAGCACTTCCCGTCCTTGATTCTGATCGTCTGGAAGACATCCTGAAACGCACACCGGTGGCGGCGTGGCGGAACGTTTTAGAGCGAATGTGAAGCCGTTCTCAGAGCGCTCGCCTGTGTTGCTTGGGCAATCAGAGAACTGTGGAGAACCACGGCTCTCCCTGGCTTCGTGCGTCAGACCCGAGCTCTACGTAGAGCATAGAGCACAGAGCCGTTACAGCTGTGCGGACAGCAGAGCTTCAAGAGCACAGTTGTAAGTTAGAATAGAGCTGTGGGGAAAGAGTTATGATGGAGGATGAGTACACCTGAGTGGCAGGAGAATGGAGTTGTCAGAGTAAAGCTCTACTGAGAATAGAGCCTGAATAGAAATGAAAGGTTGAGTACAATGGGTTTTTTTCCTTCAGTTTACATATTTTGACATTTTTACTAAGCTTATTTACTGTCATCCAAAGCAAGTGCCTTCAACCATGAACATACTACTACCCAGAAACTGCAAAAGGTCAAGTATGTAAAATTAGTCGAATAATCACATGCTTATTCGACAAAGTGCTTCAAACTATGGTAATTCTTAAGTGTATCTGGTTGGACGTCCCCATTGGGGTACCAGTAAAATCTGAGACCAGAGACATCAGGTCTCGTCTTGCAGGCATGTGCAACGTATCACTACACACACTGCACTCCTCACACACACACGTAGTGCTCGTAACCTCACTAAGCACACTGACATGCACTACTGATACCCCCCTCCTCCCCGGGATATTGTCAGTAGCCTATGCATGTACACACACGGATAGTGTGTGTGTCACTGTGTTTGTGTTACTAACTACTACTACTGTGCACACACACACCATCTCTGGGTTCTTTTCCACTGAACAATAAATGGATTCCCTGTTCGGGAAACGTACGTTGATATACAGGCTGCATGTCTTTCAAAGATGGCTGCCCACGGGTGGGGTGGTGGGGGGGGGTGGGGGCAGAGTAAATATGAAGGGAGGAAGTGTGGTGGTGATGAATAGCCAATACTTGATACTCAACTGTCCACAGCCACTGTTTGAAGAGGAGAATTCCCTGGAAGGATGGCGCTGTCTTGACCCTGATTGTGTTTCCCAGCAGTTTGTCCTCTATTGTGTTCAGCTAATCTCTCTTTCAACTCACAAAGTAACAAATGGGGCAGTGGGGTCCCCATCAGGTGTGGTCCGCGAGGAGCTGTACCCCGACAGAGCGCGCCGACAGGGACCGCGGGCTGTCAACGCGGCGGTTATTACTGCGTTTGGTCCAGGAGGGCGAAGGTCCCCGCGGTGTGTTGACCGAAGACTAAACAAGAAGCGCTTCGAGTGTTTTATGGCCCTAGTGTTCTGGAACCCTGGGTTACGGTAAAGAGGGCCCGCCGCGCTAAGATTTATTGGTGAATTACTGAAGTCTACATTCATACAATTAACCCCAAAAAATAAAAAAAAGAGGATGTTGGCTGATAGCAAGGCGGCCTCTCCTGACATGTGATTCACAACTCTGCTGCAAGTCCACATAAGGATTTACCAGCATCACATAGAATATATGCCAGCTTCAATAAAACACTGTGTGAGTGTGAGCATGTATCACGGGAAACCGAGCAGTTTATCATTGTATTTCCCGTCAATGAGACTTTGGGTGTTTTATCTCCCCTTCCCGACAATGGGCTGCGTGTTGTTATTCTCTTTCTGAGTGGCTTACAGCAGAACTAGACGGACCTCAGCTGTTTGTTCAGCACCGGGACGAGGCTGGCCTGTAGGCCCCACCTGTCACATGACTCATCGCTGACCATCAGGGCAAAAGAAAAGGCAAATGATTGTGTCCGTCTGGCTGGCTGGACCTCGCACCTCTCGGTCACGCCACTAACTCACTGGGCCTCTAGGTCATACTACCACCTCACTGGGTCTCTAGGTCACGCTACTAACTCACTGGGCCTCTAGGTCATTCTACTTACTCACTGGGCCTCTAGGTCATTCTACTAACTCACTGGGCCTCTAGGTCATTCTACTTACTCACTGGGCCTCTAGGTCATTCTACAAACTCACTGGGTCTCTAGGTCATTCTACTAACTCACTGGGTCTCTAGGTCATTCTACTAACTCACTGGGTCTCTAGGTCATGCTACTAACTCACTGGGTCTCTAGGTCATGCTACTAACTCACTGGGTCTCTAGGTCATTCTACTAACTCACTGGGTCTCTAGGTCATTCTACTAACTCACTGGGTCTCTAGGTCATTCTACTAACTCACTGGGTCTCTAGGTCATGCTACTAACTCACTGGGTCTCTAGGTCATTCTACTAACTCACTGGGTCTCTAGGTCATTCTACTAACTCACTGGGTCTCTAGGTCATTCTACTAACTCACTGGGTCTCTAGGTCATTCTACTAACTCACTGGGTCTCTAGGTCACGCTACTAACTCACTGGGCCTCTAGGTCATTCTACTAACTCACTGGGTCTCTAGGTCATTCTACAAACTCACTGGGTCTCTAGGTCATTCTACAAACTCAGTGGGTCTCTAGGTCATGCTACTAACTCACTGGGTCTCTAGGTCATTCTACTAACTCACTGGGTCTCTAGGTCATTCTACTAACTCACTGGGCCTCTAGGTCACGCTACTAACTCACTTGGCCTCTAGGTCATTCTACTTACTCACTGGGTCTCTAGGTCATTCTACTAACTCACTGGGCCTCTAGGTCATGCTACTAACTCACTGGGTCTCTAGGTCATTCTACAAACTCACTGGGCCTCTAGGTCACACTACCACCTCACTGGGCCTCTAGGTCACGCTACTAACTCACTGGGCCTCTAGGTCATTCTACTAACTCACTGGGTCTCTAGGTCATGCTACTAACTCACTGGGTCTCTAGGTCATGCTACTAACTCACTGGGTCTCTAGGTCATTCTACTAACTCACTGGGTCTCTAGGTCATTCTACTAACTCACTGGGCCTCTAGGTCATTCTACTAACTCACTGGGCCTCTAGGTCATGCTACTAACTCACTGGGTCTCTAGGTCATTCTACTAACTCACTGGGTCTCTAGGTCATTCTACTAACTCACTGGGTCTCTAGGTCATTCTACTAACTCACTGGGTCTCTAGGTCACGCTACTAACTCACTGGGCCTCTAGGTCATTCTACTAACTCACTAGGCCTCTAGGTCATTCTACTAACTCACTTGGCCTCTAGGTCACGCTACTAACTCACTGGGCCTCTAGGTCATTCTACTAACTCACTTGGCCTCTAGGTCACGCTACTAACTCACTGGGCCTCTAGGTCATTCTACAAACTCACTGGGTCTCTAGGTCATTCTACTAACTCACTGGGCCTCTAGGTCATTCTACTAACTCACTGGGCCTCTAGGTCATTCTACTAACTCACTGGGTCTCTAGGTCATTCTACTAACTCACTGGGCCTCTAGGTCATTCTACAAACTCACTGGGTCTCTAGGTCACGCTACTAACTCACTGGGCCTCTAGGTCATTCTACTAACTCACTGGGTCTCTAGGTCATTCTACAAACTCACTGGGTCTCTAGGTCACGCTACTAACTCACTGGGCCTCTAGGTCATTCTACAAACTCACTGGGCCTCTAGGTCACGCTACTAACTCACTGGGTCTCTAGGTCATTCTACAAACTCACTGGGTCTCTAGGTCACGCTACTAACTCACTGGGCCTCTAGGTCATTCTACAAACTCACTGGGCCTCTAGGTCATTCTACTAACTCACTGGGTCTCTAGGTCATTCTACTAACTCACTGGGTCTCTAGGTCATTCTACTAACTCACTGGGTCTCTAGGTCATTCTACTAACTCACTGGGTCTCTAGGTCATTCTACTAACTCACTGGGTCTCTAGGTCATTCTACTAACTCACTGGGTCTCTAGGTCACGCTACTAACTCACCGGTCGCGTTGCAATGGCGCCCAGGGCCTCAAGGCCATCGCGGCCGCCTGCCATGTCCTAATAAGGTGTTACACTGTGTGTGATGTGGAGGAGGGAGAGGGAGCATGACAGCTTTGTCTGATGCCAGTCCTTTATTTCTGTCTTTCTCTTTCTCTCAGGGATCTGTTGCACGACAATGACATCAGCCTACTGGGTGAGCTCATTTCCTCTGTCTGCCTCAGACCTGATATCACCACAGTGCGTCTCGAGCTTCTTCAGCCAGGGGGAAAAACATCTCTGTGTGGCTGTCTGTCTGTCTCTCTGGCTGTCTGTCTGTCTCTCTGGCTGTCTGTCTGCCTCTCTGGATGTCTGCTTGTCCGTACGGCCGTTTGTCTGGATGACTATATGTCTGTCTGTCCGTATGTCCGGCTGTCTGGGGGAATTCCTTTCAGGGATGTTTGTCCGTCTTTGCTGACTTCATGTTCTGCTTCCTCTCTGTATGTTCATGTTCGGGGTTTTTCCTGTTGAAATCACATAAGGTTGTGAAATAGCTGAGAGACGAGATTAATCAAAATGAAAGGAAATGATACATGCAAAGTAAAATAGGCAATCTGAACATCTGACATCTGAATTATTTTCCAACAGGCGTAAAGAGCTTGAAGAGCTAAAGACCTTGAGAATAACAGACCGAGAGGTGGACAGAGAGGGCAAGAGAGAGGTGGACAGAGAGGTGGACAGAGAGGGCAAGAGAGAGAGTGACACAGAGAGCGAGGTTCAGAGAGGGGACATCTATGGAGTAATCTGGGAAAGCAGTAGAACACACGATGACGTTCATTAAGGTTACTTCATGGTTGCCTGGCGACCGCGGCGACCGCCATGATAAGAATCGCCAAATCCCAACATCTCTGTGCATTAAGGAGGCCAGGGCTGAACCAACTGGCCCACTGCACTGCACTCCATCCGTAGAAGAGCCGTCCCTCAGCCACGGTCCATCTCCGCATGTCCTCCTATCTCAGAGCAGCTTCTGTGGGGTGTCTGTGCTACTCCCCACCTGCCAGGAGGCTCAGAGGAACAATTGATCATCTCACTTCATCTCACAACACGGGCCCTGGAGAACAGAATAATCGTGATACAGAGGACAGATCACTCCACTCCACCCAACGCGGTTTGGTGTGTTTGTGTGTTTTTGTGGAAGGACCTCAGCGGTCCACCTCGGCCTCTCCTTCTGCACAACCAAAGAAAACACCGCTCTCGTAGTTTCAACATTAACGGACAACGTGACCGTTGGATGCGTTGTTTGGACGTCATCACAAGGTTTTTCGTGTCCATTTTGTTTTGGCTTGGGTCAATCATTGCCCCCCCCCCCCCGCCTCTCGGGCCATCTCCTGCCCGCCACTGACCGACTGATTAACCAAAGATGACCGCACAGTGGGGGAAAGGGGAGAAGGCTCCTTAGCTCGGGGGACCAATCAGAGGCCAGACTAAACAGGAAGGGGCGGTGACTTCCTGTTCTCTGTTGGGAAGGGCTTGGTGGAGGGAGAGAGGGTGGGTGGAGGGGGAAATCATTGCAAC
>JAXIVH010000571.1:61834-70661 GCA_036785325.1 Urophycis tenuis
GCTAGAACAGCTTCAACTCTTCTGGGAAGGCTTTCCACAAGGTTTAGGAGTGTGTTTATGGGCATTTTTGACCATTCTAATAGAAGCGCATTTGTGAGGTTACACACCGATGTTGGATGAGAAGGCCTGGCACTCAGTCTTCGCTCTGATTCATCCCAAAGGTGTTCTATCGAGTTGAGGTCAGGACTCTGTGCAGGCCAGTCCAGTTCATCCACACCAAACTCTCTCATCCATGTCTTTATGGACTTTGCTTTGCGCATTGGTCCCAAAAAGTTGGGAGCAGGGGATTGTCCAAAATCTCTTGGTATCCTGTAGTGTTTCCTTTCACTGGAACTAAGGGGCCAAGCCCAGCTCCTGAAAAACAACCCCACACCATAATCCCCCCCCCCCCCCCCCCCCTCCACCAAACTTTACACTTGGCACAATGTGGTCAGACAAGTACTGTTCTCCTGGCAACCGCCAAACCCAGACTCGTCCATCAGATCGCCAGATGGTGAAGCGCGATTCGTCTCTCCAGAGAACGCGTCTCCATTGCTCTAAGAGTCCACTGGCGGCATGCTTTACACCACTGCATCCGACGCTTTGCATGCCACTTGGTGATGTATGGCTTGGATGCGGCTGCTCGGCCATGGGAACCCATTCCATGAAGCTCTCCATGCACTGTTCTTGAGGTAATCTGAAGGCCACATGAAGTTTGGAGGTCTGTAGCGATTGACCCTGCAGAAAGTTGGCGACCCTCTGCGCACTATGCGCCTCAGCATCCGCTGACCCCGCTCCGTCATTTTATGTGGCCCACCAATTCGTGGCTGAGTTTGTTATAATACCTCTGACAGTTGACTGTGGAATATTTAGGAGTGAGGACATTTCACGACTGGACATGTTGCACAGGTGGCCTCCTGTCACAGTATCACACTGGAATTCACTGAGCTCCTGACAGTGACCCATTCTTTCACAAATGTTGGTAGAAAGTCTGCATGCCTTGGTGCTTGATTTTATACACCTGTGGCCATGGAAGTTATTGGAACACCTGATTTCAGTCATTTGGATAGGTGACTGAATGCTTTTGGTAATATCAAAGGTTCAAAGGTTCAAAGGTTTTTATTGTCATATGCTCAACAGATACAGCGTACATGTTGGCAATGAAAATCTTAAGTCCAGGCACCCCAAAACAACTCAAAACTAGTGCAATAAAAATACAACATGATAATAATATAAACATTAAAACATTAAAACATTGTAAGGTGCAAAAGTGTTATATTTACATGTGCAGTTTGGATTAGCAGCAGTTATGGGGAGGTATGAACAGATATTAATTAAATAACGTAATATAAAAATAAATATGAAAATAAAAATATGAAAATGATATATATATATATATGCATGTTGTTACTGACATGTAATCCCCGGGCCCACCACCGTATTCAGAGAGGGCGCTGTTGCTTCGCCTTTCTGTTTCTGCTGTGTCTCTGATGATGTAAGGGCTGGCGGGACTCCTGCTCTGCTGCTTCCTGCTGTCATCTCGTCACCGGGCGTCACTTGCACAGTGTTTAGATCTGACAGTTATTAGATCTGGTTGTCAGACAATCGAGTTGCATTGATAAACTCACGCCATGGAGTACTCAATCCGCGCTGCCAATCTGGAGGACTGCAAAGACATTGCACGCATGATCCTGGTGAGCAGAACTCGTCCCCAGGCGCCTGTCTGCTCCTAACTGGTCCACCTTTCGTGGTCTCTGGTGTCTGGAGGTGCGCGTCCAAGACGCGTCCCGGACCGGACACGCTGGGTCATGAATACGACGTCTTACAAGATGAATGCGTGAATGTGTTATGACTGATTGAAATATGAACTATGATGAAGTCTGGTCGTCATGTTGTTGGTATGCAGCTGTGATCCGACTACACAGTAAAGTTTCACTACCGTTTAACCGTGAATTCGCACGAGACTTTTATTTTGAAAGGGCCGATTTTACAAAAAAAAAAACGGTCCATAAATATGAACCCAGGAACCTCTATTTCTAAAACTAATCAATACAGAATGATGTTTCTGTTGTTTCTGTAATTTTGGCTGATCATGTAGTTATTGCATGCATTCTTTACCGGCAATGAACTAGCATGAATTGCATACTAGCAATGGTTAGCCTAGCAATTGATGCTTGAATGCTTGAAACTTGTTCTGGTGACTTTCTTACTGTATTAACAACAGCAATTAAATGTTTCACCTCCTGACAAATTAACTTTTTGTAAGTCGCTCTGGATAAAAGCGTCTGCTAAATGTAAATGTAATTCTAATTTCAGGAGCTACTTCAACACAACACTTGTATTATAAGTAGGGTTGCCAACCGTCCCGTATTTCGGGTGATTTTGATTTGTCCCGTACGGGGCAGCTCCTGTCCCGCATTTTCATCACAGCCTCGTCGGCCTTGTCAAGTTGTCAATGGCCATAGTAGGCTACTGAACCAAGTAATGTTTAAACCAAACACTACTGTAAACTGTAAATTTCAATATAGAGTGGAGCATAACATTATTCTAGAGCGGAGCTTTGCTGTAAACGCCCAAAACTCACTCGCATGCGTGCACACCTGGAACAAAGTGTCCAGCATTTGGTGTTGAGAAAGTTGGCAACCCTAATTATAAGACAAGAACACGTTTTATCAAAATGTTATTTAACCTAATGTTTCATTCTTTTCGGCCTGGGAAACAACTGGAAAACGTTATTTTCTTGTGTCCTGCAGGAACTGGCTGAGTATGAGAAGGTGTCAGACCATGTGAAAGTCACACAGAAAGGTAGGTCCATGTTAAGGCTTTTACATCTTTAGGAGAAAATGGCGACTTAACCGCCATCATGGCTGTAGTTATGGCCATATCTAACACAATAAACTCACCGAAACACGGGTGGGCCTGCAGATACGACACTGTGGGCCCCCTCCAGAGGGGTTTTGAGGAGACACGCCGAGCCTTTCCCCTCGCTAAACCAGGACACTGTCGCCACGGCCTCCTGACTCCTGCATTCAGTTATTCCCTCTCCCATCCCCAGACCTGGAACAAGACGGCTTCTCGAAGAATCCCTTTTTCCATGGAATCCTGGCCGAGGTTCCAGAGCAGCACAAGACCAAAGAGGGTGAGAGGGAACGGGACAGACTCTAATTGAGTCTTCACACGTCATTTCTTCACTGGACACCGGGCTGTTTCTATATACCACTTTACTTTCATTCACAACTTTACCTTTCTTCTTAAATGCTTGTAGGAACGTTTAACATTATATTTGATATGAATAAAAGTTCCTGATGACATTGGGTCTGGACTTTCCACATCAGCGTCTTTCAGGAACTTCCTTGGTGATCGGTGCTGGGTGGCTATTATGAAAGACGTGATGTACATTGTGTAACACGTTACACAATGAGTGTATTAACAATAACTAGTTTATTGTTAATACACTCATTGTATCATTGTATCACTCATTGTATTAACAATATTGTGATTTGGTTTCAGGTCATAAAATCGGGTAGTGTTGGTCAAATCCACAAGCAAACCAATCTTGACCTTCAGACTCTTTGAATAGTTTGACACTCGTAGAATAGTTTGACACTCATTGTGTAACACGTTACATAATGAGTGTATTAACAATAAGGCCTTTCTGAGTGGTGTTGGACGGTGGGACCATCAGGGGATACTCTGACCTACTGGTAATCAGTAGCAGTTCTGTGTACTTTGACACGGTCATAAAGATGATTATTAGCTTTCTCTCATACATCTGGGTGATTTACATTCCAACGACATCTAGCTGATTTGGTGTCTGGTTGTGCGAACATGCATTTGATATGTGCAATATATGCAATATGCAATTTATATCAAAATGTAAACAATACAAAAAGGATTGCTATATAACATGAATCTGATATGTAGCTAAAATTGAATCGATAGCTTCTGCTTAAGGGAAAATGTTATTGTAATGCATCACATTATCATTTTTCCCTTAAGCAGAAGCCTTTGTCCAAAGAGTTTTATGTCAGGTAAATGTGAGTTAAATCCTATAATTGCATCCTTGAAGAGAACGTCCTCCCCTGGCTGACCGGAGCAATTCCGCAGATCATCCACATCATAATCTCTTCTACATGCGTAGTCTGTGTATTCATGGAGAGGCAGCCAGGGGCGTTGAGAGGGGGACGAAGCCTTCAGCACAGCAGGAGTGGATCCTCTGGGTGGATCTCCACAGGGTGGATCCACCCTGTGGGGATCCACCCTGTGGAGATCCACCCAGAGGATCCACTCAGGGGATCCACCCTGTGGAGATCCACCCAGAGGATCCACTCAGGGGATCCACTCAGGGGTTCCACCCTGTGGAGATCCACCCAGGGGATCCACTCAGGGGATCCACCCTGTGGCGGAGCCACATTGTGTGATCCCTGCATGGTTAGCGTACCAGCGGGTCAAGCTAACTCACGGTCCCAGTTCTCACTCCTGGCCCCTTCCCATCATGGTCTGGAGGAGGGGCTCCCTGGCCCCGCGCAGTGCTTACATAACAGACACACACACACACACACACACACACACACACACACACACACACACACACACACACACACACACACACACACACACACACACACACACACACACACACACACACACATACACACACACACACACAAACACACACACACTTTCTGAGGCCCTCACACATTCTTCTGCTTGTGTATCATTCCATGACACTGTCCCTTTTTCCATAGTCTGCAACCTTTAAACCTGTGTGTGTGTGTGTGTGTGTGTGCACGGGCGTGCGCGTGCAGACAAGACGGTTCATAGCAGATTGAAGTCACCTGGAGTAACCCTTCTAACAAATATGGTTCATTTGCTGTCCAAAAATGCTGATGCCAAGCAGTTGTGTTCAGAATGATTGGGGCAACAACTTTCATACAACGTGATAAGGAGCAGGCGAAAGCATGTGTGTCAAGACGAGATGCTGGCAAGCGCACTCTGAGAGCCAAGATGTATTGATATATGGCCGAGAGATAGCGATACATGAAAGACTATAGGGATATGTTCTTTCTCTAGTCATGGCCTTCATTTATCAGGCTCGCTGCAGTAATCCAAGTCAGATAGTTTCTATTTAAATCTCTTCGGGGCTGAACACTTGTCAAGGAAACCCAGGCCTCCTACCAGACAGTAATTGCACAGTGAATCATTTTCACTGCCAGCACGCTGCAGAGAACAAAGTGACCAGACTCAAGTCAAACCAACAACTGTCCTCATTTTAAAAGCCTTCAGTGTTTGTGTGTGTTTGTGTGTGTTTGTGTGTGTCTGTGTGTGTTTGTGTGTGTCTGTGTGTGTTTGTGTGTGTCTGTGTGCATGCATGCGTGGCATATTTCTCGGAGGGTAATGTCTCAAAAAAAATGTCCACGCTCACCACGTTCTCACCGTGTCCGCGTCCCCTGTGTTTCAGGGCACGTGAAGATCGGCTACGCCCTGTACATCTACAGCTACAGCTCCTGGAAGGGGAGGTGTGTCTACATGGAGGACCTGTACGTGATGCCCGAGTTCAGAGGTACGCAGCGCAGCTCAGCTCAGCTCAGCCTGGCCCCCCGCCCAACACGCGTAGCTACACGCCATCAAACGGCCCCGCCGCGGGTTCACAGTGAGCGAGGGCCCGGAACGACCAAGGCCCGCGCAGAACGTTGAACTCTGTCAATGAGCAGACCGGTGTACAGACAGCACTGGGTCCAGAGCTCATCACAAGATGAGGATGAGGATGGGTAGGGGTCAGGGGTCAGGGGTCAACGTACTCATCCGTCTGTGTTTTGGCTCCCCGTTTCAGGCAAAGGCATCGGGAAGGCGCTGATGAGCAAGGTTGCCCAGGTGAGTCATAAAAGGGCGTCTTCTCCATGTGGCAGCCCCCCCCCCCCCCAAGTGTCTCTGCAGCGTGGGAAGGCCTTCTGTGTGCTGCGCAGCGCCTCAGGGGTGTAGGCTGCCTTTCATGCCATGACGTGTGTACGGAGAATCCACAAATTAGATGTTGAATAGTTGTTGGGTTGGTTTTTTTTCCGGCAACGTGCTCGATTCTCAAGTGCGCGGTGTCGCCGAAAACACAGTGTCGATGACGCGAGAGGGGGCCGACGACTTCACGGTGGCCCTGTGTTGCTTTGCTTGGTTTTCCCCCTGACCCCTGACCCCTGACCTCCCAAACCTCCAGCTGGGCATGGCGGCCGGGTGCACCCAGCTCAACTTCACGGTGCTGGACTGGAACAAGGGCTCGCTGGACTTCTACCTGAGCCAGGGCTGCTTCGACGTCACCGCCGACCTGGGCTACCACTGCATGAGGTGCGAGGGGGAGGCGCTGGAGCGCTTGGCTCAGCCCTAGCGGCGTTACCGTAGTGACAGCAAGACCCGCCCCCATCCCCCCCACTACCCCCTGCCCTCTCACTCCCCCCCCCCCCCCCCCCCCCATCCCCCCCACTACCCCCTGCCCTCTCACTCCACCCCCCCCCCCCATCCCCCCCACTACCCCCTGCCCTCTCACTCCACCCCCCCACCCATCTCATCCCCCCCACTACCCCCTGCCCTCTCACTCCACCCCCCCCCCCACCCCCCCACCCAAAACAGAGCAGCCACTCAGGGGTTCCGTCTCCGTGACAACTACAGGTCCTTGACACTTCTATTAATGAATTCCTTGTCAAAACATAAAAAAAGCATCAATGCAAAGTATCCGTAATGCTGTGCGCGCTGACTGTTGGTTAGACTGGCACCGCTGGAGAGGCGTTAGGGGCGTAGAGGGCTCTGGCCCTCCCTGCTCGAACCCTTACAGTGCGTAGCGCTCTGTAAGGGTGGAGCAGGGAGGACTCTGGATCCTGTGGTTTAAGGGAACAAGGACGTTTACATATTTTTGTTATGTTATCTGTTGTTGCTTTTTAGAAAGCATTGGACCGTAGAATTAGAAATAAAAATTGATCACTAAATTGATGAGAGCTTACCAATCATTCAGCAGCCTCAAGCCTGAGCAGTTTTTTGGAGTTTTGTTATCGCAAAACAGAAATGATGTGATTTATAGTGACCGGGATTCTTTTTTTTTTTTACAACTAAAATCTCGTGTACCTGCTGTAAATTGTTTTCATCTGTAAAAACGTCAAACTAGGTTTTTAGGAGAGTAGCTTGTGTTTTTTTTGGGTGGGTGTGGGGGGGGGGTGTGGATGCACTGCGTGGTCCAGTCATGTTGACACGGTCTCAGGGAAGCAGAACCACAAAACCTGGGAGGGTTCCTGGAGTGCGAGGATCGGACCAATGCCAGACAGACTGATGTTACGGGGGGGGGGGGGGGGGGGGGGGGGGGGGCGGCTGTGTGTCTGTCACCATATGATGACAGACAGTTCTTCTCCCCAGGCGTTTACAGACTGGGGGGGGGGGGGGGGGGGGGGCTACAGACCCACCGCTAAATAAATCACAACACACGTCCCACCCAGCACCCCCCCCCCCCCCCCCCAACGCATTTAAACAGAACACCGCTGACATCTACCCAGAATTCCGCTCGGCTCCAAAATAAGCGCACAACTTTATCCTGTCGACAACACAACACACCCGCCCCACCCCCCCCACCCCCCCCCCCCCCCCACGGTCAGACACGTGGGTGGGGTGTACTGTGCAGTACCTGTACAGGACGCGTGCAGCCCCCCCCCCCCCCCCCCCCTCTCTCTCTCTCCACAGACGTTCTCCAGTGTCTCCATCACCTGGGACGCGTGGCAGACTTCGCCCCGCCTCCCCCCCCCCCCCCCCCCCCCCAACCCCATCACGGAGGACCACCGAGCAAGGCTTTATCTCTCGGGGGCGACGTGGGGACGGCACGCGGGGGACGTACGGAAGGGAGAAAAAAACCTCACAACGCCGTGTTTGAACCGTTCTTGACAGCACAGAACAGAACCTGGCGAGCAGAGAGGGACCGTCTGGACCCTGTGGCTGGAGCTGCTGAGCGTTGTGTTGGGTCAATAAAGCTGTGGGTTGTGATCCACGAGGTTCGTGACTGGCTCTGCGTTGGTGTTATTTAAGAGCGCGTCGACTCCCCCCAAAACACACACACACACACACACACACACACACAGCTGCCTGCATTTTATCACGAGCTTTCACGTTCTACTCGTATTTTATCACCACTGAATGATTCCATTCTACAAATGTATTTACATACTGATTGTGATGAAGCTGATGATGAAGAGGCCATTTGTCTCTCGCGTGATAGATAATGCCTAATGGTGTGCAGGCCTAAATCATTAGTAAGAAGACATTACGATGAAAGACGCCCTGATACTGAACTACGAGGCCACATTTAAAGCTTCTCCACGTAACTACAAACAAAAAAGCGGACACAAAAAATGGCAGTGACATCTTTTCCACGCTTGACGGGCCCTCGGCGGCAACACACACACAGACCATATATTTATGCAAGAGTGCCACCGTGTGGCCGAGCGCAGACCTGAGCTGGTCCGACTGTGGCGTTGATTTTTTTTCCCCTGTGCATGCAACTTGATGAAAAGTGATATGAGAGAGACGCAGAGCGAGAGAGTCGGTCCTGAGCGCACTTCCACCCCACCTTTCATCAGGACGCACGGTGAGCCTGCACGGACTTCCAGAATTGGGGTGTGTGGGGGGGGGGGGGGGGGGGAATCTCCCGTTTGATTGCGCTCGTTTGAAGTTTAACGCAAAAGTCCGGCCTGTCAATCCGTCCGCATGCATGACAATACTCTCCCGGATCTGTCGGCGCCTGGTAGCCCATGAGTGACCCCCAACCCAGCTTCAACAGGGGAGACAGGAGCAGGGGGGGGGGGGGGGGGGGGGGGGAGCGAGA
>JAXIVH010000572.1:0-7500 GCA_036785325.1 Urophycis tenuis
AGTACACACACACACACACACATCACACACAAACACACACACACACACACACACCACACACACACATCATCCTCTGGATTCAACACTCCACCTTGCTCTGTGTGTGTGCGTGTGTGTGTGTGTGTGTGTGTGTGTGGTGTGTGTGTGTGTGTGTGTGTGTGTGTGTGTGTGTGTGTGTGTGTGTGTGCGTGTGTGTGTATGTGTGTGTGAGTGTGTGAGATCATGGTAATTAGTCTGTGTCCTTCAAGAATCCTGTATCTATTGTGTTCCCGCCCAGTGAGCAGTGAAAGTGAGAGTTTGAAAGCAAAGAACAAAGGAGCAAGAGAGCGGGAGAGCGAGAGGAGAGTAAGAGAGAGAGAGAGAGAGAGAGAGAGAGAGAGAGAGAGAGAGAGAAAGAGAGAGAGACAGAGAGAGAATCCCTGTGCGTTGGATGGGATTAGCCATTCTATTTTCGCTCACACTTTCTGTTCCTCCACACTCAAAAGCAGATGAAAATCATGTTGCCATATACACTTGCACTATGCATGTTGAGTGTGTGTGTGTGTGTGTGTGTGTGTGTGTGTGTGTGCGTGTGTGTGTGCGCGTGTGTGTGTGTGTGTACTTTATGGACAACACCCCATGTGAAGAGATATCCCTACGGATCCCCTCTATATAGATATTCTATTTGAAAACTTTTTGGGACACATTGTATCTGGGGTCAAACAGGGTCCTAACTGACATCTTTCTCCAATTACCCCCCCCCCCCACACACACACACACACACACCTTCAAAACCCTTCTCTAATTCCCTTCACTTCAGTGTTAGGCCTCCACCACCAGACTGTGGCATGCCGGTCTCGGCCCGGTGGGTCGAGGTGGGCCGAGGTGGGCCGCTCCCTGCAACTGTTTCCCCTCATCGACTGGGCGACAAGGGGATTGGGCGACCGGTTGATTCGAACACATCTGTCTTGGCCGCTGTAGGCCCGGAGCGATCGCCGCATTGAATTACACTCTTTCTTTCTTTTTCTCCCTCCCTCTTTTCTTTCTCTTGCTCAAAACAGCCGGGTCGGTGGTTCCTTTACCCCCGGATACAAAGGGAAAGGAAAGGCAGCATTACGCCTTCTGATTAACGGTGCTGCAGGTGAGATTTAAGAGCTATTATTTTGAGCGTAATTTGTTACAAATGCCATCGCCATCCATCAGCCGCTATTGAGCGAAAATGCTGCGCGGCAATATGTGTTCAGAGCTGACTGCGGCTGTCTGCGTGGGACAATTTAGATTGCAGGCCGCTCCCGAGTCGTTTCTGACCAATCCGTGCATCTCATTGATTCATGGAATCCATACTGCCTGTCGGTCATGAGGCTGCAGAAAACAATAATCACAGCAATAAAGATGTAAGTGGCGGGTGATTTGAAGGAGTTTCTGTGTATGCAATTTGGATGCCGAATGTACAAACAATGAACAAAGCGGTCCAGAGTATAGTGCAGCGTACTATTGCACAGCTCTTATGTATATGAGTAGAGAGATAGATTGTGATGTGTTGTCCTCAAAGAGGAAACTCCTTCTCACAAACACACATAATAATTGTTATGCAACCACTGTATCGTTCCCCCCCTCATGATATCTGTGGACACGGTTAGTCCGTTTTCTTGTCAACATAGAGCCATCAACGGTGATCTGTGTTCTCGGAGTGTGTCCATCTATTTTAATTGGCGCTGAATCGGTGCCTTGGTTCACCTCACACCTCACTCACAACGGGCGTGTGTGTGGTGTGTGTGTGGGGGGGGAAGCGGGGGGGGGGGATGTGTGAGTGCAGTCATCCCCCAGCACACCTACCAGGGCCCTTATCTCCCTGGTAAAATATGCACACTCTGATTTGATCCATCCATCCCACCCCCCCCCCCCTGTGCAGATTAGGACAGCGACGGTACAGGATTACCTGGTAATTCGTGTAATTCCAGTGTGCCGTACTTAATTTCCCCTCGGATGAGCGGCCGGCGGGCGGCGCGGCAGAAATACACAACACCGTCCGCCGCGGCCTGCGACCGCCTCGCCCGACTAAATCCTTCCACTCCGAAATGCTCGGGCTCCGCGGTGGTGTCATTCGATTCCCGGGGAAACAAACGTGAGTCTCTCGGTCCTCCTGACGTCGGCCTCCTGGGCTCTCGCTCTCTGGCGCTCGTCATCGCGGCTCTTTTCGCCCCTCAGCCTTCTCTTAAGGAGTTTTCAGGAGTTTAAAGCAGAATAATGAGTCGTCATGGGTGGTCTGGTCTCTTTGGCCCAGCGTGGTGCCGCGGGGCGCGGATGATACCCAGGAACCACGTGCTGCCACCGTTTCAACCGCGGAACAGACATGAGAAATGTAAGCAGAATACAAGATGAGGTCCTTCTGACTTTTTGTTTTTGATGTCCGTGCTTATGGATATTCCACTCATTTTGCACTCTGCGTGTTTGCACGGGGCACCGAGGGGAGGACACTGGACCTCCCGCCATGTTTAAGTGAGTCTTTGCTCACCGAATCCGCTGACGGTGAAGACATGGCGTGAGGGGATGAGTAGCACTGTCCTTGCAGGCAAGCTGTTGGCACTCACGCGCCGGGGGGGGGGAACTCTGTTAACCAGAAACGCTTATAATGGCTAACCCAGAGTTAACCAATCATCATTTTAACCTTTTTTCGATTCTTAATAATACTTTTTTTTTTTTTTTTATTATTCGAGATGGCTGCAAAGCCTCATGGCAGTCACTTTCTATTCAGTTACTCTTTCGTGACCCGGGTTGAGATTTTTAAATACCAAGGAGATAATTATGGAGTCACAAGGCGAGGGAGACGGACCTCCGCGGAGACCCTTGTTTGTGGTGAGAAGGCCAAGGGAAGGGCCAGCATCTCGTGTAATTATCTCCCCCTGCGGAAATTACGCCTGACCTTTCCCCGGGCTGAGGAGCCTCTAATAGAATCCAGAGGAGCCGCATTTCTTCACTTAGGTCTTCGCTTTTTTTTTTTTTTTGTTGCCAGAGTGTCCCGTCAGCGGCACCAGAGCCGTGCGGCCGCCGACGCCAACTTAAGGGCCGGGCCGCGGCGCCGGCCAGAACTCGTGCCGGTCTCTCCGGGTCTTCGCTCTGATTCCGGGTGACCGGATAGACTAAAAGTTATCGCTCTCCAATTAGAAGTCAGACCAAACACCTGATGGCCGAGTAAGAGATACTCTAATCATACGGGCTGCCATATTTAAATCCGGCTGAAATGCCATCCTCACATTTTGTCGGAGGGCATTTCCGAGGTTTTCAACTTGACAAGCTGCCGTGGCCTTATTAGTCTGTGCGATTTTTAATTGGCTTGCGCGAAGAGTATGCCAGGCAGAAGGAGAGAATCATGCTCCAGAAAAATGGAAGAATAATCCAGATTGTCTCTCCTCTTGTATGTATGTATGTATGTATGTATGTATGTATGTATGTATGTATGTATGTATGTATGTACGTATGTTTGTATGTATGTATGTATGTATGTACGTATGTATGTATGCATGCAGGCATATGTATGTATGTATGCATGTGTGTGTGTGTGTGTGTGTGTGTGTGTGTGTGTGTGTGTGTCTGTGTGTGGTTTAGGAAGGGGTAGGAACATAGGAAGACATAGAAACCAGCAGGCAGTACGCACACACACACACACACAGACACACACACACACACACACACACACACACACACACACACACAGACATACATACACACACACACACACGCCTGCAGACACACATCAGAACCCATTTCCGATTTCTGTTGCCCGTAACACTGTGCTGATTACATGGACTGTACTTTAATGGAGGCCCCAACAACCCAAGGTTGTTCATCAAGCTACCAAACACACACACACACACACACACACACACACACACACACACACACACACACACACACACACACACACACACACACACACACACACACATATACACACACGCTCTCACACACATACAGGGTGTGCTGTTACATGGAGACAGAGAGGCAGTTTTTTTTGTCTGTGAGATTGGTTTTTAGCTCTCACACTATTACTGCTGTAAAATAAAGTCTGTGTGTGTGTGTGTGTGTGTGTGTGTGTGTGTGTGTGTGTGTGTGTGTGTGTGTGTGCTGTGTGCGTGTGGTTGTGTGTGCGAATTACACCTGAACACAATGTTAGAAGGACATTTAAAGATGTTATTAATCCATTAATCCTTGTTTGGCATTTGTCAATTTCTCATTCATGACTGCTCTTTCCGTGGGAACTGAAAGAGCAGGACTTGTATGTGTCTGTTTGTGTGAATACTCGTTTAATCCCTCACAAATGCGGGACAACGGTATTTGCAACTCGTGAGACAAACCTCATAAGCAAGTATGCATTTTCGGAAGTCTATCTGTTGTCTCTTGGCGTGATTACATGGCTACACTCGATTCAACTCGGTCTGTTCTGATCAACGGAGGGAAAGCGCACAGAGAGGATGGTCCAAAACAAGATGAGGGTAACGACGCCATTGCTCCAAAGAGCCAATCAGCCACTCTGGCTCTGTTTGGCAAACTGTGGCCATGAGAGGCTGCTAGTGTGCAAAGACACATAGTATCTCTTTAGCCTCGGCATTACCATGAGTATAGTACATTTTACCTGTGTGTGTGTGTGTGTGTGTTCTGCAATATGCTTGCGTGTATCTATGCAAAAATCCACAGCTCCCACAGCCACATGCTCACCTTCCCTCTCTCTCGTGAGTCTCCTTTCTAAATGTCACACAGCATTTGTCACAGTCTGCCCGCACTCATGAGTGCAGTTAATAGGCTGGCTACTTTAGCACAATTAAATTACTTAAAAAACTTGTTATTCTTAGTTGACAGAGAATCATCCAGTTATTTACCAAAACGGCCAGAAATATAGTTTTCCCTACAGGTCTGGCTGCACTCTACAGCAATGTGACTTTATGTGTGAGGATTTTGTTAGAGCTTGCGAAAGTGCCATATTGGTTGGCTGTTAATTTGTCATGTGCATGTTTTACATGAGGGAGCGTCTTTTTATAATGTTGGGTAAAGTCAACCTCTCTTTGTTCTTCTTGGCGGTGGAAATCCGCACGCGAGGTGTAAATGTCACGTGTCGTTCCGGGGCATAGGTGTTTAGGTGGTGCTAAGGTGATGCATAGGTGGTGCTCGGTGAGGCAAGATCCACCTCCCTCTAGCAGACCGCAGTGCAGCACGAAAGGCCTCCCGGATTGAGACGGCAGAACCTCGCAGGCAGGGTCATCGGCGAAACCGCCAGGCGCATTAGCTCTTCACGAGGGTAAGTTAGTTAGCCGCGCGGAGCCCGCTTTGTTTCCACTCACCAACCGACACGGCGGCCTAATTTGCTCTCTAATTGAAATCAGTGGGGTCGCCGCGTGGGAGTGCGGATGTGTGGCATTTGAAAAGCACAAAGCAACAGCAACGCGGTGACTTCAGAGGCGGCCCAGTTGATATTGTGCAAATTAACATACCGTTTTTTTTAGGGCGAGGGGGGGCTTGGGGGGGGGGGTCGTTATCTCTCAACTCCTAATTGTTGCGCATCTCAGGGAGTACCGCGGACCGGCCTCCCTTGCATCTCCCACTGGGTACCGACGCTGAAATTCCCCGGACTGCGACTCCACAGAGTCCTTCGTGTTTGCGTTGTGCTTAATTGCAATCGGTTTAAGGATCTGCACACCACCGGGCATGTACTGTTTATTTTATTTATTTTTTTTGTTCTTTGATCAGAGCCATAAAAAAAAAAAATAAAAAAAACGAAAATAAAAATAATACAGTTGCATACATTATCATGGGATGCCAATTTGATTAGTAAACGATGTATAAGTAAAGTTAATCATTGTGGGCGACTTGTCTCATCCTTCATCATTAATTCACGGAAGATCAGAGATTTTGAAAGTTAAGCCCCGACACTAACAGTGAGCCAGATGGGGGGGGGGGGGAGGATTAACCAAGCACCTCCGCGATCCCAATTAGCAAACTTTCTGGAATATAGAAGTTGCGAGATAAAAAAAAAAAAAAAAAAATCTTTGATAACTGTTCTCCCATTTTTATGATTTTTTTTTTTTTTTTAATCTCCTCCCTTCCCCTACCGAGAAGTCTTTGCCGTAGCATACGTCTAAAAAAATAAGCTCATTTGCACAGATACGAGACAGCCTTGAACGGCGAGATGACAAGCTGTTGACGCGTCTGGACGTGTCACGTAAACACGAGAACCAGAATGTCTTCTTCAGGATGTCTTCTCCCGACACCGTCCAATTAGTTCCTATTACCGCATATTGTCAGATATTCATCTTGACTCGCTTGCTAAGTCGGCGTACAAATCCCGTGAGCAGACTGCAGCCTGGCTTGTGTGTGAAGCCACGTACTCCGTCCTGCTGTGGGAAACTTCAGAACGCAATTGGCAATTGTCTACTTGTCACTGCCTGTGTGAAAAGAGTGTAGCTGGTGTGTGTGTCTGTGTTTGTGTGGTTGTGTGTGTGTGTGTGTGTGTGTTTGTGCGTGTGCGTGTGTGTGTGTGTGTGTGTGTGTGTGTTTGTGTGTTTGTGTGTATATGTGTGCCCATTGGGAGGTCATCACACAGTGGGGTAACATCACGCCGAACAAATTCACACAATTTATTTGAGCTCATTTGCACTGATGCTAAAAACGTGAAACATGAAACAATCTTGAGCTGGAGAATTTAATTCTCCTTTTTTTTACATTCAACAAAGACTTGCTTAAGAAGTCCCCTTTCCTGATGACTCCAATCTTAATAGCCAATCTTAAATGGATCCTGCATTTGGACCTGTGTTTTACCTGTGTTTTAAGTGTTTTACTTGTATTTTACCTGTGTTTTAAGTGTTTTACCTGTTGTGTTTTATCTGTGTTTTACTTGTGTTTTACCTGAGTTTTACCTGTATTTTACCTGAGTTATACCTGTGTTTTACCTGAGTTTTGCCTGTATTTTACCTGAGTTATACCAGTGTTTTACTTGTGTTTTGCCTGTGCTCAGAGATGGTCATGAATTGTATCATGGCCCTGGTTGAATGCTGTGCAATTTCCGTTCTCTTGCTTCCTGTGAGCTGTATTCTCCAGTTAATAGTCCCCTGAAGAAGAACAACAACAACAAAGTATGCCCTATGCCCCCAGAATGTCCCTCCCCCTCTCTCCCTTACCCATGTAGCAGAAAGGGTTATCACCCCCTATGAAGCATGCTCGGAAATCCCACCCTCTCTCTCGCCAAGAAATCTCTCATTTGAGATTTGAGATGAAATGCTTGGAAACATGGCGCTGTCCCTGTTGTGTTTCGCCGCTCCCTGTAAGATTAACCCCAGATTAACCTCAGCTTCCTGCTTACTGTAACTAGTAGTTGGCCCTCAGGGTTTACATATCTGAGCCCCCCCCCCCCCCCCCCAAACCTGTAAGGTGAGGTGCAGATACGGTTCCATGTGATGTGTTAATATTCAGTAAAGTTTGCTATTCAGTAATGCCTATATTTTCAGAGAAAGTATCGGCTGAGGGTAATAG
>JAXIVH010000572.1:17500-22500 GCA_036785325.1 Urophycis tenuis
CTAAAAAAAGACAAACACCGTGGGGGAAAAACGAACCAGGGAAGACAAAACAAGAAGGGGAGACTTAGAAGTCCCCCCCGCGCAGTCGGCCAGCAAACAGACCGACAACATGAGCCGAGGCTCATTTGAGCCGGCGATGGATATGGACTCGCATGCCGACAGACAGATAGAAACCCAGGCCTTGTTAGTCACATTAAAGACAAGATGCAGAAGGCGGAATCGAAAATGAAAACAAGGGGGTTCCACCGGTGGCAGCTCGCTGGGTGGAGGTGGAGGTGGAGGATGGCTGGAGGTAGGGGAGTTGTCAGTGTGTGTCTTTTGGGCTCCACGCGATCGACCCGGAGACTTAGGACAAGGCTGACTTGTTTAACACCCGGCGCTAACAGTCCGTGACAGGCCGTCGCGTTTGTGCATAAACAGTACCGCCGGTGTGTTGTACACACAGTGTTTGTGTCCTCAAGGCTTCAACTAAACACATCCTGTATATTTTGGCAACGTGTTTGTGTGCAAGTTAATGATAGGGATGCTTCCTGTATGCGTCTCTTAGTTATATCAGGGCCTAGACATGGCGGTAAGTGTGCAAGCGGCTAGTTTTGTGTCGCTTGACTGCAGTTGACTTCTGGAGATATCCTGCTTCAATCAGCTCAGGCTGAGTAGGTTAACTTTCAATTCAAATAGACATCTCTGATTGGCTGTCCTGTGGTACTAGGTTTAAATCCTTTGTGATTCTGTTGTGTACTGCTTTAGTGGTGTTAGTAGACAGATTAGAAATGTAGGTTGCTGTACTGTTGCTAGTAGACCTCTATCTTGTATAGTTTTCTGCTGTGCTTTGCTTTACTGGATTTGATATTGCTATTAGTGAATTAGCGTATGTCAGACCTGGCCAGTTAGCCATTTATGCTTAGTTTAGGATACGGTTTAGGAAGTTCACTGATAGAGGAGTGAAACCTGTTCTCGGTTGTAAACCCACCAGTGGAACTGAGTTTCCATTGCCGCGCCATAACCATCAGAGTCAGTGAACGACTCATTAACTGGGGGTGTGGTTAGAGTCATTTAACGACCGGAGTGTGGTTAACTTAGCACGTCTGTATGAACCGTATGAAGTGGCAGCTTCAGTGGTGGAGTATCTTGTCACTTTTTTCTTACCAGGTTTACATTACATTTACATTAAGGGCATTTAGCAGACGCTTCAATCCAAAGCAACTTACAAAAAGTACATTTGTCAGAAGAAGATGAAACATTAATTTCTGTTAATACAGTAAGAAAGTTACCAGAACAAGTTTCAAACACTCTAATTGCAAGTTTAATCATTTCTAGTATACAAGATATGTGGCTAAGTGCCAAGTTACAAAGAGCACTTATACAGTGCCAACATACAAGAGCATGAGGGTAGGGTTTTGGGGGTGGGGAGGGTTAGAGGTAGAAGATGGATGTTATGCAGGGTTCAGATGAACTCTGAACAAGTGGGTCTTGAGTCTCCTCCAGGAGATGGGGAGTGACTCCACAGTCCTGACATTGGCAGGGAGCTCGTTCCACCACTGCGGTGCCAAAACGGAGAAGAGTTGTGATTTTGCCATCCGACCTTTTAGTGATGGCGGTACCAGTCGACCAGCTGAGGTAGTTGAGTGGAGTGCTTGAGCAGGGGCATGGGGTTTCACTAACCCTTGGAGGTAGGTAGGGGTTAGTGAAACTTTGTAGGCCAGTACCATCGTCTTGAATTTGATGCGAGCCACTACAGGGAGCCAGTGGAGGTCATGGAAGAGGGGGGTCACGTGGGAGAATTTGTGTCGGTTGAACACGACGCATGCTGCAGCATTCTGGATCTGCTGCAAAGATAGATATGTCAACACAGTCTCACGGCAGTTCGTGAAATAGTCACAAAATGTAATCTATTGATTCGTGTACATGCACACGAATTTCCTTTTTTTCATGACACGAGACACGACTTTCAAACTAATTTATTACAATGGAAGTATCTTTCGTGCCTGCACCACATTTTTACAGTAAATACTACAGTACCCATGAGCCTCTTGGTGAACGCCATCTAAAGCTGCCCAAGGACCCGCCGCCAGTTCTCTTTTAATAATATCCTAATCCTACGATATCATTGTTAGGGGTTAGGGTTAGGGCTAGGGTAAGGGTTAGGGTTAGGGGTTAGGGTTAGGGTTTGAGTTAGGGTTAGGGTTTGGGTTATAATGAAAGTCATGCGTGGAAATTCGTGTCCATGTACACAAATCGATAGATTAGGACTATTTCGTGACTATTTCACAAACTGCCATGAGACTGGGCTGGATATGTGTATGCATATGCAACTCCTGTTTGTTACGCTTCTCGTAGGTACTTAAGACCCACAGCCACGTGACCTCTCAAATTGTATCTACCGCTCTCGTTCCACACACACGTGGACCACCCTGTCGCAGGGTGCTCCTGTGGACCTGCCAGTCAGCTGGCCGCGAGGCTGAGCTCACCCCTGGATACGGCTCCCTTTGTGCCCTGGACTTCCTATGCTCTCACTGAGACTTGGATCGCACCCGAAAACACCGCCACCACATCCCCCTCCGTCACCCACACGCCCAAGTCTTCTGGCTGCACCATCGCATTTGTTATGAGAGCGGCCATTGGTCAACCACTACATCTATTCATTTGGCTTGAAGGACACCGATAGACTGAATTTATCTTAAATTGCAATAGATTTGTTGGAGTATATTTTCTGATACTTAATGCAGACCTTGATAACTCTTAGTAATTAAATTAGATATGGACGTTATGTTAGATTATGGACATATGTTAACCAAAGTCTTAATTGTAATCGCGGCAAACATAATCTGCGTAACACTAGCAAAGCTCTCTATTTGGGAGACATTAGCATAGCACCTTCAAGTTTGCTTTTTGGTTGATGAAAACTCTCTATTTCTATAACTCTATTTTCTCTTTGGAACCAACCATCATATGGTACTTATCCTTTCAAAAGATTACTTTGAAATCATTGAAGGTACCTAGTTTTGACTTGTGATTTTATTTTATTTGATGACTTATGATTTTGATTTATGCAATGATTCCTTCCAACTTTTAAATGCAATTGCTTGTGACACAGTTTCTTAAAGTGGGGATGAAAATACTAAATTGGAGATGATATTAATAATAGATTTATATGATGATCCCACCTGCCTTTGACACCTATATTTATATCAATTAATTTCATTGTGTAAAGACACCTTGGTTTTTCTGCACCTGGTTGCTCTTATCTCCAAAGAATTCCGTTGCGGAAAAGTAGCTAATTGTTTTCAGAAGAGCAAATACTGGTTTTAGTTTAATATGCTGGTTTGATATGCATTCGTATTACATGTTTTAAATTTGATGAAATACTTATATTATGCAAACATTTACTGGATATAAAATAAGACCAATAAAAGGTATCTTCCAGATATGAACCCAATACCAAGACACAATATAACAGTGTTGTAATATTCAAGCTGTGATTTAGACTTGGACTCCAGAACGGACAGCATTTGTTGGTAGACTCATTCGTTTTTTTTTGCAGAACGTGGGTTCATTGGTTCATCGTTGTTTATTTGCCAATTTCTAATTATGTCAGTATGTCCTCTAACTTTATAAGCACCATCAAAATTGCAACAGCTGTGCTATTTTTGTTAACGGAGAAATTTATTAAACATTTACCTCTTGATGACTCGGACTCATGTTGCGGGTGACCCGACGACAACTCTGCAGCATAGTGTTTGATGAGATCTGCCATGAGACGGACCCCACTGCGTTTGTTTGCCCGTTGTTCCTGTTCCTTGTTAATGCAGTCATCTGCGTTGACACGAGGACGCGGACCACATTAACCAAGGTCCCGGCGAAGGCCTTTGTGTCCTTGCTTAGCTCGGCTGAGCTGGTTCCCCGGAGGAGGGCTCATCGTCGCCTTTAGACGTCCTTGGCGGTCTCCGGACAGCGGGGGGGATGGGTGGGTGGGGAACCAAAATAAAACACTTGATATGCAGAAACCCTCTTGGCCTTCCCGTTCGCTCCTTCGGAAAGCAGAACAAATCCAAACGGGGGAGATTGAAAGCGCCGCTAGAGACGAGAGGATGCAGTCAAGGTCGTGCGTTAAAACAAAACCGAGGTTAAGTAGAAACAAGTATTTACCGTACGTATGCAAAACGGCAATATCTACAGAACAGATGGATTGCCGTCGTGAAACGTGGACGTCTGTCTACACGTGTTCCCCGGTGAAAGGCGGCAAGAAGAACAACCTAACCCCCCCCGCCCCCCGAGCAAAACGACCAATGAGCAGGAGGCCCTGGCTGTCCAATCGGATTATCGTCCTGAGAGCGGAGCACAGAGGGAGCGCGGGGGCACGACAAGGTCATCGAGGCAAGTGGAAGACGCGCGACCCCAAACATATCAAGCTAAATCAGCCAGGAATACATGTGTGCATTAACGTGCGCCTGCACACACACACACCACACACACATTAGCACAGACACGCGCACACATACACACACACACACACACACACACACACACACACACACACACACACACACACACACACACATAGGTACACACACAGACCTACATCCAGCGCACACCATTTCAAACTGTAAGGTGGAGGCGGCGGGTCTGACGTTGAACTAGGCAATGAGATGTGACAGAGGAAGGCCAGAGGAAGTCTTTAATTTGGTCATTGTTGTTTTGTTTTTTTGACTGTTTGAAGTAAGTGCGACAACGTCCTGTCGGTGCTGACACAGCAACCGAGGAACAGGGCAAACACATAGCCGAGGATGTCGATACGACCGCCATTTTTCATAAGAGGAAAAATGCTTGGGTGAAAAGCTCAGACAAATATTTGACCAGCACGGCATCCCCATGCATTGCTGCTAAACGGGTTGTGCTTGCCCATACACTTTTTTACTACTGGTTATAGGACTTTCTGCACCAGTGGTTCTACAAGGTTAATGACAGAATGGACCCACCCCCTACATATTTCTCCATGGAAC
>JAXIVH010000572.1:27500-40000 GCA_036785325.1 Urophycis tenuis
GATACACAGACAAGCACAAAAACTGCTACAAATACAGACCCCAATATACTCTATAAACACCTAAATGCACACACTAATGCATATATCTTTGTACACACGCATAGACCTTTTGACATATTTTGGTAGTAGTTTTCTTCTGAGTGCTTTTTTCTGTCTAGTTTCTCATTAGGCCTGGAAGGCTTTATATTTATGTTATACCTGCTGACTCCTGTCCAACATTAACTATAGTGATGCAAAGAGCACTTTGTCGTATCCTCACTGATAACACTCACTTGCAATACGTCATCATCAGGAGCAAAGTCTGCACCTTCACGTCTGAGCTCACAAAGTCCAGCTTACTTGAAAGACAATTAAATTATGTATTTTATTGTGTTATATATTTACTATATCTTTCTTTTACATTTCACTCTAAATGCGTATTCCGCAGCGCAGGAATTGTGAACATGCCGAAACACGTCCGTGAGTTTGGCTGATTGGATCGGGCAATGCATGCTGGGTAGTGAGAGAACAATGCAATCACTTCTGCTGCTTCCTCCGTCTGGCCGTCTGATCGAAAGACTCCACGGGAACAGTAAGACGTAATGAGACATTCAATATCCAGCAGTACATGTATGGACATGAATAAGGACAAAGCGAAGCGTCTCTCTCTCTCTCTCTCTCTCTCTCTCTCTCTCTCTCTGATTGTGTGGCTTCACTGTTTCTGTGCCCTGCATTGACATGGGCCAATAGCAGTGCAGGCTGTCTCTCTGGCCTACCACATACACGCACATTTGGGGTGTCCTTGGCAGGGCTCTTGTAGGTCTACAGTAGAGAGCAAGCGAGAGAGAGAGAGAGAGAGAGAGAGAGAGAGAGAGAGAGAGAGAGAGAGAGAGAGAGAGAGAGAGGGGGGGGAGAGAGAGGGGTAGAGAGAGAGAGAGCCTCAATTGATCCTCTGAACACAGCACACAGACAAGCCACAGTGTTTTCTGTGACTCAACTGACTCTATGACTCTATGATTCATATAATAGCAAAAAGAGAGGTAGATAGAGGGAGAGAGAGATGCAGAAGTGAGAGGGGAGCGAGACGTGTAGAGGCGTGTAGAGGACGAGGTGATTGTGAACTCCTACGAATTGAGACTGAGATCCCACACCTAAACTCACTTAAGGAAAACAAACAGCATTTTATTTCCCTTGTTCTGTAAAGTTAGCGTCACACAATACTGCGCAAGTAAGCCCTTTGTCACATTTATCCAAAGCACATTTGATATCCGCCGGATATATATATATATATATATATATATATATATATATATCAATCCATTGCTAAATATTTTCCAGCCGCTGTTCTCCAATGTTCCCCCTGTACGCACAACAAACTGAAAACAAGTGTAACAAGGCCCAATTAATCTCATGGGACATGCACCTTTTTCGTAGACATTTTTATATTTCCCAGGTACTGGAACCCATTGCTATTCCCAGAGTAATGCGCCTTAAGATGAGGAAACGCAATGTTTGCAGTTGTCGGAGGGCGTTAATCCTCAAACAGGAGGCTACAGCTAAAGCGGAATGACAAGAGGATATTGAATCACGTACGCCGGGCACACAGGAGATCCCTTCTAGGATAGGATAGGCTGGCTCCACTCAGACCGTTGCATTCCAAATACTGTGGAGTGTGACATTGGGGGTCTAGGTTAAAGCTGCAAGGCGAGTTTAAATGACCACCTGGGCATACATGCCTGACTGCACGCACAAACACAGGCCCACACACACACGCATACTCACACGCACACACACACACACACACACACACACACTTGCAAGCACTCACGCACACATACACACGCGTGCAACCATAAATGCATACGGCTTCACCCACTCCATCACATGTATGTAGACCGACACACCCACACGCGGATGTGTGCATACAAAAGCACACACGCACGCAAACACTCAAAGACACGCACTCACCGACACACACACACACACACACACACACACACACACACACACACACACACACCCGCACACACACACACACACACATTCACACACACACACACACACACACACACACACACACACACACACACACACACACACACACACACACACACAGACACACACAAATACAAAGTAACCCTCAAGGTTACAGAGTTACAAAGGGATCGAGAGCTGGCTGGTTATCCACAGAAAAAAAGATGCTGGCGTTCAGAAATAGGAGAAGCCTTCTAGGCCAACTAAAAAAGAAAGAAGAATCAATTGAAGGAAAAAAAAAATTCACCCAATCTTCAGCCCCGTACTAATACAAACTGGGGTGGCGCGGGCTCCCCGGGACCACCCGGTGCCGCTGACACGGCGCCACGGCTAGACGGTCCCCCCCCCCCCCCCCCCGTACAACACGGCAGGCTGCTGCTGCGTACCCTTGAAGAAGAAGAAGACAATTAGCCCCCGCAGGCTCCGACAGCGTTCACGCCGCCGGGAATCCGATGGCGGCTAAGTGGGCCGCATTACCGCGCGTTATGTAGCGTTTACGGTGTAGGGGGGCTGCCGGCGTCCCCCCAGCGCGCCGCCGCCATGACGCCCACCATGACGCCCGCCATGACGCCCGCCATAAGTCGGCTTCGGTGCAGTTTCAATATGGTTATTGTCGCCGAGCTAAACGATTCACTGATGGCGCACTGCAACGGTGATGTCACCACACCGCACGGAGCCCAGAGGGCCGGGAAAAACCCAAGGTGTCGTGTATCTACAAATAACTGCAATATACAACGATAGGTATCTTTTGATCTTCCTCTTTATTTGCTAATGAGGAAACAGGAAAGCAAAGCATAGCACTGAAACTCAAGTGTGACCTCTCGCTCGGTCTCTTCACGAGGGCGCGCACCAAACTGGCGCGCTTACTTTTATATCATACAAGCATCCAATGAGCACAGAGGGTCAGGGGTCATACATTAAGCATATATATTAAACTCATATAACTTCTTAGTGTATCTCCATACACTACACGAGGCAGCCGCTGGAAACAAGGAAGAAAGAATCGAACCGGCAGATGAAAGAATGAAGACTATATACTGTATGTATACTGTATATATATATCAAACTGCTCCCAACCTCCAACCACCTCCAAAGGCACCTTCCTACCTCACTGATCTCTTACACCGCCACGCACCCGCCCGAGCCCTCGGATCTGCTGATGCAAACATCCATGACCAAACAGGAACCCCAGGGGACAGGGAACATGCCACGGCAGCCCCCTCTCTCTGGATCTCTCTCTCTCTCTCTCTCTCTCTCCCCAAACCCATCCAGGACTCACTCGCCTCACTCTCCTCCTCCAAGTCTTTCCTCAGAACGCCATCTCTTCAAACTGGCTCTTGATGTTCAAGCTCTCCTGCCCATTTTCTAATGGTCTTTTCTGTACCGATTGTCATTCTATTCTGTGATATCCATGCTGCTTTTCTACAATGTTTTTTGGTTATGTTATTTCATTCTCGCTGTAAAGTGCCACCGAGTATTTTGAAAAGCACAATACAAAATACATATTGTCATCTTGTCTTATTTTTCTTCTTCCTCTTCTTCTTCTTCTTCTTCTTCTTCTTCTTCTTCTTCTTCTTCTTCTTCTTCTTCTTCTTCTTCTTCCCATCATTATTATCATTATCATCCTGCTTCTCTCTGGTCCGGCAGACTATAGAGCTTAAGTCAGTGGCGGTGCTTATGATTGTCAAGAGGACTGGCAGGGCTATTGTCCTTTACATCAACCCCTGGGCGTCCCAGAGAGATCAGCACACCGCAGTCGACTGGTGTGTGATGAACGAGCCAGATCCCAGTCGCACCGCCGGCGCTAAGCTAAAAGACAACACCCACGCGGCATGCGCTGATGGAGACAGAGGGGCCCCGGACCACCTTTAAAGAGCTTAGGAGACCTTGCCACTCAACCAGCGGGCCGCGTTCCTGTACTGCAAAAAAAAAAAAAAAGTCTTTCAGAAGCCCTTGAGCGCAGGGCGACAGCGTACGCGACACAACAGCAGACGCACAATCGTGATGGTGGTGGTCTGTTCATTCAACGATCGTAGACATTTCAATTGGAGAGTTCAATCTGCAGTCTTGTATTTATTTAGAAAAGTATACTTACAGCTATGGTAAACATAGTTTTTTTTTTTTTTGTGTGCAATATTCTAACGAGAATTGCTGTTAAAGGTATGGTAGGCAATTGTCATCTCTCCCTCCAAAGCCACTAGTTCCCCAAAGCATGACTAGCTCACTGGTTTTGTCTGGCTTTGGCTTATGTCTGCCGAGCCCTGTGGAAGACTCCGCTCATGCACAATGAATGCATATGCAGAGTATGCAGTATGCATATGCAGGTAGCCCGGTATGGACGGGGAAATAGGTACTCCAACCTCAACTCCTAGAAACTAGAAATTCCTCATGAAATGGTACTAAAATATGTCTGCATGTATTTTTATGTTTGTGTTCCCATATGTATATTTGCGTGCTTGTGTATGTATGCATATATGAGTATTTATATGCATGTTTATCTATGTTTGTGTATGCACATATGAGAATGTATACTTTTGTTTGGCTATGTGTATACATATGTATGCGTATGTTTAGCTATGCAGGTATACAGATGTGTAGTCTGTATGTATACCTATATCTGCACATTTGTATACTTTGCATGTGTTTTTATGAATGTGTATGTGTACATTTGTACGTCTGTGTATGTGTATATATGAGTACATGTATCTGTATATATAGTATGTATGAATCAGTTCTATGGTTCCAGCAGTTCAGTTAAAGCCCGAATGTGTGCTCAGTCGTTTGCTTAAACAGACGACCCTTTGACGGTTTGATTACAATGTATGTGTATTGGAAGATTCAATCTAGAAGAAGTATTTATTAGATATGTAATATGAGCAATCAGCTTATCATGCCCTGATGTGTATGTAGTGTAAATCTTGAAGTCATATCACACTATTCCACTATAGTACCTATCATGAAATAGATATGATTTTGTCTTTCAATGTTAATGTGAATGGGAATAGATGGGAATAAGCATAAGAAGTATGCAAGAGAATAGTGCTGGCCCTGATTGCAGCAGTGCAAGTTATAATTTAATTAGGGAAGAGTTCAATGATTGAACAGGCTTATTGCTGGCCTGCGACGGCCACGGAACAGTGCGTTTGACTTATTGATTGATTTCGGGATGTATGTAAAGTCAATGTCCGCATCCCAATGTTATGCAGCTGAATCACTACACAAATATAAACAAATATTTATGTCAGCTGATGGCTGGCACTGCATCCTGTGTATACACAATTGTTTCTTTCTTCTTCTTCTTTCTTTCCCTGGCCCCTTTCTCCTCGATTGGGTCTGTGTGTGTGTGTTTGTGTGTGTGTGTGTTTGTGTGTGTGTGTTTGTGTGTGTGTGTTTGTGTGTGTGTGTGTGTGTGTGCACGTGTGTGTGTGTGTGCGTCTGTGTGTGTGTGTGTGTGTGTGTGTGTGTGTGTGTGTGTGTGTGTGTGTGTGTGTTTGTGTGTGTGTCTGTGTGTGCGTGTGTGTGTGTGTGTGTGTGCGCGTGTGCGCGCGCGCGTGTGTGTGTGTGTGTGTGTGTTTGTGTGTTCCTGTTTGCAGGTCGGGGTGGGTTGTTAGCAGGAGTGGCTGCACCTGGGACTTGCAGGACTATTTATTTATTCTGCTGGATGCCCGGCAGCTCACTCTCTTCCTTAAGACACCATCATGAGGAGCATAGGGGCTGGTTCTCCTTTCATACATCCCGGGATGTGTACCCGGGATGTGTCCTCGGGATGTGCACCCGGGATGTGCACCCAAAATGTGCACCCGGGATGTTTACCCGGGATGTGCACCCGGGATGTGTACCCGGGATGTGGCGGTCTGCATGTACACCCACCACACCACTGGTCATTTTACCCACAGCTTTCTTGTATTGAGTAACGTCCAGCAATGAAAGTAATGTGTTTATGAAGGTGGATCTTTGTGCGTTACGTCCCTGGTTTGTTAACCTGGGAGACGTGTTGTAACAACATGTACCACTGTGTCTTAGTTTCGATGCAACTGAAAGTGATTTATGGCGCGAACAAGTGATGAGGACGTGATGTTGCGTTCGTCCAGGGTCATCCAGAATGCATCGTTTTGTTCAGTCAACCCTCTCAAACTTTTCTGCTTCCAACAGATCATGATCCGTAACTCTTTTTAACTAGCACACTGCATTTCATTACAACAATAATACAACCCAACAACAAGAGTGGAGGCAAGCGTTGGTGTGTTTTGCTTTGTCTATCTATGGCAATATAAAAAAACATCTATTACCTCTATTTACCTACCTTCTGCAGAGGCTCACCATGTAAACAAATGAATATCGAAAAACCCTTATTAAATAAGGAAAGCACACATGTTGATATTGATTAATATCTTATTGTTTGGCAAATTGACTCCCGGCATAATCGCCTTCACAATGACTGACTGTCTATGTGCCCACTGTTCATGTCCTTCAGGTATTTGTGTTCATTTTCCAGCAGATATTTAGCTGTGTTTGTCTGCAGAGGCGACCAATCCTACGGGGATCATTTAGTGTGTGTGTGTGTGTGTGTGTGTGTGTGTGTGTGTGTGTGTGTGCATGCACGTGTGTGTGTGATAAAATACCCAATTACCCCAGAATCCTTTTTTTTTTTTTTTAAAGCCCACTATTACGCCACTCTGCCAATTAGTCCCACAACGCGAGGATGTGTTTTATTGCTGCAAATTAATGAGATAACCATAGACGGACCCCTCAATGGGCTTAAGCACTGTAAAGTAGTGGCCCTTAAGTCAGAATGGGCCCTCAAGAGCCAGACCCTGGGGCCGGCCACGCTGAGCCGGTCCAGGCTCCTGCAACGTTTGACGCGCTGCATGCGTTATGCGTGCGTTGATTAAACATACGATCCCTGTTGTATTTAAAACCCACACACTATTTCATTCACGATCCCACACGCAAAAGACAACTCCATAAAGCTAGCACAGACATATAGACCCAAATATCCAAATGAACCGCACGCACACTCACACACACACACACACACACACACACACACACACACACACACACACACACACACACACAGACACACACACACACACACACACACACACACACACACACACACACACACACACACACACACACAACACACACACACCACACCAAAGTCATTCAAACCTCCACACAATTCCGTCCCAGACCGTTCGTTCATTTCTCTTTACTCCTCAATTACAGCAGGCAGAGATTGCCTGGGCTTGCAGTTTAATAGACTTGGTCAACCTCCCAAAAAGGCTGCTAAACAGACAGACAGGCAGATGCCAGGCAGACGGCGCTGCAGCCATCTTCATCTCCGTCATCGTCGGCACTGTGTTGCGCAGAGCAGCAGGTGTGAGTGTCCACGCGGTGCCATGAACGTTGTGTTCTTGTTCTGCTGCTACGCGACAAAGGCCGGAGTGGTCCCACTGTCCCTTCGCTCGTGGTCTCGGGATGGACGATGCGTTACAGCAGAGGGGTCTTCCACAAAAGACCCTCTGCAAACAGCAAAGCACTACAAGAAGAAGACGAATTACTCATTTGATCCCGTGAGGGAAATTTGGTCTTCTGCATTTAACCCAATCGTGAATTAGTGAAACACTCAGAACACAGTGATGGTGAAGCACACAGTGAGGTGAAGCACGCACTTAGACCCGATGCAGTGAGCTGCCTGCAACAGCGGCGCTCGGGGAGCAGTGAGGGGTGCCTTGCTCAAGGGCACTTCAGCCGTTCGCACTGGTCGGGGCCACTGGTCGGCCACCCTCCGGTTACAAATCCGAAGCCCTAACCAGTAGGCCGTGGCCCCCAAGCTATATTAAGCTATATTAAGCTAGTATAGCACAGGGAGCCAAACAGACAGACAGACAAACGTTGGTGAATGGAATGATGTAGCTGGGATACACAAGCAAATTGTTTCATACAATACTTTTTTTTTTTGGGGGGGGGGGGGGGGGGGGGGGGGGGGGCGCAGGCTTTGTGGCGGCGAGTCCAAAAATACCCTGTTCTGGTAGAAAAAAAAATAGGTACAAAAAATATGTGACTGTGAAAAACACCGACAGATGTTTCAGTTCTGGTGTGGTACCGTCGACCCAGGCTGTGGCTCTGTGCTTCCTGCTCCATACGTTCAGCATGCATTGCATTCTGGTAGCTCCGCCTGCCGCCGTCCTCCCTGTCTGTGTGTGTGGCCGTTAAGGTGTGAGCCATTAGCGGGTAATGCTGTGGAAAATAACACACGCGCGGCCTGAACCCAAGGTATTTAACATTTAAACGTAGCGCGTGACGCACGGCAGCCATCGAAACAAATGAGGACTAACAACAGAATGGGAGCGAAAGTGTGCGTGTGTGTGTGTGTGTGTGTGTGTGAGAGAGAGAGAGAGAGAGAGAGAAAGAGAAAGAAAACAGAGAGAGGACGCCATCTGCGTGTGTGTGTGTGTGTGTGTGTGTGTGCCTGAGTGTCTGAGTGTATGCTTGCCTGTGACTGATCATGTGTGCGGAAAGTGCTTTTTCCCAGTGAGGTGAAGAAAGCAGCCACAACACACAGCACACCCACACACACACACAGACACACACACATTCAACGCAAGGTCAGCCAGAGGTGATTTCAAGTCAGACTCGGCCTGCTTCCCAGTAACATCATCTTGTTTTGTTTTTTTTACCATTTGCATTTCTTATTTGATCAAAAGCAACATTGCTTCAAGTGCCTTTTGATCTCTCCAGCGGTTGCTTGTTACGCAAAATGCTGTTTGATGTTAAGTTCAAAACATATCCAGATAGTCATTAGAACTGTACATGGCTTCAATGTCACTGGGAATCAACTCACAGTCAAAAACCGCGACATGTCAGCGTATTTTGGTGGGTTAGGGTCAGAAAACTTGCAATGATAGTTGGGTTCCCAGTTTCTGATTGGCTCTAAACAGTTGTGAAATACTCTAAAACACTGGGGCTAGTCAAGTTCTGGTCGGTCGGTCGTTCGGTTGGTCGACATGCACTTGTTTGTCCAAATTACTTTCAGCAGGAAACAAGCGCTTCTTCATCCATTGTTTCAGCAGGCGGAAAGTAGGAACTTGTTGTGGATTTGAAACCCACTGACGTCCTCCAAACAGCAGTTAGCTGACATTTAGGCTGCCGTATGGAGTAGATAGCGCTGTGGCTGAAATAGTTCATCTAGAGGTAATGTGCAGAATTATCGTTGGGTTGATTTTTTTTTTCATGTTTGTCGTTATAGAGTTGGTTGAACTGCAGTTGACCAAGGTTTTCTTTGGTTGACTGACAGCCCTAATAAATATCTGTGGCCGCATACCAATTTATTTTTGTTCGTATCAATGTGCCTCCATTCTTAATAAAGTATGCTAGCCTGTGTTGCTGACGCAACCATTTCATACCATTGTTTTCAATAAATTATTGTATTTTACGTGGGTGTGAATATTTGTGAAATTGTACTTGTTTGATCTTTCACATAGACATACTGTGGGTCTTTTCTTCAAGGGTATATGATGTACGTGGAGTACAAAATACAAAAACATATGCCTATTATATAATATATATAATATGATTTAATATGAGTTGAAAAAACACTACCGTTGTGGTGCATTTTATCTCGAAAATGGCCCCAGCTCCCTTGATTACTTTTATTTGTTTATTTGTGATGTTTGTCTTAGCCTCGGCGGCGACAAACATCACACATAAGAAATGGGTTGAGGGACTCAATGTGGCATCTATGTATATGTGTCTGTGGTCTAGAGCCGACCAGTCGATGACAAAGGTACTGTGGACAGATAGCATGGCTTGAAAATGTTTTTGATGTTAGCCAATCATCCATCCACACCATGGCATTTGCCACTGTACTGAGTACAGGGCAGCCAGTGTGAGATCTCATCTCTTCTAACACACGGGTCACTCCGTATGCCTCGGTAGCATTCATAATGCAGGTACATCCTGTTGACTTGGTCCTTTTGAAAGCAGCTCGCAAGCCAACAAAATATGGGCACCCCTGGATTTTTTTGTGTCACAATTCGATTTGTGCATAACACCACCCCTAAACTGTTCTAAAAACACTGTTAACCACAGCCCCTCGTGGCTTATTGCTTGATGAATGCACTGCAATATTCTGAAGAGAGAAAGACTTATCACTACATAACTGGTCATTTCATTTCACTGCATAACTGTCATTTAGTACATAACTGGTTATCTGGTCATCTCTCTGCACAACTGGTCTTACAAAAATCCGACTTGCTACATCCTTGTGTATGCTATTACCTCGTAGTGTATGCCTGGCTGTATGTATATTTATGTATATTATCTTTTCTTTATGTACATTTTTTTTTAAATATATTTTATTACATAGGTTTATATCTGTATATAGGTTTATATTTTTATTTATATTTTTACATAGGTTTATATTTTCTACATAGGTTTTTCTTTATATATTTATATTTTCTAACACTCTACTATAAGTAGAGTGTCCTCTTTTTTCTCTGGAGTTTTGTGACGAAGGCAATTTCCCCTCAGGGATCAATAAAGTATGTCTGTCTGTCTGTCTGTCTGTCTGTCTGTCTGACTGTAGGTATGGTACAGATGCTGGTCCGGGATGGGGGTTTCCTCTCCGCTTGTCGCAGTGATGAACTGACATCACACATAGGGGCTGTGTTTGATTCGGCTCCCGTGTTCCTAATTCCCTAAATAGCTAACACCATATAGGACACCATTTAAGGAAGAAGCATCAGGGGATTCCATCAGCGTGACGCGTATCGGTCACGTAAATGAGCCGACAACATGTTAGCTGTCAACGTTACAGCAGATTTGCATAAATAACCCAATGTACCGGATCATTTCTCTTGGCTGACTCCGATGGCGATGAAAACCACGATGCATCATGGGATATAGCGCGGAAATAAGCACACGTCAGCTCTAAAATGAACTTTGAATATGTAAAAGAATATGTAAAACATAATTTATTTACTAATGGCGCCCATGCTAACTACAGGTTTTATTTATACCATAGTTATCATGAACACAATTGCCTTCGTAAACATGAACACCATTAGTAAATTGGGCCGACAGTAGCTCAGCGGATAACAGCGGGTCGTCCACTAAGTGGAGGGTTGGCAGCTCAATCCCCACCTCCAACTGTCAAAGTGTCCTTGAGGAAGACACTGAACCCCAGTTGCTCCCTGGGTGCTGCGCATACTGTAGCTGCCCACTGCTCCTATGGGATGGGTCAAATGCAGAGAACAAATCTATTTCCCATGTGTAAATACTGAGAAAGATCAAAATAAAGACCAAAAGGTCCTGATGTTTGTTATTTGTTAAATAATACTGTCCATTTGTTAGCTTGCTGTAACTTTTCATATTTATCAGGCTGAACATAGCAGCCCACTGCTCCTATGTACCACAGGATGGGTCAAATGCAGAGAACAAATTTTGTTCCCATATCTAAAAAATACTGAGAATGACCAAAATTGAATCTAATCTAAAGACGAATGGATGAAGATAAGGATAAGACAAGGTAGACAGTCACATCTGTTTGCAATTGTTTTCATGACCTTTCCTGTATCTGCATCCTGTTTTCATTCAAAGCAACGGGCTCACACAGAATTATTCCACTCAAAAACACACACTAATTCACAAATCAATAGATAAATAATACATGAAAATACAAGTTGAACTCATTCATGAGGCAATGAAGACGTGAACAGCAGGACAGAACAGCTGCAAAGTATTACTCAAAACAGCGCACCTGTAGAGGGTACAAGTGAACCAAGTCCAATGCAGCCAGGGTTGGCGTCCTACACCCCTGTGTGATGCAGAGGAGAGGAGGAAGAACAATATTTTGGGAGGGATGCTGGGGGATTATTTTGGACTGTTTCGCCGCTCCGTTGGATAGCGGCATCAATATACAAAGTGCGGACCGCTGACGGGGCCGGCCAGCAAAGAGCCACCCAGCAGTGCCAGGCCAGCAGATGGAGAATTAGCACTCCACTCCACGAGCAATCACAGGCTTGACTTCCAAGTTCATCACCTCCACGCAGGGGGGGGGGAGACTGTCCTGGGTTGACAGCAGTGATCGTTTAAGGCGAGTTTAGTTTGGAGCGAAACCAGGTTTGTTCCTAAAGTGCTGCACACTGCAGCCTACATTTCAACTGGACAAATACAGCAGCAATACCAAATCAAGTTTACATTTACATGTAGGGCATTTAGAAGACGCTTTTATCCAAAGCGACTTACAAAGAGTACATTTGTCATAAGAAGGTCAAACGTTTCATTGCCGCTAATACAGTAAGATAGTCACCAGAACAAGTTTCAAGCATTTCAATTGCTAGGTTAACCATTGGCTAGTATACAACATCTCTGACTTAGTGCCAAGTTACAAAGAGCGATTGAAGTGCAAGACGTACAACAAATGAGAGCATGAGGGTAGGGTTATGCAGGGTTCAGGTGAACTCTGAGCAAGTGAGTCT
>JAXIVH010000572.1:44032-61532 GCA_036785325.1 Urophycis tenuis
CGGCAAATGATAAAAGATAGAAACATGCAGTGGCCGGGCCAGGAGTGTCCCCTTTATACACAACTATTACTGCAAGAAGGCCACGGCTCACTGGGACATGATGGGAGGAAAACTCAGCAACACTGGTCATGCTCCCATGTGTGTTTATTTAGCAAACGCAAATTCACACAAAACTTCAATGGAAATACATTACAAGGGGAAAACACACGAGGGAATGCACAAAGAAACACTCATCTTGAACAATATTGACCATATCATTGATGTATATGTATTTTCAATATCAATTTTTCTATTTTTGTAAATAAGTTTAAATAAGATTGATTTGAAGAATTCCATCCCACATACCACCTGCAGTACCCTGGCGAACCACCAGTGGCCCACAGGTTTTGAAAACACGCGCCCATTTACCTCCCACAGCTTAAATAACCACAGATCCTAGCGTGAATGTCCAATTTGCGCTGAACCAACTTTGGGACGGTTGGGGATAAAGGATCTAACAGCTAAAGTGAGCAGTTTGACAAACAACATGGCCGCAGTTCAAGGCCCAAATTGGTTCAATTCAATTCAAAGTCCAGAAGGCAGATTTCACTAAAAGCCAATCATCATACTTGGTGTACTGATAGGTACACGGCTCAAGATTCTGCCCAACGTTGATATAATCTGACCCATAGGGGAGCAGCAATCGATTGCAAATTAAAATTTGAACAAGCATAACTCCTGACCCTTTCCACCACACGGTCATGAAACTTGTACGCAACGTTATTAACGTATGTTATTAACGGATTCAAATGAATAGGGTCATATGTCTCTGCACTAGGCTTGGTCCCCGATAAACACTGCTTTTTCTTATTATTATTCTTAGTATTATTATAAAAAAAGGTAATTTTCATGTTATGTTCAGTATGACTTGTATATTCATGTATTTGTCATGCGCACAATTTGTGTTGAAGGTGAGATGTATGTGTTTGTGTATGTGTTTGTGTGTGTGTGTGTGTGTGTGTGTGTGTAGGTGTGTGTGTGTGTGTGTGTGTGTGTGTGTGTGTGTGTGTGTGTGTGTGTGTGTGTGTGTGTGTGTGTGTGTGTGTGTGTAGGTGTTTGTGCGTGTGTCTATGTGTTCATGTACAGTCGTGGACATTTTGTTTTTGCAAAGTGGATAAAACGGGACGTTGTCTTCCACCTCCAACATGGAACAGTGTTCTGACTCGCCAGGTAGCTGGGAGGGAAGTCTAACTCCTCAGGCTGACAGCTTGTGAACACCAGAATTGACAATTGAAATAATGGAAAAGAGAAAATGTGTTTCAGAAAATGTCCCCTAATTTAATAAAAATGGTGAATTAATTGGAGAGAATTTGAATTTAGATTGCTTCATGAGAGACGGAGGCTCTGAAACGACGTGCGGCACATCGTCAGTGAGACGCTTCGCCGCGGCGCCCCGCAGAGACGTGACCCACGTTGAGTTTATTACTTTCAACCTCTTTCACTCCCGATGGTTACTGACCTAAGAGCGATCAAAACACTTCATCGGCGATATAATTTCCTTATAAAATATGATAATCTGATCGTGTTTGGTGGCAATTTTAATAACTTTGCGCTTGTGGTCCATTGAGCATGAAATGCAATTTGATTTCATTAAGCCAGCGTTGTCGGAATGGTGTTTGTTAATTACGGTTATTTGCGAGAGATGCTTACGCCGAAAGGATTCAGACCATTTATTGCACGAGGGAGACGGTTACTTCGTTCAATTTGGGGAAACAGGTTCTGCCTCAGCCGTGGTTTAGGTTTCTAAATTAATGGACGTGAGGATTATATTAAATTGACCACATTTAGAATTCACATGTATTAATTTACAACCATCGCATTCAACTCCCTAAAGCCTCAAGCTGTCCCTTGTTGTTGAGATCCTGATAGAATAGGTGAGCTATGGGTCACATATCTCAATTTGACCAGCAGGTGAGAACGCCGGTCTCTGATTGGTCCGGAGTCGCCGTGGGTCATTCCCAGCTGGGGCCTGAAGCTACAGTTTTGCTACGTCGCAGCACATGGAGATAGAGAGCTCAAGTCAAGTTGAATTAAATAGCATTCAATCACCCTTACATACTTGAAAGGCCAACAGAGGCTTTTCATGTGTGATATTATATTATAATGGCAACCCTAAGCCCTCACACACACGCACACACACACACACACACACACACACACACACACACACACACACACACACACACACACACACACACACACACACACACACACACACACACACAGAACAAGAACAAGAGCAACCATTGTTCCCTAAGTAGGCACCACAGCCATTACAAATGGACATGAATCACCACAGATCTCGTGACAGGGCACCTGTTGTGAACACGCTGAAACCACAGAGCAGGGCAACCTGCTCCTATTCATTTTAGTCATTCTTAATTTTAGTTAAAAGTGAAAAAGCCACAATAAAAAGCAATCAAAGCTTAATAGTTCAGGAGGAAGCAGTACAATACTTGACAGTATTGAACATTAGCCTTCTGTCAAATGTTGATGTGTATGCATCTGTTATGGGTCACAAATGGGTTGTTGTCTGGGTTGCTTTGTTTTTTGTGTATTAATGCTTGATTGCACTTTTAATGTTTTTGCCGATCCAGTGCATATGCACAATTAATTCCCCCTTGGGGGAAATAAAGTTCCATCCCAGTAGGCCTACAGTATAGGAAACATAGAATAGTATAGGATAGTATCAGTGGAGTAAATGATGGCAAAAGTACATTTACAAGCCACCGGTCTCCTAGACCACAATACTTCAAAGGTAACAACGGATGACAACAAAGCCAAGAACCTGATTATGACCTCAAACTAAAGTGCTTTGGTTGCTACGAGAAGTGCAACAGAGATCCAACCTATTAGTATTATTATCGTTATATGCAAGGTACTGCAAACAAAGGGATTAGCTCCAACACCACATTGAGCGGCGTCTTTGGCAAACAGTTGCAGTCCGAAGCCGTGAGGACTTCATTAGGAATATTAGCCACAAAAACACTGCTGCTACTCCAAATGGGGTTCTTTTCTCAGTGAAGTGATCTGTTCCACGAGACAAAACCAGTCTCGATTTGAACTGCTGCACTCTGGCAATATTTATTAGCATAATAACAGACCGTGTTTATACAGTCAGCCCTCTGAGGGATGCAGATGGCCCACAATGGCTTGTATGCATGTGCACGAACGCACACACACACACACACGCACGCACACACACACAGACACACACACACAAACACACACACACACACACACACACATGTTTCGGTATTTCGCTATGTCAAAATAAAGACGGGTGACTTAAATACTTTTATCAATTATTACCTGATGAGGAGATCACTCACAACATTTGTATGTGTTTTGTTAATCAAATGACGAAGCATTTTGTATTCATCAGATTGCCCTTTCTACCTTCTCAATCTACTTGGTCTTACAAGCTACAGTGCAGGTTTGATGGGACAAACATTTTAAAAACACTGGACACTCATCTTTATTCCCCTGCAGCAACAGCATCAGATCTTTCTTTTGTTGACTTTTGAATGCATACATTTTATTTATTGTTGGGATGTCGTTGATTTGTTTGTTGCTGTTTTTGCTGAACTTTTCTGAACTACCTCAGCTGGTCGACTGGTACCTCGATCACTAAAAGGAGGAAACGGTCGGACGGCGAAATCTCAACTCTTCTCCGTTTTGGCACGGCAGTGGTGGAACGAGCTCCCTGCCAATGTCAGGACTGCGGAGACACTCCCCATCTTCCGGAAGAGACTCAAGACTCACTTGCTCAGAGTTCACCTGAACCCTGCATAACCCTACCCTCATGCTCTCATTTGTTGTACGTCTTGGCACTTCAATCGCTCTTTGTAACTTGGCACTAAGTCAGAGATGTTGTATACTAGCAATGGTTAACCTAGCAATTGAAATGCTTGAAACTTGTTCTGGTGACTATCTTACTGTATTAGCGGCAATGAAACGTTTGACCTTCTTATGACAAATGTACTCTTTGTAAGTCGCTTTGGATAAAAGCGTCTTCTAAATGCCCTACAGGTAAATGTAAACTTGATGTGGTATTGCTGCTGTATTTGTCCAGTTGAAATGTAGGCTGCAGTGTGCAGCACTTTAGGAACAAACCTGGTTTCGCTCCAAACTAAACTCGCCTTAAACGATCACGCTGTCAACCCAGGACAGTCTCCCCCCCCCCCTGCGTGGAGGTGATGAACTTGGAAGTCAAGCCTGTGATTGCTCGTGGAGTGGAGTGCTAATTCTCCATCTGCTGGCCTGGCACTGCTGGGTGGCTCTTTGCTGGCCGGCCCCGTCAGCGGTCCGCACTTTGTATATTTGATGCCGCTATCCAACGGAGCGGCGAAACAGTCCAAAATAATCCCCCAGCATCCCTCCCAAAATATTGTTCTTCCTCCTCTCCTCTGCATCACACAGGGGTGTAGGACGCCAACCTTGGCTGCATTGGACTTGGTTCACTTGTACCCTCTGCAGTGCGCTGTTTTGAGTAATACTTTGCAGCTGTTCTGTCCTGCTGTTCACGTCTTCATTGCCTCATGAATGAGTTCAACTTGTAATTTCATGTATTATTTATCTATTGATTTGTGAATTAGTGTGTGTTTTTGAGTGGGAATAATTCTGTGTGAGCCCGTTGCTTTGAATGAAAACAGGATGCAGATAACAGGAAAGGTCATGAAAACACTTGCAAACAGATGTGACTGTCTACCCTGTCTTATCCCTTATCTTCATCCATTCGTCTTTAGATTAGATTCAATTTTGGTCATTCTCAGTATTTTTTAGATATGGGAACAAAATTTGTTCTCTGCATTTGACCCATCCTGTGGTACATAGGAGCAGTGGGCTGCTATGTTCAGCCTGATAAATATTAAAAGTTACAGCAAGCTAACAAATGGACAGTAATTATTTAACAAATAACAAACATCAGGACCTTTTGGTCTTTATTTTGATCTTTCTCAGTATTTACATATGGGAAATAGATTTGTTCTCTGCATTTGACCCATCCCATAGGAGCAGTGGGCAGCTACAGTATGTGCAGCACCAAGGGAGCAACTTGGGGTTCAGTGTCTTCCTCAAGGACACTTTGACAGTTGGAGGTGGGGATTGAGCTGCCAACCCTCCACTTAGTGGACGACCCGCTGTTATCCGCTGAGCTACTGTCGGCCCAATTTACTAATGGTGTTCATGTTTACGAAGGCAATTGTGTTCATGATAACTATGGTATAAATTAAACCTGTAGTTAGCATGGGCGCCATTAGTAAATAAATTATGTTTTACATATTCTTTTACATATTCAAAGTTCATTTTAGAGCTGACGTGTGCTTATTTCCGCGCTATATCCCATGATGCATTGTGGTTTTCATCGCCATCGGAGTCAGCCAAGAGAAATGATCCGGTACATTGGGGTTATTTATGCAAATCTGCTGTAACGTTGACAGCTAACATGCTGTCGGCTCATTTACGTGACCGATACGCGTCACGCTGATGGAATCCCCTGATGCTTCTTCCTTAAATGGTGTCCTATATGTGTGTTAGCTATTTAGGGAATTAGGGAACACGGGAGCCAAATCAAACACAGCCCCTATGTGTGATGTCAGTTCATCACTGCGACAAGCGGAGAGGAAACCCCCATCCCGGACCAGCATCTGTACCATACCTACAGTCAGACAGACAGACAGACAGACAGACATACTTTATTGATCCCTGAGGGAAATTGCCTTCGTCACAAAACTCCAGGAGAAAAAAGAGGACACTCTACTTATAGTAGAGTGTTAGAAAATATAAATATATAAAGAAAAACCTATGTAGAAAATATAAACCTATGTAAAAATAAAAATAAAAATATAAACCTATATACAGATATAAACCTATGTAATAAAATATATTTAAAAAAAAATGTACATAAAGAAAAGATAATATACATAAATATACATACAGCCAGGCATACACTACGAGGTAATAGCATACACAAGGATGTAGCATGTCGGATTTTTGTAAGACCAGTTGTGCAGAGAGATGACCAGATAACCAGTTATGTACTAAATGACAGTTATGCAGTGAAATGAAATGACCAGTTATGTAGTGATAAGTCTTTCTCTCTTCAGAATATTGCAGTGCATTCATCAAGCAATAAGCCACGAGGGGCTGTGGTTAACAGTGTTTTTAGAACAGTTTAGGGGGCGGTGTTATGCACAAATCGAATTGTGACACAAAAAAATTCCGGGGGTGCCCATACTTTGTTGGCTTGCGAGCTGCTTTTAAAAGGACCAAGTCAACAGGATGTACCTGCATTATGAATGCTACCGAGGCATACGGAGTGACCCGTGTGTTAGAAGAGATGAGATCTCACACTGGCTGCCCTGTATGTCAGCAAAGTGGCAAATGCCATGGTGTGGATGGATGATTGGCTAACATCAAAAACATTTTCGAGCCATGCTATCTGTCCACAATACCTTTGTCATCGACCGGTCGGCTCTAGACCACAGACACATATACATAGACACATATACATAGACACATATACATAGATGCCACATTGAGTCCCTCAACCCATTTCTTATGTGTGATGTTTGTCGCCGCCGAGGCTAAGACAAACATCACAAATAAACAAATAAAAGTAATCAAGGGAGCTGGGGCCATTTTCGAGATAAAATGCACCACAACGGTAGTGTTTTTTCAACTCATATTAAATCATATTATATATATTATATAATAGGCATATGTTTTTGTATTTTGTACTCCACGTACATCATATACCCTTGAAGAAAAGACCCACAGTATGTCTATGTGAAAGATCAAACAAGTACAATTTCACAAAATATTCACACCCACGTAAAATACAATAATTTATTGAAAACAATGGTATGAAATGGTTGCGCAGCAACACAGGCTAGCATACTTTATTAAGAATGGAGGCACATTGATACGAACAAAAATAAATTGGTATGCGGCCACAGATATTTATTAGGGCTGCAGTCAACCAAAGAAAACCTTGGTCAACTGCAGTTCAACCAACTCTATAACGACAAACATGAAAAAAAAAATCAACCCAACGATAATTCTGCACATTACCTCTAGATGAACTATTTCAGCCACAGCGCTATCTACTCCACACGGCAGCCTAAATGTCAGCTAACTGCTGTTTGGAGGACGTCAGTGGGTTTCAAATCCACAACAAGTTCCTACCTCCCGCCTGCTGAAACAATGGATGAAGAAGCGCTTGTTTCCTGCTGAAAGTAATTTGGACAAACAAGTGCATGTCGACCAACCGAACGACCGACCGACCAGAACTTGACTAGCCCCAGTGTTTTAGAGTATTTCACAACTGTTTAGAGCCAATCAGAAACTGGGAACCCAACTATCATTGCAAGTTTTCTGACCCTAACCCACCAAAATACGCTGACATGTCGCGGTTTTTGACTGTGAGTTGATTTACAGTGACATTGAAGCCATGTACAGTTCTAATGACTATCTGGATATGTTTTGAACTTAACATCAAACAGCATTTTGCGTAACCAAGCAACCGCTGGAGAGATCAAAAGGCACTTGAAGCAATGTTGCTTTTGATCAAATAAGAAATGCAAATGGTAAAAAAAACAAAACAAGATGATGTTACTGGGAAGCAGGCCGAGTCTGACTTGAAATCACCTCTGGCTGACCTTGCGTTGAATGTGTGTGTGTCTGTGTGTGTGTGTGTGGGTGTGTGTGTGTGTGTGCTGCTTTCTTCACCTCACTGGGAAAAAGCACTTTCCGCACACATGATCAGTCACAGGCAAGCATACACTCAGACACTCAGGCACACACACACACACACACACACACACACACGCAGATGGCGTCCTCTCTCTCTGTTTTCTCTCTCTTTCTCTCTCTCTCTCTCTCTCTCTCTCACACACACACACACACACACACACACGCACACTTTCGCTCCCATTCTGTTGTTAGTCCTCATTTGTTTCGATGGCTGCCGTGCGTCACGCGCTACGTTTAAATGTTAAATACCTTGGGTTCAGGCCGCGCGTGTGTTATTTTCCACAGCATTACCCGCTAATGGCTCACACCTTAACGGCCACACACACAGACAGGGAGGACGGCGGCAGGCGGAGCTACCAGAATGAAATGCATGCTGAACGTATGGAGCAGGAAGCACAGAGCCACAGCCTGGGTCGACGGTACCACACCAGAACTGAAACATCTGTCGGTGTTTTTCACAGCCACATATTTTTTGTACCTGTTTTTTTTTCTACCAGAACAGGGTATTTTTGGACTCGCCGCCACAAAGCCTGCGCCCCCCCCCCCCCCCCAAAAAAAAAAGTATTGTATGAAACAATTTGCTTGTGTATCCCAGCTACATCATTCCATTCACCAACGTTTGTCTGTCTGTCTGTTTGGCTCCCTGTGCTATACTAGCTTAATATAGCTTAATATAGCTTGGGGGCCGCGGCCTACTGGTTAGGGCTTCGGATTTGTAACCGGAGGGTGGCCGACCAGTGGCCCCGACCAGTGCGAACGGCTGAAGTGCCCTTGAGCAAGGCACCCCTCACTGCTCCCCGAGCGCCGCTGTTGCAGGCAGCTCACTGCATCGAGTCTAAGTGCGTGCTTCACCTCACTGTGTGCTTCACCATCACTGTGTTCTGAGTGTTTCACTAATTCACGATTGGGTTAAATGCAGAAGACCAAATTTCCCTCACGGGATCAAATGAGTAATTCGTCTTCGTCTTGTAGTGCTTTGCTGTTTGCAGAGGGTCTTTGTGGAAGACCCCTCTGCTGTAACGCATCGTCCATCCCGAGACCACGAGCGAAGGGACAGTGGGACCACTCCGGCCTTTGTCGCGTAGCAGCAGAACAAGAACACAACGTTCATGGCACCGCGTGGACACTCACACCTGCTGTTCTGCGCAACACACCGCCGACGATGACGGAGATGAAGATGGCTGCAGCGCCGTCTGTCTGGCATCTGCCTGTCTGTCTGTTTAGCAGCCTTTTTGGGAGGTTGACCAAGTCTATTAAACTGCAAGCCCAGGCAATCTCTGCCTGCTGTAATTGAGGAGTAAAGAGAAATGAACGAACGGTCTGGGACGGAATTGTGTGGAGGTTTGAATGACTTTGGTGTGGTGTGTGTGTGTGTGTGTGTGTGTGTGTGGTGTGTGTGTGTGTGTGTGTGTGTGTCTGTGTGTGTGTGAGTGTGTGTTTGTGTGCGTGTGTGCATGCGGTTCATTTGGATATTTGGGTCTATATGTCTGTGCTAGCTTTATGGAGTTGTCTTTTGCGTGTGGGATCGTGAATGAAATAGTGTGTGGGTTTTAAATACAACAGGGATCGTATGTTTAATCAACGCACGCATAACGCATGCAGCGCGTCAAACGTTGCAGGAGCCTGGACCGGCTCAGCGAGGCCGGCCCCAGGGTCTGGCTCTTGAGAGCCCATTCTGACTTAAGGGCCACTACTTTACAGTGCTTAAGCCCATTGAGGGGTCCGTCTATGGTTATCTCATTAATTTGCAGCAATAAAACACATCCTCGCGTTGTGGGACTAATTGGCAGAGTGGCGTAATAGTGGGCTTTAAAAAAAAAAAAAAGGATTCTGGGGTAATTGGGTATTTTATCACACACACACGTGCACGCGCACACACACACACACACACACACACACGCTAAATGATCCCCGTAGGATTGGTCGCCTCTGCAGACAAACACAGCTAAATATCTGCTGGAAAATGAACACAAATACCTGAAGGACATGAACAGTGGGCACATAGACAGTCAGTCATTGTGAAGGCGATTATGCCGGGAGTCAATTTGCCAAACAATAAGATATTAATCAATATCAACATGTGTGCTTTCCTTATTTAATAAGGGTTTTTCGATATTCATTTGTTTACACGGTGAGCCTCTGCAGAAGGTAGGTAAATAGAGGTAATAGATGTTTTTTTATATTGCCATAGATAGACAAAGCAAAACACACCAACGCTTGCCTCCACTCTTGTTGTTGGGTTGTATTATTGTTGTAATGAAATGCAGTGTGCTAGTTAAAAAGAGTTACGGATCATGATCTGTTGGAAGCAGAAAAGTTTGAGAGGGTTGACTGAACAAAACGATGCATTCTGGATGACCCTGGACGAACGCCACATCACGTCCTCATCACTTGTTCGCGCCATAAATCACTTTCAGTTACATCGAAACTAAGACACAGTGGTACATGTTGTTACAACACGTCTCCCAGGTTAACAAACCAGGGACGTAACGCACAAAGATCCACCTTCATAAACACATTACTTTCATTGCTGGACGTTACTCAATACAAGAAAGCTGTGGGTAAAATGACCAGTGGTGTGGTGGGTGTACATGCAGACCGCCACATCCCGGGTAAACATCCCGGGTGCACATTCCGGGTGCACATCCCGAGGACACATCCCGGGTACACATCCCGGGATGTATGAAAGGAGAACCAGCCCCTGTGCTCCTCATGATGGTGTCTTAAGGAAGAGAGTGAGCTGCCGGGCATCCAGCAGAATAAATAAATAGTCCTGCAAGTCCCAGGTGCAGCCACTCCTGCTAACAACCCACCCCGACCTGCAAACAGGAACACACACACACACACACACACACACACACACGTGCACACACACACACACACACACACACACACACACACACACACAGACACACACACAAACACACACACACACACACACACACACACACACAGACGCACACACACACACGCGCGCGCACACGCGCACACACACACACACGCACACACAGACACACACACAAACACACACACACACACACACACACACACACACACACACAGACGCACACACACACACACACGCGCACACACACACACACACACACAAACACACACACACAAACACACACACACAAACACACACACACAAACAGACACACACACAAACACACACACAGACCCAATCGAGGAGAAAGGGGCCAGGGTTGTCACAATATGTCCTGCTCTAGATCTATTTGGAAGAAACAATTGTGTATACACAGGATGCAGTGCCAGCCATCAGCTGACATAAATATTTGTTTATATTTGTGTAGTGATTCAGCTGCATAACATTGGGATGCGGACATTGACTTTACATACATCCCGAAATCAATCAATAAGTCAAACGCACTGTTCCGTGGCCGTCGCCGGCCAGCAATAAGCCTGTTCAATCATTGAACTCTTCCCTAATTAAATTATAACTTGCACTGCTGCAATCAGGGCCAGCACTATTCTCTTGCATACTTCTTATGCTTATTCCCATCTATTCCCATTCACATTAACATTGAAAGACAAAATCATATCTATCACATGATAGGTACTATAGTGGAATAGTGTGATATGACTTCAAGATTTACACTAAATACACATCAGGGCATGATAAGCTGATTGCTCATATTACATATCTAATAAATACTTCTTCTAGATTGAATCTTCCAATACACATACATTGTAATCAAACCGTCAAAGGGTCGTCTGTTTAAGCAAACGACTGAGCACACATTTTAACTGAAGCTCAAGCTCAAGCTTTAACTGAACTGCTGGAACCATAGAACTGATTCATACATACTATATATACAGATACATGTACTCATATATACACATACACAGACGTACAAATGTACACATACACATTCATAAAAACACATGCAAAGTATACAAATGTGCAGATATAGGTATACATACAGACTACACATCTGTATACCTGCATAGCTAAACATACGCATACATATGTATACACATAGCCAAACAAAAGTATACATTCTCATATGTGCATACACAAACATACATAAACATGCATATACATACTCATATATGCATACATACACAAACACGCAAATATATATATGGGAACACAAACATAAAAATACATGCAGACATATTTTAGTACCGTTTCATGAGGAATTTCTAGTTTCTAGGAGTTGAGGTTGGAGTACCTATTTCCCCCTCCATACCGGGCTACCTGCATATGCATACTGCATACTCTGCATATGCATTCATTGTGCATGAGCGGAGTCTTCCACAGGGCTCGGCAGACATAAGCCAAAGCCAGACAAAACCAGTGAGCTAGTCATGCTTTGGGGAACTAGTGGCTTTGGAGGGAGAGCTGAAAATTGCCTACCATACCTTTAACAGCAATTCTCGTTAGAATATTGCACAAAAAAAAAAAAAAAAACTATGTTTACCATAGCTGTAAGTATACTTTTCTAAATAAATACAAGACTGCAGATTGAACTCTCCAATTGAAATGTCTACGATCGTTGAATGAACAGACCACCACCATTACGATTGTGCGTCTGCTGTTGTGTCGCGTACGCTGTCGCCCTGCGCTCAAGGGCTTCTGAAAGACTTTTTTTTTTCTTTTTTTTTTTTTTGCAGTACAGGAACGCGGCCCGCTGGTTGAGTGGCAAGGTCTCCTAAGCTCTTTAAAGGTGGTCCGGGCCCCTCTGTCTCCATCAGCGCACGCCGCGTGGGTGTTGTCTTTTAGCTTAGCGCCGGCGGTGCGACTGGGATCTGGCTCGTTCATCACACACCAGTCGACTGCGGTGTGCTGATCTCTCTGGGACGCCCAGGGGTTGATGTAAAGGACAATAGCCCTGCCAGTCCTCTTGACAATCATAAGCACCGCCACTGACTTAAGCTCTATAGTCTGCCGGACCAGAGAGAAGCAGGATGATAATGATAATAATGATGGGAAGAAGAAGAAGAAGAAGAAGAAGAAGAAGAAGAAGAAGAAGAAGAAGAGGAAGAAGAAAAATAAGACAAGATGACAATATGTATTTTGTATTGTGCTTTTCAAAATACTCGGTGGCACTTTACAGCGAGAATGAAATAACATAACCAAAAAACATTGTAGAATAGCAGCATGGATATCACAGAATAGAATGACAATCGGTACAGAAAAGACCATTAGAAAATGGGCAGGAGAGCTTGAACATCAAGAGCCAGTTTGAAGAGATGGCGTTCTGAGGAAAGACTTGGAGGAGGAGAGTGAGGCGAGTGAGTCCTGGATGGGTTTGGGGAGAGAGAGAGAGAGAGAGAGAGAGATCCAGAGAGAGGGGGCTGCCGTGGCATGTTCCCTGTCCCCTGGGGTTCCTGTTTGGTCATGGATGTTTGCATCAGCAGATCCGAGGGCTCGGGCGGGTGCGTGGCGGTGTAAGAGATCAGTGAGGTAGGAAGGTGCCTTTGGAGGTGGTTGGAGGTTGGGAGCAGTTTGATATATATATACAGTATACATACAGTATATAGTCTTCATTCTTTCATCTGCCGGTTCGATTCTTTCTTCCTTGTTTCCAGCGGCTGCCTCGTGTAGTGTATGGAGATACACTAAGAAGTTATATGAGTTTAATATATATGCTTAATGTATGACCCCTGACCCTCTGTGCTCATTGGATGCTTGTATGATATAAAAGTAAGCGCGCCAGTTTGGTGCGCGCCCTCGTGAAGAGACCGAGCGAGAGGTCACACTTGAGTTTCAGTGCTATGCTTTGCTTTCCTGTTTCCTCATTAGCAAATAAAGAGGAAGATCAAAAGATACCTATCGTTGTATATTGCAGTTATTTGTAGATACACGACACCTTGGGTTTTTCCCGGCCCTCTGGGCTCCGTGCGGTGTGGTGACATCACCGTTGCAGTGCGCCATCAGTGAATCGCTTAGCTCGGCGACAATAACCATATTGAAATTGCACCGAAGCCGACTTATGGCGGGCGTCATGGTGGGCGTCATGGTGGCGGCGCGCTGGGGGGACGCCGGCAGCCCCCCTACACCGTAAACGCTACATAACGCGCGGTAATGCGGCCCACTTAGCCGCCATCGGATTCCCGGCGGCGTGAACGCTGTCGGAGCCTGCGGGGGCTAATTGTCTTCTTCAAGGGTACGCAGCAGCAGCCTGCCGTGTTGTACGGGGGGGGGGGGGGACCGTCTAGCCGAGGCGCCGTGTCAGCGGCACCAGGTGGTCCCGGGGAGCCCGCGCCACCCCAGTTTGTATTAGTACGGGGCTGAAGATTGGGTGATTTTTTTTTTTTTCTTCAATTGATTCTTCTTTCTTTTTTAGTTGGCCTAGAAGGCTTCTCCTATTTCTGAACGCCAGCATCTTTTTTTCTGTGGATAACCAGCCAGCTCTCGATCCCTTTGTAACTCTGTAACCTTGAGGGTTACTTTGTATTTGTGTGTGTGTGTGTGTGTGTGTGTGTGTGTGTGTGTGTGTGTGTGTGTGTTTGTGTGTGTGTGTGTGTGTGCGCGCGTGCGCGTGCGTGTGCGTGTGTGTGTGTGTGTGTGTGTGTGTGTCGGTGAGTGCGTGTCTTTGAGTGCGTGTCTTTGAGTGCGTGCGTGTGTGCTTTTGTATGCACACATCCGTGTGTGGGTGTGTGGGTCTACATACATGTGATGGAGTGGGTGAAGCCGTATGCATTTATGGTTGCACGCGTGTGTATGTGTGCGTGAGTGCTTGCAAGTGTGTGTGTGTGTGTGTGTGTGTGTGTGTGTATGTGCGTGCGCGTGTGAGTATGCGTGTGTGTGTGGGCCTGTGTTTGTGCGTGCAGTCAGGCATGTATGCCCAGGTGGTCATTTAAACTCGCCTTGCAGCTTTAACCTAGACCCCCAATGTCACACTCCACAGTATTTGGAATGCAACGGTCTGAGCGGAGCCAGCCTATCCTATCCTAGAAGGGATCTCCTGTGTGCCCGGCGTACGTGATTCAATATCCTCTTGTCATTCCGCTTTAGCTGTAGCCTCCTGTTTGAGGATTAACGCCCTCCGACAACTGCAAACATTGCGTTTCCTCATCTTAAGGCGCATTACTCTGGGAATAGCAATGGGTTCCAGTACCTGGGAAATATAAAAATGTCTACGAAAAAGGTGCATGTCCCATGAGATTAATTGGGCCTTGTTACACTTGTTTTCAGTTTGTTGTGCGTACAGGGGGAACATTGGAGAACAGCGGCTGGAAAATATTTTGCAATGGATTGATATATATATATATATATATATATATATATATATATATATATATATATATATATATATATATCCGGCGGATATCAAATGTGCTTTGGATAAATGTGACAAAGGGCTTACTTGCGCAGTATTGTGTGACGCTAACTTTACAGAACAAGGGAAATAAAATGCTGTTTGTTTTCCTTAAGTGAGTTTAGGTGTGGGATCTCAGTCTCAATTCGTAGGAGTTCACAATCACCTCGTCCTCTACACGCCTCTACACGTCTCGCTCCCCTCTCACTTCTGCATCTCTCTCTCCCTCTATCTACCTCTCTTTTTGCTATTATATGAATCATAGAGTCATAGAGTCAGTTGAGTCACAGAAAACACTGTGGCTTGTCTGTGTGCTGTGTTCAGAGGATCAATTGAGGCTCTCTCTCTCTCTACCCCTCTCTCTCCCCCCCCCCCCCCCCCCTCTCTCTCTCTCTCTCTCTCTCTCTCTCTCTCTCTCTCTCTCTCTCTCTCTCTCTCTCTCTCTCTCTCTCTCTCTCTCTCTCTCTCTCTCTCTCTCTCTCTCTCTCTCTCTCTCTCTCTCTCGCTTGCTCTCAATTGTAGACCTACAAGAGCCCTGCCAAGGACACCCCAAATGTGCGTGTATGTGGTAGGCCAGAGAGACAGCCTGCACTGCTATTGGCCCATGTCAATGCAGGGCACAGAAACAGTGAAGCCACACAATCAGAGAGAGAGAGAGAGAGAGAGAGAGAGAGAGAGAGAGAGAGAGAGAGAGAGAGAGAGAGAGACGCTTCGCTTTGTCCTTATTCATGTCCATACATGTACTGCTGGATATTGAATGTCTCATTACGTCTTACTGTTCCCGTGGAGTCTTTCGATCAGACGGCCAGACGGAGGAAGCAGCAGAAGTGATTGCATTGTTCTCTCACTACCCAGCATGCATTGCCCGATCCAATCAGCCAAACTCACGGACGTGTTTCGGCATGTTCACAATTCCTGCGCTGCGGAATACGCATTTAGAGTGAAATGTAAAAGAAAGATATAGTAAATATATAACACAATAAAATACATAATTTAATTGTCTTTCAAGTAAGCTGGACTTTGTGAGCTCAGACGTGAAGGTGCAGACTTTGCTCCTGATGATGACGTATTGCAAGTGAGTGTTATCAGTGAGGATACGACAAAGTGCTCTTTGCATCACTATAGTTAATGTTGGACAGGAGTCAGCAGGTATAACATAAATATAAAGCCTTCCAGGCCTAATGAGAAACTAGACAGAAAAAAGCACTCAGAAGAAAACTACTACCAAAATATGTCAAAAGGTCTATGCGTGTGTACAAAGATATATGCATTAGTGTGTGCATTTAGGTGTTTATAGAGTATATTGGGGTCTGTATTTGTAGCAGTTTTTGTGCTTGTCTGTGTATCACTTATTTGGCTCTCTGCTTATGAATATATGCATGCGAGAGTGTGTGGTTGTGTATGTCTGTGTATGTGGATGAATACACCACTGTAATAGGAAGATGTGCAAGCAAGGAACAAAGAGAAACAATCCAGGACATTTATAACACTGCATATGATAATACCATCATTATCCCTGCGCCCATACTTTGTCCAACGAGGCCACATGTGTCTACCAGCATCCAAACCCACCAATACAACAAAGATTTAGGGCCATACATGGATGGACACAATGCGATATGAGACAAGGCCACTTTGAAGCAATGGTGAGAGGGAAGCTAGTTCTAGAGCAGTGAGGAGTGTGTGATTTAACACAAAGTGTTGATTAGAAGCGCTTGCAGGTGTTTATTGAGCACCGATACCAATTAATTTGCATGTGTACCCATACGCACGCACACACGCACGCACGCACGTTGGATGAAACATGTCTCACACAGATCAGGTCACACACATACCTGATGATGCCGAACCCACGTATGTGTGTGTGTGTGTGTGTGTGTGTGTGCGTGGGTGGGTTTGGTCGACACAAACAGACACAAGCAAATATGGAGGCATTTGCATGCTCACTCATACATTCGATACAATTCTGCATCCATGACCAGAATAAAGAACAAAAACGTACATGGATACACATACTTTCAAAGTAGTATGTTTACTGTGTGTGTGTGTATGTGTGTGTGTGTGTACGCGCATTCACACACACACACACACACACACACACAGGCAGTCTGCAGCTGCTAATGAGGAGCCAACAGGAGCAACTGTTCAGCGGCCAATTATCCTCTCCCTTTGGAAAGAGATATAGTGAGTGAGTGTGTCTGTGTGTGTGATGAGTGTGTGTGTGTGTGTGTGTGTGTGTGTTTGTGTGTGTGTGCACGTGTGTGTGTGTGTGTGCACGTGTGTGTGTGTGTGTGTGTGTGTGTTTCTATTTCTGGGCGTGCTCATTTGTGCAGCTACCCCGCGCCGTAGTCTGTTATCCTTAATGCCCATATCTAATGTTCCATTCATTCATAACAACAGTCTTATTTACATAATGC
>JAXIVH010000572.1:66532-70280 GCA_036785325.1 Urophycis tenuis
ACGACCTTGACTGCATCCTCTCGTCTCTAGCGGCGCTTTCAATCTCCCCCGTTTGGATTTGTTCTGCTTTCCGAAGGAGCGAACGGGAAGGCCAAGAGGGTTTCTGCATATCAAGTGTTTTATTTTGGTTCCCCACCCACCCATCCCCCCCCCCCCCCCCCCCGCTGTCCGGAGACCGCCAAGGACGTCTAAAGGCGACGATGAGCCCTCCTCCGGGGAACCAGCTCAGCCGAGCTAAGCAAGGACACAAAGGCCTTCGCCGGGACCTTGGTTAATGTGGTCCGCGTCCTCGTGTCAACGCAGATGACTGCATTAACAAGGAACAGGAACAACAGGCAAACAAACGCAGTGGGGTCCGTCTCATGGCAGATCTCATCAAACACTATGCTGCAGAGTTGTCGTCGGGTCACCCGCAACATGAGTCCGAGTCATCAAGAGGTAAATGTTTAATAAATTTCTCCGTTAACAAAAATAGCACAGCTGTTGCAATTTTGATGGTGCTTATAAAGTTAGAGGACATACTGACATAATTACAAATTGGCAAATAAACAATGATGAACCAATGAACCCACGTTCTGCAAAAAAAAACCAATGAGTCTACCAACAAATGCTGTCCGTTCTGGAGTCCAAGTCTAAATCACAGCTTGAATATTACAACACTGTTATATTGTGTCTTGGTATTGGGTTCATATCTGGAAGATACCTTTTATTGGTCTTATTTTATATCCAGTAAATGTTTGCATAATATAAGTATTTCATCAAATTTAAAACATGTAATACGAATGCATATCAAACCAGCATATTAAACTAAAACCAGTATTTGCTCTTCTGAAAACAATTAGCTACTTTTCCGCAACGGAATTCTTTGGAGATAAGAGCAACCAGGTGCAGAAAAACCAAGGTGTCTTTACACAATGAAATTAATTGATATAAATATAGGTGTCAAAGGCAGGTGGGATCATCATATAAATCTATTATTAATATCATCTCTGAAACTGTGTCACAAGCAATTGCATTTAAAAGTTGGAAGGGATCATTGCATAAATCAAAATCATAAGTCATCAAATAAAATAAAATCACAAGTCAAAACTAGGTACCTTCAATGATTTCAAAGTAATCTTTTGAAAGGATAAGTACCATATGATGGTTGGTTCCAAAGAGAAAATAGAGTTATAGAAATAGAGAGTTTTCATCAACCAAAAAGCAAACTTGAAGGTGCTATGCTAATGTCTCCCAAATAGAGAGCTTTGCTAGTGTTACGCAGATTATGTTTGCCGCGATTACAATTAAGACTTTGGTTAACATATGTCCATAATCTAACATAACGTCCATATCTATTTAATTACTAAGAGTTATCAAGGTCTGCATTAAGTATCAGAAAATATACTCCAACAAATCTATTGCAATTTAAGATAAATTCAGTCTATCGGTGTCCTTCAAGCCAAATGAATAGATGTAGTGGTTGACCAATGGCCGCTCTCATAACAAATGCGATGGTGCAGCCAGAAGACTTGGGCGTGTGGGTGATGGAGGGGGATGTGGTGGCGGTGTTTTCGGGTGTGATCCAAGTCTCAGTGAGAGCATAGGAAGTCCAGGGCACAAAGGGAGCCGTATCCAGGGGTGAGCTCAGCCTCGCGGCCAGCTGACTGGCAGGTCCACAGGAGCACCCTGCGACAGGGTGGTCCACGTGTGTTTGGAACGAGAGGGGTAGATACAATTTGAGAGGTCACGTGGCTGTAGGTCTTAAGTACCTACGAGAAGCGTAACGAACAGGAGTTGCATATGCATACACATATCCAGCCCAGTCTCATGGCAGTTTGTGAAATAGTCACGAAATAGTCCTAATCTATCGATTTGACACGAATTTCCACGCATGACTTTCATTATAACCCAAACCCTAACCCTAACTCAAACCCTAACCCTAACCCCTAACCCTAACCCTTACCCTAACCCTAACCCTAACCCCTAACAATGATATCGTAGGATTAGGATATTATTAAAAGAGAACTGGCAGCGGGTCCTTGGGCAGCTTTAGATGGCGTTCACCAAGAGGCTCATGGGTACTGTAGTATTTACTGTAAAAATGTGGTGCAGGCACGAAAGATACTTCCATTGTAATAAATTAGTTTGAAAGTCGTGTCTCGTGTCATGAAAAAAAAGGAAATTCGTGTGCATGTACACGAATCAATAGATTAAATTTTGTGACTATTTCACGAACTGCCGTGAGACTGTGTTGACATATCTATCTTTGCAGCAGATCCAGAATGCTGCAGCATGCGTCGTGTTCAACCGACACAAATTCTCCCACGTGACCCCCTCTTCCATGACCTCCACTGGCTCCCTGTAGTGGCTCGCATCAAATTCAAGACAATGGTACTGGCCTACAAAACTGTTAACAGAACTGCCCCTACCTACCTCCAAGGGTTAGTGAAACCCCATGCCCCTGCTCAAGCACTCCACTCAACTACCTCAGCTGGTCGACTGGTACCGCCATCACTAAAAGGTCGGACGGCAAAATCACAACTCTTCTCCGTTTTGGCACCGCAGTGGTGGAACGAGCTCCCTGCCAATGTCAGGACTGTGGAGTCACTCCCCATCTTCTGGAGGAGACTCAAGACCCACTTGTTCAGAGTTCATCTGAACCCTGCATAACATCCATCTTCTACCTCTAACCCTCCCCACCCCCAAAACCCTACCCTCATGCTCTTGTATGTTGGCACTGTATAAGTGCTCTTTGTAACTTGGCACTTAGCCACATATCTTGTATACTAGAAATGATTAAACTTGCAATTAGAGTGTTTGAAACTTGTTCTGGTAACTTTCTTACTGTATTAACAGAAATTAATGTTTCATCTTCTTCTGACAAATGTACTTTTTGTAAGTTGCTTTGGATTGAAGCGTCTGCTAAATGCCCTTAATGTAAATGTAATGTAAACCTGGTAAGAAAAAAGTGACAAGATACTCCACCACTGAAGCTGCCACTTCATACGGTTCATACAGACGTGCTAAGTTAACCACACTCCGGTCGTTAAGTGACTCTAACCACACCCCCAGTTAATGAGTCGTTCACTGACTCTGATGGTTATGGCGCGGCAATGGAAACTCAGTTCCACTGGTGGGTTTACAACCGAGAACAGGTTTCACTCCTCTATCAGTGAACTTCCTAAACCGTATCCTAAATTAAGCATAAATGGCTAACTGGCCAGGTCTGACATACGCTAATTCACTAATAGCAATATCAAATCCAGTAAAGCAAAGCACAGCAGAAAACTATACAAGATAGAGGTCTACTAGCAACAGTACAGCAACCTACATTTCTAATCTGTCTACTAACACCACTAAAGCAGTACACAACAGAATCACAAAGGATTTAAACCTAGTACCACAGAACAGCCAATCAGAGATGTCTATTTGAATTGAAAGTTAACCTACTCAGCCTGAGCTGATTGAAGCAGGATATCTCCAGAAGTCAACTGCAGTCAAGCGACACAAAACTAGCCACTTGCACACTTACCGCCATGTCTAGGCCATGATATAACTAAGAGACGCATACAGGAAGCATCCCTATCATTAACTTGCACACAAACACGTTGCCAAAATATACAGGATGTGTTTAGTTGAAGCCTTGAGGACACAAACACTGTGTGTACAACACACCGGCGGTACTGTTTATGCACAAACGCGACGGCCTGTCACGGACTGTTAGCGCCGGGTGTTAAACAAGTCAGCCTTGTCCTAAGTCTCCGGG
>JAXIVH010000573.1:0-30971 GCA_036785325.1 Urophycis tenuis
CTGAAAAGACTCAAAAGCAAAATTTGAGGAGGGGTCTCAAATTTTTGCCGAAAATAAAATAAAAATTATATTTTATTGTCACTAATGAAGTGTGTGTGTGTGTGTGTGTGTGTGTGTGTGTGTGTGTGTGTTGTTGTAGGCTATTAGACTGATTATCTCGGCTTGCATCCATGAAATATAGTAATGTTTGCGTACTTGCGCCTATTATCGCGCGAGTTGTGGGGAAATTCTATGTTCAAAGTGTAATTTTAGAAGAACGCAACATATTCGGCTACTTAAAATACCAGTTTCTTGATCACGTTTAAGTTTACTTTCCCATGAACGAGTCGTTTTTCCGCGGAAATGAACATTGTTAAAATTATCTATGATAATACTGGGGTCGACTCATGTAGCCCCATTATCGCACACGGCCACTTTGAAGTTTTTTTTGTCGTGCCGGTGAGTGTTCCATGCTGAAATGGACACATAAACGTTCTACAGTGTTTTATATTGATACTGTAAGTAAGGTGTAGCCTACAGAACCCATTTTTGGCATACTTATAGCTTAAATACCTGTCTTGTATGAGAACCTGTATCCTTTCTCTTATCTGTTGCTGGTTGCTCGCAATTGTATGATAAACCAGAAATTGTGCAATAATAGGGGCCGTGCGATAATAGGCGTTAAGTATGCTATAGACCTACTGCATGAGAAAATTTAGATTGATATTGCGCAACAATCGGGAGATGGGGACCCCCCCGAATATTGATGGGTATTTCGCACACTGATCATAATAATAATCATGATAACGCGATATATTCAAAATGAACATGTGTAAAACGTGTTAATAGATAAGCAATACAAAAGTAACATTTGCCCGAGAAAAAGATGCATCTCCCGTGCGGCCCTCTCTCTCTCCCCTTGGTGCCCCCCCTCCCCCACATCCCAGGTGTATGATCGATTAGGTCATTCTCAGGTTAGGCAGACCCCTGCATAGACATCATATAAGGTAGAACGCAGCATTGGCTGCTGTTGCGCGAGAAATTCGGCCGCCATCTTGGAGTGGGGATGAGGAGCCGGCGAGCAGCTTTGACAAGTTGACAGGTAGCGTCTACAGAAGAAAACAAGGATGCCGGGCTGGTGTTCAGCGTATTCCTGCTCAAATGAGCGGAGCGTCGAAAATAGGAATCGGGGGATTACTTTTCACAAGTAAGATTTAACACTAACGCACTATTGGTTGTATTATATTACCACAGAGTTGAGAAGGAGTACTGAAATTGTAGCCAGCTAGGCTAACAAACAAGAGTATGACCGTAATAGAATTGCTTGTCAATGAAATGAATGAAATGAAGAAATGACATATTTTGAACAACATAAAGTTGAAATAGATGTTGAAGATAAAGATTGTAAAAGCCAACAGGGGTCAAAGTTAGGACCACAGTCCAGATTGTGTGTGTGTGTGTGTGTGTGTGGGGGGGGGGGGGGGGGGGGGGGTGTATTAGCGCTAGCTAACTAGACAATCAGATGGACAGTGGCTATACATTATAGCTAGTCTATCTTTCCTATGGTGGCATCATGCCTTCAGTGTGCATATTGTATCTCCCTCTGTCTCTCTCTCAACTCTCCCTCTTACCTCTTCTCTCTGTCATGTCGTTCAACTCCCTTCTCTCTCTCTCTCTCTCTCTCTCTCTCTCTCTCTCTCTCTCTCTCTCTCTCTCTCCTCTCTCTCTCTCTCTCTCTCTCAACTCTCTATAGTGTAACACTATATAGTACCATTGATACACTTATTAATACTAACCATCATGAAACTTATAGCACGACTTACCCACTCTATATATCTCTCTCCCTTCCCCCTTACCTCACTTGTGAGGTAAACCATTATCATTCATCAGCCATCCTTGTATTTGGCCCTCATCGCACCTGAAGTCCCATCCTATGGACTCCCTACCATCACATGTTGCTGTCCCCTTGACCCGGATCCTGGCCTGCGCTAGCGATCCACTACTGCCCAATTCCCAACTATGACAAGTCATCTCCTACACTGGACTATTTGAACTTTCTGACACTAAATGGGATTCATGCATTATCATACTGGTTATGTAACCATCCTACATCTTTGTTACATACACCCCAGGTGGCTCTAAACACCATGTTCTATTCTCTACACCTAACTAAGCTATTCATTTATCATGTATACAAACCTTACTGCCTGTAACTGACCCTAGGCAGATGGGTCAGGCCCTTGAGTCGTTAGATCTGCATGAGGTTTCTTCCTATATGTATCTCCAATTATAGGGAGTTTTTCCTCGCCCTGTTACATATGGGCTCTCTCTGAATGTTCAACACTGTCAAGCGCCATGAGTCGTGTAATGTTTTGACGCTCTATAAATTGAATTGAATTGAATTTTAACTTGTGTATTATTCCCATTTTTTATTGATGTATTTGGACTTTAAATCTTGCTGAATTCAACAAAACAAATCAATTAAGTGAAAACTTAGTTCTCCAGCCCCATTCGTCTTTGTAAGGAAATGTTCTATTTTGTCTTTATTATTTTGTCAGAATGCACCAGAATGCTTCATTTGTATGTGAAAATCACAAATAATCTTCTGGGGGAGGATGACCCCAGACCCCACTGCGGGGGTTTGGTTTTCAAGTTTTCAGCCCCATCTAAAACAAAATTCACCAGCCGCCACTGATTATGATGCATTCTCATTTTAGGCAAAGTATAAGATAATACCTTCTTAACAGTATAATTGTAACCTGAATAAGTCATTCAAGTAGCTAACAATATTCAAATACTAACATTATTGGTGGTTTTAGATTGGTGGTTTTAGCTGATATGAAAACGTTCAGGTGTTTATATATGTTATGTTTATTAAGTAGCCTATTTGGCAGATGCTTTTATCCAAAGCGACGTACATAAAAAATACATATACAGTAAAACAATCAATGTAAACATTATAATAATTTAAGGAAAGAATGTTTTTCATACAAAATATCAATACAAGTGTCAAGACAGAATAAACTCTTTGCTGCTGCAGCAACAGTCAAGAGATACAGTCTATAGGTCCCTAAGATATAGATATCTTGTTTATGTATGATATACGTAGCCTATATGTATATATATAACCTAATCATATTGTTTCTTCAACTTAAACATAGCTGACCCTTTTTTCCCCCCTTCTCGGGGATTATGTTCCCAGTTTTGATGTCGGACGTCTGGTCACTTATAGCATATAATAATATTCTATTACTGTTAAGCCAACTATGAATAATAAAACACGCCAAAACATGTGTCCTTTATCATAGCTACACGTATTACAAAAAAACGTGTGAAAATCAATGGTGTTCAGTGAGGTAAGATTAATTAAATGCGCTGACAGTTTATTTCTCCTGTCAAATGAATTACACTGAGGGGGGCGGATCACCACTCCAAGATGGCGGCCCCGCGTCTCGTCAGCCCAGTGGGCAGTAGCGCTCAATGTTGCGTCTATGAGATAGGATGTCTATGGACCCCCTGTGTTTAGACACGGCCTCATGGCAGACCCCTGTGTTCAGACACGGCCTCAGACCCCTGTGTTTAGACACGGCCTCAGACCCCTGTGTTTAGACACGGCCTCAGACCCCTGTGTTTAGACACGGCCTCAGACCCCTGTGTTTAGACACGGCCTCAGACCCCTGTGTTTAGACACGGCCTCAGACCCCTGTGTTTAGACACGGCCTCATGGCAGACCCCTGTGTTTAGACACGGCCTCAGACCCCTGTGTTTAGACACGGCCACAAAAAGGCATCAAGAGTCGGGGGCCGATAAGTGAAAAAAGAACAGACAGCGAGATGATGCACGCGCGTCAATGGCTTGTAAAGTTTTAAATAAAAATGGCTAATTCTGTAACATTTAGTCCTTGTATGAATGTCTATGCTCATGCCAGGTAATGTTAACGTTACCGTTAACGTCAACAAACTAACCTTAGCTTTATAACCGTGTTCTAAGTGTTCTGTAAGTATTAGCCAAGTTTACTTCTATAGGCCTACTGCATTTCAGGACGTTTATTTGGCGTTTGTTATGTAGCCTACGTTATGCATGTGTACTGTGAACCAACGAGTATGCAATTGTGTATTGTAGTGGAAAAGTAATGCTACAGAATATGATACTTTAAAGCAACTGAATGAGACGTGTTAAGCCAAATTAGACAGGCGTTCATCATCTTTAGTAGTTGTTCTATGCCGACATTTTCGAGAGGTTCATAGGTCAAGGGGGCCAAGGGGCCAAGGGCGACATCTGCAGGTGAAACTGCAACATGAAAAGAAAGAAATCTTAGTTATGTAGATCCCCCTCCCTTCACATTTATAGTTTTCAAATTATGTAGATTTAATTTTTATATTGTGAGCCATCAATCATTGTTTTAATGATAAAATAGTTTTAAATGTTGTCATGTACCAGTGATTTACACATAGGCTTCATAAACCTGTAATTAATATGTAATATTGTTTTTGAATCAAGGTGCAAAACTGTATTTCAGCATACAATCCCTGAGTATTTTACTTGTATTTCTGAATGCAGGGTCAATGCTTAGATGTGTGCAAGGAGTTCCTCAAGACCAGGAGGAAGATTTAGATGATCAACCATCCACCAGCAGTTCAAGCACACATCATCAACCATCAAGCTCTGCAGACTCTGCAACAGCACCCAGCCCTGACCAACAACCATCAACTACTAGTTCAGGTACAGATACAACCCAGCCCACAACCACCACTTCTGGCAGAGTGAGTCCTGTCACTGAGAGGCCATCAGCAAGTGACATTGTGGAGTTATTTAGGAAATAAAGAGAAACGTACTGACAATTTGGGAGTTGATGTCCATTTTTGGGGGGCACCACAATGCATTTGTGCTTAGGGCACCCACATGGCTAGCACCGGCCCTGGGTAGGGTCCACTTGATCACTTAGAGTCTGTGTCGTTATTATTATTTCTAGTGCCATGGTCCCAGCGGAGCAGCAGAAGACCACCAAGCCTGGCTGGGTCTCTGGTCCGGACCGGGGGGCAGCGCCGTGTATTCAGTCAGGTTTGTGTGTAACGTGTCGGGAGGGGAACCACCACAGACCCTTATGTTCTAGACCGGAGGTTCGGGTGCTGGCTCCCCACCCTCCGGGGGGAGGGAGGGGGGAGGAGCCGCTGGGAGGGAGGAGGAGGTGCTGGGAGGGAGGAGGAGGCGCTGGGAGGGAGGAGGAGGTGCTGGGAGGGAGGAGGAGGCGCTGGGAGGGAGGAGGAGGCACTGGGAGGGAGGAGGAGGCGCTAAGAGGGAGGAGGAGCCGCTGGGAGGGAGGAGGAGGCACTGGTTTTGTCATTGGGAGAAATCCTGTGGACGGCGATCCATGACCAAGCGCCGGTCAAAGAGAGACCCCCCGTTAGCCACGTGGAGCACAGGAGGCAGGAGACAGGAGACAGGAGACAGGAGCGCAGGAGACAGGAACCAGGAGACAGGAGACAGGAACCAGGAGACAGGAGCGCAGGAGACAGGAGACCCTCCCCACGACCCCAACATGACGGCCAACACGCACCGTGAAGGAGCGTACTCCAAACTGATGGAGGAGCAGAGTCCGCGCCACCAGTTCGTCCACGAGGAGGAGAGTGGCGGTGAGCAGCACTGTTCAGGGTTCAGCTGTCCTTCATTGGTTCCCAAATGGTGTGCCGTGGGGGTTTTGTGACAACCATACATTATTGCAATATACAACTACACAAAAAATAATTCTTTTTAAATTTAGTATATCAGTACTTCGTAGGCCTATGGACTCAATTCATAATACAGAGGCAAACTATATACCTAAAAACAATTCTGGTTCAAATGGGGTGTGTTGCTGCTTTGATGAAGCCTAATTTGATAAAGTTTCAAGTTAATATTTTGAAATATTTTGTTAATAAATGTTTCATGAGTAATATGAGTCTTTGTCACATTTTAATTAGCATTAGTAAATAACTATGCACATTTACAGATATTTTACATGATATGAGTGATAACATGTGTTATAAAGGCTATTTTGCACAATAGGTGTGCCTTGAGATTCGTACTTGTTCTTTGGTGTGCCTTGAGATTTGTACTTGTTCTTTGGTGTGTCTTGAGATTTGTACTTGTTCTTTGGTGTGTCTTGAGATTTGTACTTGTTCTTTGGTGTGTCTTGGGCACAAACAGTTATGGAACCGCTGCTTTAGAGTCGTGCTGCACACTGTTGTGATGGACCCTGAGCCCCAGGGGGTCCAGTCAATGCTGTTGTAAAAATCCATGCAATAGAAATCTACATATGTTCATACAGTGTGTGTAATGTGTAAGCATTATAATTAGGGTTCTCAATCCTCTCACCTTCTCTCTCTCCCTCTCTCTGACTCACCCTCTCTCTCTCTCTCCCTCTCTCTGACTCACCCTCTCTCTCTCCCTCTCTCTCTGACTCACCCTCTCTCTCTCTCTCTCTCCCTCTCTGACTCACCCTCTCTCTCTCCCTCTCTCTCTGACTCACCCTCTCTCTCTCTCTCTCTCCCTCTCTGACTCACCCTCTCTCTCTCTCTCTCCCTCTCTCTGACTCACCCTCTCTCTCTCCCTCTCTCTCTGACTCACCCTCTCTCTCTCTCTCCCTCTCTGACTCACCCTCTCTCTCTCCCTCTCTCTGACTCACCCTCTCTCTCTCCCTCTCTCTCTGACTCACCCTCTCTCTCTCTCTCCCTCTCTGACTCACCCTCTCTCTCTCTCTCTCCCTCTCTCTGACTCACCCTCTCTCTCTCCCTCTCTCTCTGACTCACCCTCTCTCTCTCCCTCTCTCTCTGACTCACCCTCTCTCTCTTCCTCTCTCTGACTCACCCTCTCTCTCTCTCTCTCTCTCCCTCTCTCTGACTCACCCTCTCTCTCTGACTCACCCTCTCTCTCTCTCCCTCTCTCTGACTCCCTCTCTCTCTCTGACTCACCCTCTCTCTCTCTCCCTCTCTCTGACTCCTCCCTCTCCCTCTCCCCCCCCTCTCTCTCTCTCTCTGGTCCAGGGGCCCCTCCCCGAGGGCCCCCCAGGATGAGGTTCCCTGTGGGGCCCTTCAGACTGGCCACCCTGTTCCTGACTGTGTTGTGTTTGGTGCTGCTGCTCTGTCTCGTGGTGGTGGCTTCACAGCGTGAGTACGAGCCCCTCTGTCCTCCTGTCTCCACTCCTCTGGCTGTCTGTCCATCTGCATGCCTGTCTGTCTGACTCCCTCCCCAGGTGAGGGGGTGTCGGTCAGCGAGGGACAGACGGGGAGACAGGAACAGGAAGTCAACGTGACGTCTCTGGAGGCCGCTCTGAGGCGCCAACAGCAGAAGAACGCAGAGCTACTCGCTAAGCTAGCTGCTAACACAGGTATGCTCCATTGTTCGGTTCTAATAAGGTTCTAATAAGGTTCTCCCCACCCAACGGGGCGCCAGGAGAGGACACGTTGTTTTAACTCTTTGTGGTTTTTATTTACATAGTTTGATTTTCCTCATACAGGTGTTGCAGTCCACAAATAATAGGCTATAAACCTGTAGAATAGAAAAGCTACAGTGTAAACAACAATATTGATAGCAACACAAATAATATACTATACATTCTGAATAATATACAAATATAGGTAAATTACAATATAGTCAGTATTTAGTGTTATAATAATATTGTATAATATAATTAGTGTTTTAAGCTGAATGTGCAACAATTGCAGAAATGCAACAATTCCCCACAAAAGCAACATTGCACATTAAACATTAAACATACATTAAACATTGCACTGCCATAAATTAGCCAAGTCAATTACTCAAACCAAATGTACATCAACGTCAATGCTACATATTAAACCAATAGCCCAATCCACAAGTGCTCTCAGTATGTTGGCCTAAAGTGCAAACAGTGAGTGTAGTTTTAAGTAGCAACGCTAAGCATAGCAAACCATTACCCATGTAAAGCGATTAACTACATTACCCAGCCTGCACCCCAAACAGGAAGTATACTTGTGTGCCGGTGAAGAAGCTACAATTTTAAAACAATTACCGGGATATAGCCAAGCAGACAATGTTAAACATCAGGGGCCGTATTACTAAAGATTCTTTGCACAAAGAGTTGCTCCTAGTGGCCAAATTCTAAGAAAATTCTTAGAATCATGACATTTTCTTAGAACTTCCTCTCAAAGTTAAGACTAAATCCTAGTAAAGATAAAAGGTATTCCTAAAGAATCTTAGCTCTTAAGAGAGCTCCTAAGGTGAAATCTGTTAAGAGCAGAGAGGAGGAACTTTAAGAGACTTAGGAGAGTTTCTTAAGCGGAGGAGAAAATGGCTGAAAGAAGAGGCAGGAGAATTATTCTCCAAACACTGAATGACAGTGAGCTTATTAAACGCTACAGATTGGATCGTGCAGGAATCATGTTTGTGGTAGATCTCACTAGAGATGCACTCACTTCTCCAACCCAACGCCACAAAGCAATATCGCCGGAAATGAAAGTCATCACAACTGTAAGGTATTTAGCAACTGGAAAAATGCAACAATGCAGCAGTGATGACTTGGGTCTGTCACAACCCTCCATCAGCAATGTGATCAAGCAAACACTGACAGCTCTGTCACCCCCTCATATTGTGACACAATTTGTGGGATAATTTTAAAGTATGGCTTACTATTTATTTAACAAATATGTTCTTTTTATGTGAAATATTATTCATAATTACACAGTCTTCATAGAGATTAGATTCTATGATTAGGTCTATTGATTTCACAGTCCATTCTATGCCCAGTATCACCAAGAGTGTATTTCTATCCAGCGTTTGGGATCAACCAATCACGTCTTTTAAAAGAATGAGTCATACCTAGCAACGGGGTCAACCACACTTCCTCACTAAAATAAGAGTTTTTGTCCATTCCTTGCTCAGAGTTCTCTGAGAATGTTCTGGAATCACTCTTAAGCTAAGACTCCTTGCTAGGAATTTTTAGGCTAAGTTAGGAGCTCTCTGAGAGAATTCTCAGAATCTTTAGTAATACCGCCCCAGACCACCAACAATGTTTTATTAGCGTGACCAAAGTAACCAAGTTATCAAACAAACTTAAACCTTAAATAGTCCCTCATGTCACTAGAGAAATGGGGTAGACATGCTCTTTCAAGACTGATTTGAGGCTTGAGATCAGGGTTTCTTGAGGGCATCGGGCTGCTTTGCCTTGAGAGGGGCCGGGTATTCATGTGCGATGCCCCCATGTTCGTTTTGGGCTTCAGCTTGAGATCGGCCGACATGTCAGGGAGAGAGAGGAAAGAAGCATCTTTTAGTGGATCACCAACCACGCTGCCATCATCTCCCAGGTTTCTTTCTCTACCCTTTACTTGGTCTGCTTCATCTTCCTCCAGTATGTCTGACAATGCCAGGAACCTCTTTTTTAGTGCCTTGTGGCGTGTCCCAAGATCTATTGAACCAGGAACCAACTCCTTCCACTCCACCAGCATTTCTCTGAGTTCAGTGACCTCTCTTTCAAGACCTCTATTCCTCAGCCTGCGGTCCTTGATTGACTTCAGAGGGTTAACTTCCTCTTCCTCTGCCTGAGTGAAGGCCGACTCAGCGGTTTTGGCCTCCTCTGCATAGCTGGTCCAAAAGGGACCAGCTACTGGGTGGCTTTCTTTACCTCAAGGAACCTGTTCTCACACTCCGCTGTCTTTGCATCAATTTGGCCTGCAGCTGCTATGTCCTCTTCATCCGTTAACTCCCTCATGGCTTCAGCATACTCTTGTCCCGCATCTGTGACTTTGGAAAAGTGTCTCGAAAATCTCCCATTCCCTGAGAATTTCAGTCGGTTCCAAGAGTCCCAGTTTGGTGAGAGTATGGGCCCTTTTGGTGAAAGAAGCCTGTGCTCTTGATCGTACACTTTTCAGCTTCTCCAAGTCTGCCTTTGCTACTCCCTTTGTGTTGACTAGAGAGCTGTCACTGCTAATGTGTACACGCTCCTTTATCCTTAATCAACGGGCAGTTTGATTAGTGGTAAACTTGGGGTCAGTCGCAGAAGTGAGAGGCCAGCTGGTCCTGGGTTGATTGAGCTTCCTTAATGAAGCAGTCGGTGGCTATTTTTGCTGCACTCAATCCAGTGCAGTAGGCCGCGGTTTATAACTGTTCGGTTCTAATAAGGTTCTAATAAGGTTCTCCCCACCCAACGGGGCGCCAGGAGAGGACACGTTGTTTTAACTCTTTGTGATTTTTATTTGCATAGTTTGATTTTCCTCATACAGTTGTCGCAGTCCACAAATAATAGGTTATAAACCTGTAGAATAAAAAAGCTACAGTGTAAACAACAATATTGATACCAACATAAATAATACACTATAAATTCTGAATAATATACAAATATAAATTACACTATAGTCAGTATTTAGTGCTATAATATTGTATAATATAATTAGCGTTTTAAGCTGAATATGCAACAATTGCAGAAATGCAACAACTCCCCATTAAACATACATTAAACATTGCACTGCCATAAATTAGCCAAATCAATTACTCAAACCAAATGTACATCAACGTCAATGCTACACATTAAACCAATAGCCCAATCCACAAGTGCTTTCAGTATGTTGGCCTAAAGTGCAAACAGTGAATGTAGTTTTAAGTAGCAACGCTTAGCATAGTAAACCATTACCCATGTAAAGCGATTAACTACATTACCCAGCCTGCACCGCAAACAGGAAGTATACTCGTGTGCCGGTGAAGACGCTAAAATTTTAAAACAATTACCGGGATATAGCCAAGCAGACAATGTCATACATCAGACCACCAACAATGTTTTATCGGCGTGACTAAAGTAACCAAGTTATCAAACCTTACCGGTGGTGCATCTCTCCTGACGAGACAACCTGCTAGAAAGAGCCATTCAAAAGACTGGCTCTTTTGGCTGTTTTTTATATTTATTCACTTTTAAGAAGCCAGCCTAGGGTTGATTCATTTTATACTGGAAATAATCACAGGGAGGAATGATGGGCTGAGATTTGGATCAGAATAATTTCAAACTCAGATTTCCAACCAATATTGAGTTTTAATTATTCTGATTTTTTATTTTCATATCAGATTTTAAAGTCTGATATGGATTCATTGTAAATATTCCACTGCCATATCCCTCTGAGTTGACAGTGAGATCACTATTTACCCTTTGTATAAAGTGTGTCTATGTGTGTAAACCTACTTTGACTTATGTTATTCATGCAACACCTAAACACTTATAAATACACAATAAAAAACAATGCAGGCTACAATGAAGTTCCATGCAAAAACTTTTAATGCACACCCCATGCGACATTTGCATATGAAATAAGCGCTCCTCCCCATGCTCTCTCAGTCTGCCGATTCCGACGCACTCGCTTTTTTATTTTATTTTTTGGCACTCACGTGAAGGGAGCGTGGACATGCAAATATTGCATGAGTTGTTGCGCTTATTTCATATGCAATGCATATGAAATAAGCGCTCCTCCCCATGCTCTCTCCGTCTCACTCAGTGGAGGAGCAAGGAGGAGCTTGTGTGAGCATCTGTGTGAACCATTACTGTGAACTCAGGGAGAGAGAAAAAAAAAAGAACAGCTCACAACCAAACCCGACTCGGTTCCCATCGTTCATGTTGATGAGGTCAAAAGATTCGGGTCGTTCGTGAACGTCACAACTCTAGTGTTAGCGCCTTTTTATAGCCCGCGCTTCAATCAAGTAAGTGAACCTCCCACTTTCACCTCACCTGCGTTACATTGCTGTCGAACATCCGTGACGCTCCAGCCTCCCTCCACCCTGCCCAGGGGTGCCTGCTCCCCTGGGCAGGGTGGAGGGAGGCTGGAGGTGGAGCGGGTGGAGGAGGCTTACAACCCTGTGTTGTGGACCGCAATGTGTAGAATGAAGCTTTACCTCTCTGTAGAATGAAGCTTTACCTCTCTGTAGAATGAAGCTTTACCTCTCTGTAGAATGAAGCTTTACCTCTCTGTAGAATGAAGCTTTACCTCTCTGCAGAATGAAGCTTTACCTCTCTGTAGAATGAAGCTTTACCTCTCTGTAGAATGAAGCTTTACCTCTCTGTAGAATGAAGCTTTACCTCTCTGTAGAATGAAGCTTTACCTCTCTGTAGAATGAAGCTTTACCTCTCTGTAGAATGAAGCTTTACCTCTCTGTAGAATGAAGCTTTACCTCTCTGTAGAATGAAGCTTTACCTCTCTGCAGAATGAAGCTTTACCTCTCTGTAGAATGAAGCTTTACCTCTCTGTAGAATGAAGCTTTACCTCTCTGTAGAATGAAGCTTTACCTCTCTGTAGAATGAAGCTTTACCTCTCTGTAGAATGAAGCTTTACCTCTCTGCAGAATGAAGCTTTACCTCTCTGTAGAATGAAGCTTTACCTCTCTGTAGAATGAAGCTTTACCTCTCTGTAGAATGAAGCTTTACCTCTCTGTAGAATGAAGCTTTACCTCTCTGTAGAATGAAGCTTTACCTCTCTGTAGAATGAAGCTTTACCTCTCTGTAGAATGAAGCTTTACCTCTCTGTAGAATGAAGCTTTACCTCTCTGTAGAATGAAGCTTTACCTCTCTGTAGAATGAAGCTTTACCTCTCTGTAGAATGAAGCTTTACCTCTCTGTAGAATGAAGCTTTACCTCTCTGTAGAATGAAGCTTTACCTCTCTGTAGAAGGCTAAATGTGAGATAAGATTACTAAACACATCTTTCTGTCGAAGCCACTCAGTTCCCTTTGTAACAAACACTGTTTGTCTTTTTCAATGTAGATTATCACTATTTTTTGTTAGGAAAAACTACATAATGCACTAACAGTTATGCATACCTCCTCTTACTCCCCTAAAAAGCAATCAAGAATAAACAAAAAAATAATCTATAAAAAAACTTTGTCAAAAAACCTTTGTATTAATTACATAATTTCAGTAGCTTCACACACAAAAAAACACCATACACTTCAAACCATCCACAGATTTCATACACCATGTCTTTCTTTTCTTCACCCCTCCCCCAGAGTCTCCCAAAGTCCAGCACCAAAAACACCCAAAAGTCCAAAGACACCAAAAAAGTATTCAGCCAAAAACCCACGCAAAAATAGTCCAATTAGCAATGCATTGCACAAAAAAAAAACACAGTAGAAAAAAAAATGGAAGGATCTCACCGGCAAGACAGGCTCAAACAAATATATAGCACCAGCATTTCTTCATTAAGAAAAAAACTTTGACTTCAAGGTCGACCTCTTAAAGTTTGTCTGTCTAGCGTGCTCTCTCAGAAATTTAGTGGGGTTTTAGGATTCTTGGATCACTCCATTCCCAAACTCACCACATCTCTTTTTTTTTTCTCCACACCAAACATTTTTTTCTTTTGTCTCACCTGCTTCCTGGTACCTGTCCATAACTCCTCCCCTTACCTCTGAGGTCATCTATCTTAAAGGCCTAGTAACCTTTTTTTTTTTCATGTGATATACAAAAAAAAAAATCATAGTAGCCTACATTATATGGATTTTTTACATCGGCAAACACACACCAAAACAATTCACAAGTAACCCAAAACATTATTAACCTTGCAAGGATTAAAACCTTATGTTAATTGGGCACTTTTTCTTTACATATTGTTGGTACCTTTATTCGAACCCTTATAGAGTCATGTGGCTGTGTCACACCTTGGACCAGACAAACGTCTGCAGCACCTCCTGCAGGCTCCTCCTCCCCAGCCCTTCCTGCAGGCTCCTCTTCCCCAGCACCTCCTGCAGGCTCCTCCTCCCCAGCCCTTCCTGCAGGCTCCTCTTCCCCAGCACCTCCTGCTGGCTCCTCCTCCCCAGCGCCTCCTGCAGGCTCCTCCTCCCCAGCCCTTCCTGCAGGCTCCTCCTCCCCAGCGCCTCCTGCAGGCTCCTCCTCCCCAGCACCTCCTGCAGGCTCCTCCTCCCCAGCCCTTCCTGCAGGCTCCTCCTCCCCAGCGCCTCCTGCTGGCTCCTCCTCCCCAGCCCTTCCTGCAGGCTCCTCCTCCCCAGCCCTTCCTGCTGGCTCCTCCTCCCCAGCACCTCCTGTGGTCTGTCCTGAGGGATGGCTGTCCTTCCAGGGTAGCTGCTACTTTGTGTCCCAGGCATCGAACGACTGGGAGTCCAGCCAGGGGTACTGTGAGCAGAATGGGGGACACCTGGCCATCATCACGTCCCCTGAGGAGCAGGTGAGTCTGAGGACCACAGAGGGAACAGCCCTGGATCCGTGAGCGCTAACAACTTCATCATTCCACTCATTTGAAATGGTGCCGAACCAAGTCCAACATGCTAAGCTACAATGTTAAAAAGCTGTAGCAGCAACATGCTTACCTATGTAGCTTGTTAAGTTGTGGACAGTGCTAGGCTATGTAGCATGCTAAACTGTGTAGCGTGCTAAGCTGTGTACAATGCTAGGCTATGTAGCATGCTAAACTGTGTAGCGTGCTAAGCTGTGTAGAGTGCTAAGCTGTGTAGAGTGCTAAGATGTGTACAGTGCTAAGCTGTGTAGAGTGCTAAGCTGTGTACAGTGCTAAGCTGTGTTGAGTGCTAAGCTGTGTAGAGTGCTAAGCTGTGTACAGTGCTAGGCTATGTAGCATGCTAAACTGTGTAGCGTGCTAAGCTGTGTAGAGTGCTAAGCTGTGTAGAGTGTTAGGCTATGTGACGTGCTAAACTGTGCAGCGTGCTAAGCTGTGTTGAGTGCTAGGCTGTGTAGCATGCTAAGCTGTGTTGAGTGCTAGGCTGTGTAGCATGCCAAGCTGTGTAGAGTGCTAGGCTGTGTAGCATGCTAAGCTGTGTTGAGTGCTAGGCTGTGTAGCATGCCAAGCTGTGTTGAGTGCTAGGCTGTGTAGCATGCTAAGCTGTGTAGAGTGCTAGGCTATGTGACGTGCTAAACTGTGTGGCATGCCAAGCTGTGTAGAGTGCTAGGCTGTGTAGCATGCCAAGCTGTGTTGAGTGCTAGGCTGTGTAGCATGCCAAGCTGTGTTGAGTGCTAGGCTGTGTAGCATGCCAAGCTGTGTTGAGTGCTAGGCTGTGTAGCATGCTAGGCTATGCAGCGAGCTAAGCTGTGTCCTGGCGCAGGCCTTCCTGTGGGAGCAGCTGCCGCGCGGTCACTGGAACGCCTACTGGATCGGCCTGAGCGACGCCCACACAGAGGACTCCTGGAAGTGGGTGGACGGCAGCCCACTGGAGGGAGGGTGAGGACAGCCAATCAAAACACTGGGATTCATTTACCTTTACATGGAGGCCATTCAGCAGGCGCTTTTGTCCGACAAAGAGTACATTTGTCATAAGAAGGTGAAACATTTCATTGCTGTTAATACAGCAAGAAAGTCAAGAACAAGTTTCAAGCATTTCAATTAGTATACTAGTATTGCTGCCATCTGTCTCTCTGTTTCTCTGTGTCTCTTTCTGTCTCTTTCTGTGTCTCTCCATCTGTCTCTCTGTTTCTGTCTCTCTTTCTGTCTCTTTCTGTGTCTCTCCATCTGTCTCTGTTTCTCTGTCTCTCTCCTTCGATCTTGAGCCATGTGTTTGTGAAATGTTCATATTTCATAATGCTGAACATGATTTCTGCTGACATGTTTCCTTCCCTCCTTCCCCAAAACATGTTTTGTTTTGTAACCTCTCTTCTGCTTTCTCTCCCACCCCCTCCCCCTCCCTCCTCCTCCCTCCCTCCCCCCTGTAGTTTCTGGGAGGAAGGGGAGCCTAACAACCATATTGATGAAGACTGTGGCTACATGGTGAAGACCAGGAAGTTGGAGCATGTGTCTGGGAGGAGCTGGTACGATGCCCCCTGCAGCATGTTCCGGCCTTTCATCTGTGAGAGAAAACACTAACCTACCCTGTTAACCTGTTAACCTGTTAACCTACCCCCATAGCCCCCACAACACACTAACCTACCCTGTCAACCTGTTAACCTACCCCCATAGCCCCCACAACACACTAACCTACCCTGTTAACCTGTTAACCTGTTAACCTACCCCCATAGCCCCCACAACACACTAACGTACCCTGTTAACCTGTTAACCTGTTAACCTACCCCCATAGCCCCCACAACACACTAACCTACCCTGTTAACCTGTTAACCTGTTAACCTACCCCCATAGCCCCCACAACACACTAACCTACCCTGTCAACCTGTTAACCTACCCCCATAGCCCCCACAACACACTAACCTACCCTGTTAACCTGTTAACCTGTTAACCTACCCCCATAGCCCCCACAACACACTAACCTACCCTGTTAACCTGTTAACCTGTTAACCTACCCCCATAGCCCCCACAACACACTAACGTACCCTGTCAACCTGTTAACTTGTTAACCTACCCCCATAGCCCCCACAACACACTAACCTACCCTGTTAACCTGTTAACCTGTTAACCTACCCCCATAGCCCCCACAACACACTAACCTACCCTGTTAACCTGTTAACCTGTTAACCTACCCCCATAGCCCCCACAACACACAAAACAAATGCTAGAGATGGTTAGTTTAGGTGTTAGGTTAGAGGTGGTTAGTTTAGGAGTTACAAATGGTTCAGTTAAATAATCAAAATAAAGCACAAATCAACTAAATATTATTTAAATCCCCAGAAATGTGTTAAGTTAGCATTGTGGCTTATTCACAAAATGTATTTTGATTCCTTCTTTAATTCTTCAAAGTGATGTATTATTATTGTGTAATGATCTCAGCATTGCAGTGTAAAGTATAAAGAATCAAGAACCTATTCATTCATGATTACACTGTAACTATTACATTGTTCACTGTATGTAAACCCTGTTTATTTTTGTGCACAGAATTGTGATGTTCATACAATATATGATGAAAGTCCAATAAGAGATTAAACCATGAGGTTCTGTTTCCTGGTGTGTTGGTACCACCGGGCCTGCTCTGTAGTTAGCCCTGGTTCTCTGTAGTTAGCCCTGGTTCTCTGTAGTTAGCCCTGGTTCTCTGTAGTTAGCCCTGGTTCTCTGTAGTTAGCCCTGGTTCTATGTAGTTAGCCCTGGTTCTCTGTAGTTAGCCCTGGTTCTCTGTAGTTAGCCCTGGTTCTCTGTAGTTAGCCCTGGTTCTCTGTAGTTAGCCCTGGTTCTATGTAGTTAGCCCTGGTTCTCTGTAGTTAGCCCTGGTTCTCTGTAGTTAGCCCTGGTTCTCTGTAGTTAGCCCTGGTTCTCTGTAGTTAGCCCTGGTTCTATGTAGTTAGCCCTGGTTCTCTGTAGTTAGCCCTGGTTCTCTGTAGTTAGCCCTGGTTCTCTGTAGTTAGCCCTGGTTCTATGTAGTTAGCCCTGGTTCTCTGTAGTTAGCCCTGGTTCTCTGTAGTCTTCTTCATGGAGGGTCTGGTCTCCTAGGAGCCACACGAACACACACACTCAATAATAATAATAATAATAATAATAATGCATTTTATTTAAAAAAGCGCCTTTCATGTCACTCAAGGACACTGTACATACAGAAAAAGATAAATAAAATTAAAATGACATAGTGAGGTAGACAAGACAGTTAAAAAGGACCATGGTAGAGAAAAATTTTTTACAAAAAAGAGATAAAATAAGTAGAAATAAGGCAGATAAAACAAGAAGCAAGGAGGTTATAGGGAGAAGGCTGTCCGGAAGAGGTGGGTTTTGAGGCGTGATTTGAAGAGGGGGAGAGAGTCACAGTTCCGGAGGTCAGGTGGCAGGTTGTTCCAGAGTCGTGGAGCAGAGCGACTGAAGGCTCTGCCCCCCATTGTGCTGAGGCGGACAGGGGGCACACAGAGGTGGATGGAGGAGGAGGATCTGAGGGAACGGGTGGGGATGGTGAGTCAATCACACACACGCACACACACACACTCAATCACACACACACACTCACACACACACTCAAACACACACTCACACACACACACTCAATCACACACACACACACACACACACACACACACACACACACACACACACTCAAACACACACTCACACACACACACTCAATCACACACACACACACACACTCAAACACACACTCACACACACACACTCAATCACACACACACACTCACACACACACACACTCAAACACACACTCACACACACACACTCAAACACACACTCACACACACACACTCAATCACACACACACACTCACACACACACACAAACACACACTCTCACACACACACACACACACACACACACACTCACACACGCACACACACACACTCAATCACACCCACACACTCACACACACACACACACACACACACACACTCAAACACACACTCACACACACACACACACACACACACACACACACACACACACACACACACACACACACACACACTCAAACACACACACACACACACTCACACTCACACTCTCTCTCACACACACACACACACACACACACACACACACACACACACACACACACACACACTCACACTCTCTCACACATACACACACACAATCACACACACACACACACACACACTCAAATACACACACACACACACTTACACACGCACACACCTTCCTCTACAGTTAAAAATATCCATTGATTTTTTAATTTTTTTATCTGTAACATGGTTATTTCTGTATCAAACACTGTAGAAACTCTCTCTGTCACTGTCTCTGTCACTACATGTGATGTTGATGTGATTATGATTTATTAGTCTGTCACTTGACTGGAAACAAACAGGGTTCATGGGTGGGGATATATCTATCTATCTAAATAGATAGATATATCACATAGTGGGGCTATATAGTGTATGTCATGTGTTGAGGCATTTACTTACTCTTCAACGTAGCTCTGTAGTTTAATCTAAATGAAATCAGATTAGATGTGTCTGCTATGATGGAATGAGGCCACTAGAGGGCAGTGTACCTCGTCTCTTCCATAGACTGTATATATATATGGACAAACCCTCCGTGACGTCACCGATAGACATTCTTAACAGCGGAGATGAAGCCTAAAATTGAGCTTCTGGGCGCCGCCATCTTGGACATTTCAGTCTGTGTTCTAAGCCCGCCTACCCCCGGCCAGACCAATGAAAGCCTCGAATCCGTGAAGGTCATGCCGTGATGACAGATGACAGCTGCCAATCAAGTTGACCACGCCCTTAATTGTTCATAAAATAAATCCTTCTCTGTGCATTAAAATAATGGATTCTAAAAAAAATCACCCCCCTCACAGTTGTCATGGACTCGAACACTACTGAAAGACACCAAAACCCTTTTTTGAACCAGGCTGTAAACATGTTTATTTTGGCTGTAAAGTTAGACATTTTAACATGGGTGTCTATGGGAGTTGACTCCTTTCTGCAGCCAGCCTCAAGCGGCCAGTCGAGGAACTGCAAGTTTTTGCACTTCCGCATGGGCTTCATTTTTCAACATGGAATGTTGCCGCTTGGTCTCTTCATCTAAATTGGGCTGAAATCACTCCACCTGGTTCACAGACATACATGGTCACATCTGTCTCAGCAGGGGAACCTTCCTGGGGAACCTTCCTGGGGAACCTTCCTGGGGAACCTTCCTGGGGAACCTCCCTTCATGAGTGTCAAACTATCTGAGATGTGTCGGCATTCAAGTCTTGAGAAAACAGACACGCTGGGTTGGGTTCCACTGCAGCCGGTTCTGCAGACACGCTGGGTTCCACTGCAGCCGGTTCTCCAGCAGAGGGGCGTGTTCTAAGCCACCTCACTCTCCATGAGCCAATAGGAGCCGGCCGTGCTTTAAAGATGCATCAGCCGGGAGAAGACTTGTTGTATTCTACACCCTGTGGAACAACTGACTCCATTAACGTCTCGCCACTCAGACCCTGAAGCAACCTTCAGGAGGCATGCAGGACCACGGTCTGGCCTGGATCATGGAAAAGATATCTGTGGTTGTATATATATATATATATATGGTGCTGTATGGTGCTGTAAGATGGAAGCCATCTCTCTCTCTCCTGCTGTTCCTCTGGAATCAGACCTTCAGTGGCTTCCAGGAGCCCCCTGTACCCCCTGACCTCACCAACACTCATAAAACCATCACAAACATCCCACCAATGAGAACAGCCCCCCACTGGTGACCTTGTATCCGCGATGCAGGCGTATGATTGGTAGACGAGGTGCCCAGCCAATCAGAGCGGTCTTCAGCGCTCGGCCAGCCCTCCGCGTGGCCTGACGGCGAGCAGCGTTAAACCCTCTGCTGTACTGAGGAGCTCAGCCAATCAGAGTTTAAACCCTCTGCTGTACTGCAGGAGCTCAGCCAATCAGAGTTTAAACCCTCTGCTGTACTGCAGGAGCTCAGCCAATCAGAGTTAAACCCTCTGCTGTACTGCAGGAGCTCAGCCAATCAGCTGGCTCTCGTCCTGCCCTGGGGTCTGGGTTTGTACTTGGGTTTGTCAGTGGGGGGCCGGAGTCCTCGTTCCTTGAAGACAAGTAAGGATGGGAGGGCAGACATGACCAGATAATCAGAGCAGAGCAGTAAATACATGTTGTGGATCTTTGATGAGTCCTGAGCCAGCAGGCAGCACTGCTGATAAACCCCACAGGAACTCCTTCAGCCTTCCTGCCACACTGCCCTTAGGCAGGATACTACCTCCCTACAGGTCCACTCCTAATGTCAGTGATATCCATAATCCCCATTGGTTCAGCCCTGAGGCTCAAGGGCTCAGGGCTGTGTGGGTGATGTTTGGTGCAGGAGTTAGATCAGTTTGTTTGCTTTGATCAGTAATCCCAGTACCCCTAACCCAGAGACCTGGTCCCCATAGCACCCTCACCCAAACCCAGAGACCTGGTCCCCATAGCACCCTCACCCAAACCCAGAGACCTAGTCCCCATAGCACCCTCACCCAAACCCAGAGACCTGGTCCCCATAGCACCCTCACCCAAACCCAGAGACCTGGTCCCCATAGCACCCTCACCCAAACCCAGAGACCTGGTCCCCATAGCACCCTCACCCAAACCCAGAGACCTGGACCCATAGCACCGTCACCAAAACCCAGAGACCTGGTCCCCATAGCACCCTCACCCAAACCCAGAGACCTGGTCCCCATAGCACCCTCACCCAAACCCAGAGACCTGGACCCATAGCACCCTCACCCAAACCCAGAGACCTGGTCCCCATAGCACCCTCACCCAAACCCAGGCATAGCTGCAGGGAGAGGGTGGGGTGTGTTCAGGTCCATCTGATAGCAGGAGGGACCAGGGATCAGCAGGTTTCCCCAGACTGCCCCAGCCGGTGGACCAGAGGTGCAGCACCTCTTGCTGCAGCAGGTTCTTCCGCCAATGAGAAGCGGGCTGGCGTGTGATCCACTTCCCTGCCGGGTTTCAGGCGTGACGCACGGACTGACCTGCACTAAGTCCCTAACAGGATTCCTCGGGCCTGGACATCCCATTAGGAGCCCATTAAGCCAGATCAAAACTTTAGCTTTGGAAAGCGTCACTCTCCCCTGGAGCCCTCTTCCTCCAACCTCCAGACCACAAGGCACCCCTCAATTCCCAACAGGTCCCAGCCTACATCATGAGTACTGACCCGACCCAGTAGGTCAGCACACAGTTAACAGTGAAGTCCCCTGATGGCTGGGGGTCCCAGGAGCCAACACCAAGACATGACCCTGAAGGGTGGTCTCAGAATGCTTCCTTACTGAGCGTCACTGAGCCTCTGGGCTCGTGGACAATGCTGCTGTGCTAGCTGCTGTGCTAGCTGTTATGTTAGCTGCTATGCTAGCTGCTTAAATGTTTCAGCAGCCTCTCATATTCTCACGATTCAAGCCCTCTTGCTTTTCATTCCATCTGCTTCTTCCTGCCTCCTTCGTTCACCTGCTGGTCTTTGACCCCCTGACCCTATTCTCTCTCTATCGGTTTACCTTGCTGCTCTCCCTCACCCTCCCTCACTCTCCCTCACTCTCCCTCGCCCTCCCTCCCTCTCCCTCCCTCTCCCTCGCTCGCCCTCTATTTCCATCTTTGAGCTTTATCTCTTCATCCTTTATCTGCTTCATCCTCTCCAATCCTCACGGCTCTCTGCGTGGAGGAAGGGCGAGCGAGAGGGAGAAAGAGAGAGTTTTTCACAAGTCATCTTCTCGCAGTCTGCTGGAGCTCAGCGTTGGAGACGGAGAGGGAGAGACCTTACAGCCGGCGCTGGTGGAATCTAACATACCTTTCCTGACGGGGGGGTCCAGGGTCTGAGCCAGGACAGGAGAAGCAGAAGGAGACCACCACCTGCAGAGGTGAGTATGCTTCCCTGTGAAGCTGCCTCATCTTCCACTGTAGCTTCTGGTCATTTTGTCATTGGTGATCAACACCTGAATGCAACTCGTGGTCTGGACTGGGTGGTCTTGACTGGGTGGTCTTGACTGGGTGGTCTGGTATTGTGGTCATATGTACCTCCTGCCTAACCAGCTCCTCCACATTATCGCAAAGATGGACGTTTCTTCAGGAGTCTGAGGACCAGAGTGAAGTTCTGCTCCCAGTAGGTTCTTGGGAGTGTTCTGCAGATGGTCCTTCTCCTCCCAGAACACCAGAAGGGAGGCTTTCTTCTGCCTTCCCTCAGATTTTGCAGCTTCTCTTCAGCTCAAGTCTCTTGTCACTGTTGTGTTTGAAACAGAACGTAACGTGAAGCTGCTCAGCAGAGGAACAGCCGCCTCTCCAGGGTGGAGGAGGTGGAGGTGTCTCACCTCTGCTGCTTCTAACCTCCGCGTGCTGCTTCTCTAAACCCTCTCCGAGGTGATCTTTGGGTCATGGGGACTCTGGGAAAGAGGATTTGTTGTGTGTCTCAGGTGTAGGAGCCGTAAGCCGGCCTCCGTGGTATAATTCAGTCAGCCTTTATTCACCGTGTGGTCGGCCCTCTCATCAGGCGAGGAAGGGTTCTGTGCAGCAACACAGCTCCCTCAGTGACCAGGAGACCAGGAGGTTGTTCTTTCAGGAACAATTCACATTTTCTCCTCTTCCAGCGTTCCTTCCCCCCCCCCCTCCCTGCGATCCTGTGGAGGCGGGGCCAGTAATCGGATGACTGGAGATTTCACAGCTAGATCTTCTGTGGAACTGTCCTGCTGGGGTGTAGTTCTCCGTAGACATGGCCCAGCACCTCTTCACTTCCTGCTCCTCCTCCTCTGTGGCCCTCCTCCATGTCCTCCTCCTCCTCCTGATCCTTTTCCTCCCCCTCCCACTCCTCACTCCTACTGTGCTGAGGTCAAAGGTCGAGCCTCCTGGTACTAATGTTTTAAAACATTGTCCCACACAGCAGCGTCTCCAGACAAAGGGAGGGACAGTGAAACATGGAGGAGCATCTATACTTACCATCGTTATCTCAAAGGTTCAAGGATAGCTTCCGATTCAGTGTCAGTGAATCCAGGCAACGCTGCAGTGGTTTGTTCAAAGATCTTCACCAGATGAATGTGTGAATGTGATGTGGTGAATGTGATTATTAGAGCTAGTAGAACTATTAACCATCACATCAGTTCTGCAGCACTCCTACTAGGCTGGTTTGGTCCTTAACTAGACATCATACTTATCATAGCATCTAGTTAGTATATATATATATATATATATATATATATATATATATATAGATGTATAAATGTCTAGATGGAGATAGATAGATGGACAGACAGATGGAGAGATGGACATATAGGTCATGTTAGAAGGACTCATCAGCTGGGACACGCAGGAGAAAGCTCAGTTCTACTTAGGGTTTAGTGGTCTCTGCTGTCCAGGTCGGGCTCTGGGTTAATTGGTCCTGAATTAGTCCTCAGGATCCAATTACCTGCATTAGGAGCACCCTGACCACTCTGCTGGGGGGAGGACTGGGGGAGCTGGGTGAGGTGTGGGGGAGCAGGGTGAGGTGTGCAGGGTGAGGTAAAGGGTGATCAGGGTGAGGTAAAGGGTGAGGTAAAGGTTGAGCAGGGTGAGGTGGGAGAGGAGAAGCTAGGTGTGAAGAGTCTAAAGGATGTGAGCAGCAGCTATGTCTGCAGCAGACCAACACCCTCAACACTCACATCCTGGGGTCACATCTTGAGAGCAGGATCCTCTGTACTGGTTAGCGGGCTTTTACTCTGAAACAGTAGGGGGCCTTCCTGCTCTGCTCTGTGTGTGTGGGTGTGTTGCCCAGTATGGCATCACTGGACTAAGTTGTGCACATGGTCTTCAGGAACAGTCAGTCATACACAGAAAATAGTAGAATGGTTGGACTTCAAAATAAGAGCCACTCTTAAAATGTCTTTCAACCAGTAGTTAACCTGTGTGACCTAACCCTTAACAAGATTTCTCTCCTCTCTCTCTCTCTCGCGCTCGTCGCTCTCCTCTCTCTCTCTCTCTCTCTCTCTCTCTCTCTCTCTCTCTCTCTCTCTCTCTCTCTCTCTCTCTCTCTCTCTCTGTCTCTCTCTCTCTCTCTGTCTCTCTCTCTCTCTCTCTCTCTCTCTCTCTCTCTCTCTCTCTCTCTCTCTCTCTGTGTGTCTCTCTCTCTCCTCTCCTCTCTCTCTCTCTCTCTCTCTCTCTCTCTCTCTCTCGTCTCTCTCTCTCTCTCATCTCTCTCTCCTCTCTCTCTCTCTCTCTCTCTCTCTCTCTCTCTCTCTCTCTCTCCTCTCGACCTCACAGAGTGTGAGTTGTTTGTTGCTGCTCAGAGTCTCTTGGAACCGTTGCCATGGCAGCTTGAGAAAGCCTGAGGTGGACGCCCTGAAAAGGGAGTGTGATGGACTGCGGACAAAGATCGAGGTGAGGAGTCCACTTCCTGTGGTACAGGACACTACTTCCTGTCATACACAGGCACCCCAAGGGCTGATCACGTAACGTACAACAAAACCATATAAAACACACTTCCTGCTCTGTAGAAGTGACTTCTGGTTGGTTCACAGGTGGGACATGGATGTGTGGTTCTCTAAATATATATGTGTGTTCTCTGTAAGGGACGTAGACTATAACTAGATGTGTAGATATGTAGCCCTCACGTAGCTCTCATGTAGCCCTCACGTAGCTCTCATGTAGCCCTCACGTAGTGCTCATGTAGCCCTCACGTAGCTCTCATGTAGCCCTCACGTAGCTCTCAGGTAGCTCTCATGTAGCTCTCACGTAGCGCTCATGAGCTCTCATGTAGCTCTCATGTAGCCGCTCACGTAGCTCTCATGTAGCTCTCACGTAGCGCTCATGTAGCTCTCATGTAGCTCTCATGTAGCCCTCACGTAGCTCTCATGTAGCTCTATCGCTCATGTAGCGCTCATGTAGCTCTCATGTAGCGCTCATGTAGCTCTCATGTAACGCTCATGTAGCTCTCATGTAGCGCTCATGTAGCGCTCATGTAGCGCTCACGTAGCGCTCACGTAGCTCTCATGTAGCTCTCATGTAGCTCTCACGTAGCTCTCACGTAGCTTTTATGTAGCTCTCAAGTAGCTCTCACGTAGCTCTCATGTAGCGCTCATGTAGCTCTCATGTAGCTCTCATGTAGCGGCTCACGTAGCTCTCACGTAGCTCTCACGTAGTGCTCACGTAGCGCTCATGTAGCTCTCATGTAGCGCTCATGTACCTCTCATGTAGCGCTCATGTAGTGCTCATGTAGCTCTCATGTAGCGCTCATGTAGCTCTCATGTAGCTCTCATGTAGCGCTCATGTAGCTCTCATGTAGCTCTCATGTAGCTCTCATGTAGGTCCTATTCTGCCATCAGATGAGCGATTCAAAGCCATTGCAAAATCTACCCACTAGTGACATTACAAGTGGGCGAGTCCACCCAGATCTATGGAAGCTCAGCCTACCGGCTGGTACCAGTCACTGGCTACGCAGGTAGTCTGGTTAAGTTAATTAACATGAGCTAATGTGTTGCAGATTAGCTACCGAAACATGGCCGCCTGGGCTGGAAAGGTCAAAAGGGTTAAAGATATGTTTAACCTTCGGCCCTGCTCGCTCTCTCTAGTTGCCAAGCCAGCTGTCAGCCAATCAGAGCGCACCAGCAGTTATCCAATCAGAATGCTCCCCTCTCTCTCCCTGTCTCACCTTGTTCCCATGCGGAGTGGCCTCTTCTGGGGCGGTCACTTTAATCCATGTTGTGCATGTGTCCCGTGGTCCAGGCGGCCCGTAAGGCCTGTGGCAGACAGCACCATGCAGGGCTCTGCTGGGGAGGTGCAGGCTGTGGGCCGTATCCAGCTGAAGCAGAGGAAGAACCTCAAGGGACACCTGGCCAAGATCTACGCCATGCACTGGGCCCACCGACTCCAGGTACCTGTCTGTCTGTCTGCATGTCTGTCTGTCTGTCTGTCTGCATGTCTGTCTGTCTGTCTGTCTGTCTGTCTGTCTGTCTGTCTGCATGTCCTGTCTGTCTGTCTGTCTGTCTGTCTGTCTGCATGTCTGTCTGTCTGTCTGTCTGTCTGTCTGTCTGTCTGTCTGTCTGTCTGTCTGTCTGTCTGTCTGCCCTCTAGGCCAATAAGAGGCAGGCAGAGGTAAGATATATACATTGAGTTTGATGACAATGTCTCAAGAGGAAACCACAGATACCCAGCAGTACACATGAATAGCACATGAATAACAAATAACACAAAATGAATACAAGAAAAACAAACCAAACACAAATCCAAGACTCTTCAGACGCAGGACAGATGCTGCTGTCTGCTGGAAACCTGCTGGTCCAACGCAGCAGAACTCTCCTGCCTGAACAGACGTGTGTTCCCAGCTCTGATGAGCGTCACATCCAGCTCTGCTGAGCGTCACATCCAGCTCTGCTGAGCGTCACATCCAGCCTCTACTGAGCACACATCCAGCTCTACTGAGCGTCACATCCAGCTCTACTGAGTGTCACATCCAGCTCTACTGAGTGTCACAGCTCTACTGAGTGTTCACATCCAGCTCTACTGAGTGTCACATCCAGCTCTACTGAGCATCACATCCAGCTCTACTGAGTGTCACATCCAGCTCTTACTGAGCATCACATCCAGCTCTACTGAGCATCACATCCAGCTCTACTGAGTGTCACAGCTCTACTGAGTGTCACAGATCCAGCTCTACTGAGCATCACATCCAGCTCTACTGAGTGTCACATCCAGCTCTACTGAGTGTCACATCCAGCTCTACTGAGCATCACATCCAGCTCTACTGAGCATCACATCCAGCTCTACTGAGTGTCACATCCAGCTCTACTGAGTGTCACATCCAGCTCTACTGAGCATCACATCCAGCTCTGCTGAGTGTCACAGCTCTACTGAGCGTCACATCCAGCTCTGCTGAGCGTCACATCCAGCTCTACTGAGCATCACATCCAGCTCTGCTGAGCGTCACATCCAGCTCTACTGAGCATCACATCCAGCTCTACTGAGCATCACATCCAGCTCTGCTGAGCGTCACATCAGCTCTACTGAGGCATCACATCCAGCTCTACTGGGCGTCACATCCAGCTCTCTGAAGTGTTCTCCTCTTCTCTGGCCAGACAAATGGTGAGTGCCTCTCAGGATGGAAAGCTACTGGTGTGGGACACCTTCAGGCGGGAACAAGGTGAGAACATGTGGAACACCTGGGCGTCATCCAGAACACCTGCCATGGAGACCTACAAACTCTAGATCTATAGATAGAGAAACAGATAGAGATATCTATCTATAGACCTAGAACTCTAGATCTATAGATAGAGAAACAGATAGAGATATCTATCTATAGACCTAGAAACTCTAGATCTATAGATAGAGAAACAGATAAAGATATCTATCTATAGATAGAGATAGAGATATGAATGCTATCTACCTACAGTGTGTTGACCATGTTCACCCTGGATTCATTCCCTCAGAGTTGACCAGTGTTAACCATATCATGTACCCGTGTGTGTGTGTGTGTGTGTGTGTGTGTGTGTGTGTGTGTGTGTGTGTGTGAGAGTGTGTGTGTGTGTGTGTGTGTGTGTGTGTGTGTGTGTGTGTGTGTGTGTGTGTACCCTGTGTGTGTGTGTGTACCTGTGTGTGTGTGTGTGTGTGTGTGTGTGTGTGTGTGTACCTGTGTGTGTGTGTGTGTGTGTGTGTGTGTGTGTGTGTGTGTGTGTTGTACCTGTGTGTGTGTGTGTTGTGTGTGTGTGTGTGTGTGTGTGTGTGTGTGTGTGTGTGTGTGTGTGTACCTGTGTGTGTGTGTGTGTGTGTGTGTGTGTACCGTGGTCCTGTGTGTACCTGGTGTGTAGTGTGTGTGTGTGTGTGTGTGTGTGTGTGTGTACCTGTGTGAGAGCAGCTGGTGGCCGTGCCCCTGAAGTCCTCCTGGGTGATGAGCGTGGCCTACGCCCCTTCAGGTAACCTGGTGGCCAGCGGGGGGCCTGACAACATGTGCACTGTCTACAACATCAAGGCTGCCTCCCCCAAGACCTGAGGGAGCTGGACGCACACACAGGTACAACACACACACACACACACACACACACACACACACACACACACACACACACACACACACCACAGGTTACACACACAGGTACAGGGCGGGGTAGCTCCAGATGTTGAGGTGTTCCGTCTCTCTCCAGGGTACCTGTCCTGCTGTCGTTTCCTCAGCGACAATGAGATCATCACCGCCTCCGGCGACACCACCTGGTGAGTCCGATTCCCGGGGGTTCCCCGCCGCCCTTGGGCAAGGCCCTGTACTCTGATTTGGGCCCCCTCAACCTCATCCCTTGCTTTTGTGTGTCTGTCCCCGTCCTGCAGCTGTCTGTGGACCTGGAGACGGCAAGCAGAAGACGCTGTACACCAACCACATCGGAGACTGCATGACGCTGGCACTGTCTCCAGACATGAACACCTTCATCTCGGGGCCTGCGACTCCCTGGCCAAGCTGTGGGACATCAGGGACGGAACCTGCAAGCAGACCTTCTCAGGACACACGTCTGACATCAACGCCATCTCAGTGAGACACACCAGGACACACACCAGACACACACAGGACACACCAGACACACACAGGACACACACCAGACACACACAGGACACACACCAGACACACACAGGACACACCACCAGACACACACAGGACACACACCAGACACACACAGGACACACACCAGACACAACACCAGACACACACAGGACACACAGGACACACAGGACACACAGGACACACACACAACATACAGACAAAACACAGAAGATACACAGAAGATAGAGACACACACACACATACTGGTACACACACACATATACTGTACACACACATACTGGTACACACACACACACATACTGTTACACACACACACACACATACTGGTACACACACACACACACCAAATACTGGTACAGAAACAAACATACTAGTACACACACACACAATACTGGTACACACACACACACATACTAGTACACACACACACATACTGGCACAGGCACACACATACTAGTACACACACATACTGGTACACACACACACATACTGGCACACACACCACACATACTGGAACACACACAAACACCCATACTGGTACACACACACACACATACTAGTACACGGTACACACACACACACATACTAGTACACACACACACACACACACACATACTAGTAAACACACACACACACACACATATACTAGTACACACACACACACATACTGTTACACACACACACATATACTAGTACACACACACACACACACATATACTAGTACACACACACACACACATACTGTTACACACACACACACATATACTAGTACACACACACACACACACATATACTAGTACACACACACACACACATACTGTTACACACAACACAGGCAAAAGACACAATCCCCCTCTCACACGGACCCCCGCCCCCCAGTTCTTCCCCCTCGGGTAACGCCGTGGTGACGGGATCGGACGACTGCGGCTGCAAGATGTACGACCTGCGCTCCGACCAGGAGGTCATCAGCTACAAGGACTCCTCCCTGAACGCCGGGGTGACCTCCGTAGCACTGTCGCTCTCCGGCAGATCCTGTTCGCTGGATACGACGACTTCAACTGCAACCTGTGGGACACACTGAAGGGGGAGCGCGTGGGTGAGGCACGGGGAGACGGGGGAGGGAGATGGAGGGGGGAGAGGGGGGGAGGGGGGGGAGTGGTGAGAGAGAGAGGGGGTGAGAGATGGATTGGGGGAGAGATGGAGGCAGGGGGGGGAGGGGGGAGGGGGGGAGAGAGGGAGCGAGAGCTACAGAGGAAGTAGCAGAAAGAAACATCCTTGAATCCTCTCTTCTCCTCTCTCTCGTCCTCTCCTCCCATCTCTCCTCCTCTCCTCCCCTCCTCTCCCTCTGCTCCTGCAGGAGTTCTGTCGGGCCATGACAACAGGGTGAGCTGTACTGGGGTGCCTGAGGATGGGATGGGGGTGTGCACTGGGTCCTGGGACAGCTTCCTCAAGCTCTGGAACTGAGGAGGGAACTCCCACCATGCACCTGGGGAGGAGAGGAGGGGGAGGCGAGCGAGGAGGAGGGGAGATGAGAGAGGGGGGGGGAGGAGGAGGGAGTTATGAATGCAGCAGAGTGGTGATGAGAGGGTGAATTCAGAGCGGTCATGCTGAGGCCTGGTGACCTGGTGACCTGATGACCCCCCTCTCTCTGTGTGTCCACAACTTGACCACCACGCAGGAGAACACCCCAAATTAGCATATTATTCCAAATGATTAATTGTTAACCAGGTGAAAATATAATAAAATAATATTTTACTGTACCTAAGGTGAGAATATCAATTAAAAACATAGGTTTGTAACAATAAAATACAAAGACTATTGCAAATGCAGATTGTTGTCAAACCAAAATTTGATCATTAGCAATCCAAATCTATGAGCTTGTTTGGTCTCTGAGGACCGGCGTCAGAGCCCACTTGAGTAGGAACACGCTTGTATGGAGAGAGTTTCTTTGTTTTGTATAGCTCACACTTTAGATGCACATGTCCTGTACTTGCATAATGAGTGGAAGTCCCCGTAGCCATGAGACGCAGTAGCCCAGGAAGTGGTACCACGGGCCGGTTCTACTGCTGGCCCAACACGTCTTTTACACATCCACAGTACCGCTGTCAACATGAATGTTTGTTGAAATCTTTTTAATAAACATAGAATTCTGCATTTAAAAAATATATCGTTTTCGTCTTGATGTGTG
>JAXIVH010000573.1:36171-70104 GCA_036785325.1 Urophycis tenuis
GTCAGGAATCAAACGTGTGTTCCAGCAGAGACCTGCCCACCAAATGGAAAACCAGACAGCCATAACAGAGTTAGTGATCAGGGAACAGTCTGAGAGCCCAGGGGTTCACACTTCAACACACACCTTGTGTCAACAGGATAAGATGCACTGTCCCTCTCTCTACCTCCCCTCCCCCCTCCCTTACTGTCGTGGCTTTGGTTGCTTTTCCCCCTGAACGTATTCTAATCATTCTAATAGTTATAATCACCTTCACTGAATGTGATTTTGAGATTGTTTGTCACTTGTGCTCTCCAGCTTCAATGTCCTGCAGTAGCCTACTTCAGTTCCTCCTCCATTTCCCTGTAGAGTAGATGTTTCCAAAATGGATGAAAATGAAAAAAAAATGAATAAAAAGGAAGAAATAAAGCTTGTCTTGATGAAGAAATGTGAAATATGTTAAATAAAATGTTTACCACAATGACTTTCAACCACAACCGGCTGCTGTTGTTACGCGTCCCTCTCTCGGGAGACGACCCCCTGACGACCCCCCTGACGACCCCCTGACGACGCCCTGTGAGGTGTTGGCTGACCACGAGGGGAGCACCGCTCATCGGAGCAGGGCCTGTCTGCTTGTTAGCTTTTCGAGAGAAGCGCCAGATTGAACGCGTGTGTTAAACGGGTGTGACGTCCTACTGGGATCGTAATCAAACGGGAAGAAGGACGAGCAAGTCACCAGGACATCCGATTCTGTGACGTCACAACTGACCGTGTGCTGCTGCAGCAGACGGCTCTCCACAGAGGACCGTCTGCTGAGGGAAGGGAAAGCAGTTGTAAGAATAATACAACATCTGATTCAGAACGTCAGGGAGATCAACGAATAAAGTCGTATTCAGGTTATTTAGTATGTACTCGGTATTAACTCGCAAATTGGATTAATCTCAACTGTAGTGTTTGGTTTACGCCACAAGGGGCCAGTCTTGACCCATGCACCGACACTGGACTAAATATGAATAATAAATTATACCGTAATGCACGAACAGGAGGCAGAAACCGTCTATATTTATTTGATTTCATTTTAAAATGATGACTGTCATGTCAGATCATTATAAAGGATAAACTACTCAATGTAAACTGTTTAGATATTAAACATCTAATTTCGAAGGGTTCAGTAGTGATTGGTAGAAGTGAAGGATAAACAATATTTGTGTAACATTTGTAGTTCATTGGGTTCAAGGCAACATTAAAGAGACAGTGTCCTAGGTCAGGTCTGTGTCCTAGGTCAGTACTGAGGTCTGTTTCCTAGGTCAGGTCTGTGTCCTAGATCAGTACTGTGTCCTAGGTCAGTACTGAGGGGACAGTACTGAGGTCTGTGTCCTAGGTCAGGTCTGTGTCCTAGGTCAGTACTGTGTCCTAGGTCGGGTCTGTGTCCTAGGTCAGTACTGAGGGGGCAGTACTGATGTCTTTGTCCTAGGTCAGTACCGTGTCCTAGGTCAGGTATGTGTCCTAGGTCAGTACTGTGTCCTAGGTCAGTACTGTGTCCTAGGTCAGTACTGTGTCCTAGGTCAGGTCTGTGTCCTAGGTCAGGTATGTGTCCTAGGTCAGTACCGTGTCCTAGGTCAGGTATGTGTCCTAGGTCAGTACTGTGTCCTAGGTCAGGTCTGTGTCCTAGGTCAGTACTGTGTCCTAGGTCAGTACTGTGTCCTAGGTCAGGTCTGTGTCCTAGGTCAGGTATGTGTCCTAGATCAGGTATGTGTCCTAGGTCAGTACTGTGTCCTAGGTCAGTACTGTGTCCTAGGTCAGTACTGTGTCCTAGGTCAGGTCTGTGTCCTAGGTCAGGTATGTGTCCTAGATCAGGTCTGTGTCCTAGGTCAGGTATGTGTCCTAGGTCAGTACTGTGTCCTAGATCAGGTCTGTGTCCTAGGTCAGGTCTGTGTCCTAGGTCAGTACTGAGGGGACAGAGTGCTGGACACGCCTCCTGTCTGAAGGACCGCAGCTACAACTGTTTGCAGCGTTCTGATTGGTCCCTGTGAGTCTGGCAGCAAACGTTGAGAGAAAGTCTTTTGGGTTCAGGTCCAAGTCTGGTCTCAAAGCAGACAAAACATCATCAGCAGATTTCATACAAAACTACTTTGATTGATGACTTGCCCTGTTTCACAGCCTACATCTATCTGTGGCTCGCATCGTGCTGTTTGTCAGATCTCCCTAAGATTTTGGATATGGTTTGAGGCCCGATGGAGGGCATCAATGAATTTGAAGTTTTTTGGAGTAATTTAAATTCTCGCTGAATTTTCACGCTACGGCCATGCACACTTGCTACGGACGGGTGAGGAATAGCACAAACCTGGAAAGAAAGCATGGCATTAGGTGTAATCAGATTAAAGTGACTTATATAACCGGGTTGTTGCAGAGACAGACCCACCTCTTCATTGTGTATTCTGGAGCTGTGCTGCGCATCACGGCTAGGCTACGCTCTGACAAGACGTCTTTCTCCAGTCCTGTTAGCATGGTTAAGATGCTTAAAGCTAAACGATCTTTAGCATCATATTCCAACAGCAGCAGGATGTAGGCTACCAAAAGTTTAGAAGGTCTTCTGTTCAACATGGACAGGCTACATGTTATGTCCAGTTTAGTTTGGCTTTGGCCAACTTGAAAGCAGATGAGCAGAGCATCTGGTGAAGGCAACACAGCAACCCGCAATCAGCGGCAGCTTTTCTGCCGATCACACATGTGTTTAGGCTGTGGGCACTAGTGAATACTAGTGAATACTAGTGAATACAAATAATTGAGTTTTGTTGATCAATGACAACCCCCCACACACTCTCTCTCTCTCTCTCTCTCTCTCACACACACACACACACACTTACACACTCACACAGAAACATACACACACACACACTTAGACACACAAATGCACAGAAACACACACACACACACTCAGACACACACACACACACATCAAGACGAAAACGATATATTTTTTAAATGCAGAATTCTATGTTTATTAAAAAGATTTCAACAAACATTCATGTTGACAGCGGTACTGTGGATGTGTAAAAGACGTGTTGGGCCAGCAGTAGAACCGGCCCGTGGTACCACTTCCTGGGCTACTGCGTCTCATGGCTACGGGGACTTCCACTCATTATGCAGTACAGGACATGTGCATCTAAAGTGTGAGCTATACAAAACAAAGAAACTCTCTCCATACAAGCGTGTTCCTACTCAAGTGGGCTCTGACGCCGGTCCTCAGAGACCAAAACAAGCTCATAGATTTGGATTGCTAATGATCAAATTTTGGTTTGACAACAATCTGCATTTGCAATAGTCTTTGTATTTATTGTTACAAACCTATGTTTTTAATTGATATTCTCACCTTAGGTACAGTAAAATATTATTTTATTATATTTTCACCTGGTTAACAATTAATCATTTGGAATAATATGCTAATTTGGGGTGTTCTCCTGCGTGGTGGTCAAGTTGTGGACACACAGAGAGAGGGGGGTCATCAGGTCACCAGGTCACCAGGCCTCAGCATGACCGCTCTGAATTCACCCTCTCATCACCACTCTGCTGCATTCATAACTCCCTCCTCCTCCCCCCCCCTCTCTCATCTCCCCTCCTCCTCGCTCGCCTCCCCCTCCTCTCCTCCCCAGGTGCATGGTGGGAGTTCCCTCCTCAGTTCCAGAGCTTGAGGAAGCTGTCCCAGGACCCAGTGCACACCCCCATCCCATCCTCAGGCACCCCAGTACAGCTCACCCTGTTGTCATGGCCCGACAGAACTCCTGCAGGAGCAGAGGAGAGGAGGGGAGGAGAGGAGGAGAGATGGGAGGAGAGGACGAGAGAGAGGAGAAGAGAGGGGGAGAGGAGATGAAAGTAAAACAGAGATTTAGACAATAACAAATAATAAAACAAATTCAAGGATGTTTCTTTCTGCTACTTCCTCTGTAGCTCTCGCTCCCTCTCTCCCCCCCTCCCCCCTCCCCCCTGCCTCCATCTCTCCCCCAATCCATCTCTCACCCCCTCTCTCTCTCACCACTCCCTCTCTCCCCCCCTCCCCCCTCTCCCCCCTCCATCTCCCTCCCCCGTCTCCCCGTGCCTCACCCACGCGCTCCCCCTTCAGTGTGTCCCACAGGTTGCAGTTGAAGTCGTCGTATCCAGCGAACAGGATCCTGCCGGAGAGCGACAGTGCTACGGAGGTCACCCCGGCGTTCAGGGAGGAGTCCTTGTAGCTGATGACCTCCTGGTCGGAGCGCAGGTCGTACATCTTGCAGCCGCAGTCGTCCGATCCCGTCACCACGGCGTTACCCGAGGGGAAGAACTGGGGGGCGGGGGTCCGTGTGAGAGGGGGATTGTGTCTTTTGCCTGTGTGTGTGTAACAGTATGTGTGTGTGTGTGTGTACTAGTATGTGTGTGTGTGTGTGTACTAGTATATGTGTGTGTGTGTGTGTGTGTACTAGTATATGTGTGTGTGTGTAACAGTATGTGTGTGTGTGTGTACTAGTATATGTGTGTGTGTGTGTGTGTTTACTAGTATGTGTGTGTGTGTGTGTGTGTGTGTGTGTACTAGTATGTGTGTGTGTGTGTACCAGTATGTGTGTTTGTGTGTGTTCCAGTATGTGTGTGTGTGTGCCAGTATGTGTGTGTGTGTACCAGTATGTGTGTGTACTAGTATGTGTGTGCCTGTGCCAGTATGTGTGTGTGTGTACTAGTATGTGTGTGTGTGTGTACCAGTATGTGTGTGTGTGTACTAGTATGTTTGTTTCTGTACCAGTATTTGTGTGTGTGTGTGTACCAGTATGTGTGTGTGTGTGTGTAACAGTATGTGTGTGTGTGTGTACTAGTATGTGTGTGTGTGTGTACCAGTATGTGTGTGTACCAGTATATGTGTGTGTGTACCAGTATGTGTGTGTACCAGTATGTGTGTGTGTGTCTCTATCTTCTGTGTATCTTCTGTGTTTTGTCTGTATGTTGTGTGTGTGTCCTGTGTGTCCTGTGTGTCCTGTGTGTGTCTGGTGTGTGTCCTGTGTGTGTCCTGTGTGTGTCTGGTGTGTGTCTGGTGTGTGTCTGGTGTGTGTCTGGTGTGTGTCTGGTGTGTGTCCTGTGTGTGTCCTGTGTGTGTCTGGTGTGTGTCTGGTGTGTGTCTGGTGTGTGTCTGGTGTGTGTCCTGTGTGTGTCTGGTGTGTGTCTGGTGTGTGTCCTGTGTGTGTCTGGTGTGTGTCTGGTGTGTGTCTGGTGTGTGTCTGGTGTGTCTCACTGAGATGGCGTTGATGTCAGACGTGTGTCCTGAGAAGGTCTGCTTGCAGGTTCCGTCCCTGATGTCCCACAGCTTGGCCAGGGAGTCGCAGGCCCCCGAGATGAAGGTGTTCATGTCTGGAGACAGTGCCAGCGTCATGCAGTCTCCGATGTGGTTGGTGTACAGCGTCTTCTGCTTGCCCGTCTCCAGGTCCCACAGACAGCTGCAGGACGGGGACAGACACACAAAAGCAAGGGATGAGGTTGAGGGGGCCCAAATCAGAGTACAGGGCCTTGCCCAAGGGCGGCGGGGAACCCCGGGAATCGGACTCACCAGGTGGTGTCGCCGGAGGCGGTGATGATCTCATTGTCGCTGAGGAAACGACAGCAGGACAGGTACCCTGGAGAGAGACGGAACACCTCAACATCTGGAGCTACCCCGCCCTGTACCTGGGTGTGTGTGTGTGTGTACCTGTGTGTGTGTGTGTGTGTGTGTGTGTGTGTGTGTGTACCTGTGTGTGCGTCCAGCTCCCTCAGGGTCTTGGGGGAGGCAGCCTTGATGTTGTAGACAGTGCACATGTTGTCCAGCCCCCCGCTGGCCACCAGGTTACCTGAAGGGGCGTAGGCCACGCTCATCACCCAGGAGGACTTCAGGGGCACGGCCACCAGCTGCTCTCACACAGGTACACACACACACACACACACACACATACACACAGGTACACACAGGTACACACACACACACACACACACACACAGGTACACACACACACACACACACACACACACACACACAGGTACACACACACACACACACACACACACACACACAGGTACACACACACACACAGGTACACACACACACACACACACACACACACACAAACACACACACACACACAGGTACACACACACACACACACACACTCTCACACACACACACACACACACACACACACACTCACACACACACACACACACACACACACACACACACACACACGGATACATGATATGGTTAACACTGGTCAACTCTGAGGGAATGAATCCAGGGTGAACATGGTCAACACACTGTAGGTAGATAGCATTCATATCTCTATCTCTATCTATAGATAGATATCTTTATCTGTTTCTCTATCTATAGATCTAGAGTTCTAGGTCTATAGATAGATATCTCTATCTGTTTCTCTATCTATAGATCTAGAGTTCTAGGTCTATAGATAGATATCTCTATCTGTTTCTCTATCTATAGATCTAGAGTTCTAGGTCTATAGATAGATATCTCTATCTGTTTCTCTATCTATAGATCTAGAGTTGTAGGTCTATAGATAGATATCTCTATCTGTTTCTCTATCTATAGATCTAGAGTTGTAGGTCTCCATGCAGGTGTTCTGGATGACGCCCAGGTGTTCCACATGTTCTCACCTTGTTCCCAGTGAAGGTGTCCCACACCAGCAGCTTTCCATCCTGAGAGGCACTCACCATTTGTCTGGCCAGAGAAAGAGAACACTTCAGAGAGCTGGATGTGACGCCCAGTAGAGCTGGATGTGATGCTCAGTAGAGCTGGATGTGACGCTCAGCAGAGCTGGATGTGACGCTCAGTAGAGCTGTGACACTCAGCAGAGCTGGATGTGATGCTCAGTAGAGCTGGATGTGACACTCAGTAGAGCTGGATGTGACACTCAGTAGAGCTGTGACACTCAGTAGAGCTGGATGTGATGCTCAGTAGAGCTGGATGTGATGCTCAGTAGAGCTGGATGTGATGCTCAGTAGAGCTGGATGTGACACTCAGTAGAGCTGGATGTGACACTCAGTAGAGCTGGATGTGATGCTCAGTAGAGCTGGATGTGACACTCAGTAGAGCTGTGACACTCAGTAGAGCTGGATGTGATGCTCAGTAGAGCTGGATGTGACACTCAGTAGAGCTGGATGTGACACTCAGTAGAGCTGGATGTGATGCTCAGTAGAGCTGGATGTGACACTCAGTAGAGCTGGATGTGACACTCAGTAGAGCTGTGACACTCAGTAGAGCTGGATGTGACACTCAGTAGAGCTGGATGTGACGCTCAGTAGAGCTGGATGTGATGCTCAGTAGAGCTGGATGTGACGCTCAGCAGAGCTGGATGTGACGCTCAGCAGAGCTGGATGTGACGCTCATCAGAGCTGGATGTGACGCTCAGTAGAGCTGTGACACTCAGCAGAGCTGGATGTGATGCTCAGTAGAGCTGGATGTGACACTCAGTAGAGCTGGATGTGACACTCAGTAGAGCTGTGACACTCAGTAGAGCTGGATGTGATGCTCAGTAGAGCTGGATGTGATGCTCAGTAGAGCTGGATGTGATGCTCAGTAGAGCTGGATGTGACACTCAGTAGAGCTGGATGTGACACTCAGTAGAGCTGGATGTGATGCTCAGTAGAGCTGGATGTGACACTCAGTAGAGCTGTGACACTCAGTAGAGCTGGATGTGATGCTCAGTAGAGCTGGATGTGATGCTCAGTAGAGCTGGATGTGACACTCAGTAGAGCTGGATGTGACACTCAGTAGAGCTGGATGTGATGCTCAGTAGAGCTGGATGTGACACTCAGTAGAGCTGGATGTGACACTCAGTAGAGCTGTGACACTCAGTAGAGCTGGATGTGACACTCAGTAGAGCTGGATGTGACGCTCAGTAGAGCTGGATGTGATGCTCAGTAGAGCTGGATGTGACGCTCAGCAGAGCTGGATGTGACGCTCAGCAGAGCTGGATGTGACGCTCATCAGAGCTGGGAACACACGTCTGTTCAGGCAGGAGAGTTTCTGCTGCGTTGGACCAGCAGGTTTCCAGCAGACAGCAGCATCTGTCCTGCGTCTGAAGAGTCTTGGATTTGTGTTTAGTTTGTTTTTCTTGTATTCATTTTGTGTTATTTGTTATTCATGTGCTATTCATGTGTACTGCTGGGTATCTGTGTTTCCTCTTGAGACATTGTCATCAAACTCAATGTATATATCTTACCTCTGCCTGCCTCTTATTGGCCTAGAGGCAGACAGACAGACAGACAGACAGACATGCAGACAGACAGACAGACATGCAGACAGACAGACAGACAGACAGACAGACAGACAGACAGACAGACAGACAGACAGACATGCAGGCAGACAGACAGACAGACAGACAGACAGACAGACAGACAGACAGACAGACATGCAGACAGACAGACAGACATGCAGACAGACAGACAGACAGACAGACAGACAGACAGACAGACATGCAGACAGACAGACAGACAGACAGACATGCAGACAGACAGACAGACAGACAGACATGCAGACAGACAGACAGACAGACAGACAGACAGACATGCAGACAGACAGACATGCAGACAGACAGACAGGTACCTGGAGTCGGTGGCCCAGTGCATGGCGTAGATCTTGGCCAGGTGTCCCTTGAGGTTCTTCCTCTGCTTCAGCTGGATACGGCCCACAGCCTGCACCTCCCCAGCAGAGCCCTGCATGGTGCTGTCTGCCACAGCCTTACGGGCCGCCTGGACCACGGGACACATGCACAACATGGATTAAAGTGGACCGCCCCAGAAGAGCCACTCCGCATGGGAACAAGGTGAGACAGGGAGAGAGAGGGGAGCATTCTGATTGGATAACTGCTGGTGCGCTCTGATTGGCTGACAGCTGGCTTGGCAACTAGAGAGAGCGAGCAGGCCGAAGGTTAAACATATCTTTAACCCTTTTGACCTTTCCAGCCCAGGCGGCCATGTTTGGAGCTAATCTGCAACACATTAGCTCATGTTAATTAGCTTAACCAGACTACCTGCGTAGCCAGTGACTGTACCAGCCGGTAGGCTGAGCTTCCATAGATCTGGGTGGACTCGCCCACTTGTAATGTCACTAGTGGGTAGATTTTGCAATGGCTTTGAATCGCTCATCTGATGGCAGAATAGGACCTACATGAGAGCTACATGAGAGCTACATGAGCGCTACATGAGAGCTACATGAGAGCTACATGAGCGCTACATGAGAGCTACATGAGCACTACATGAGCGCTACATGAGAGGTACATGAGCGCTACATGAGAGCTACGTGAGCGCTACATGAGCGCTACATGAGAGCTACGTGAGAGCTACGTGAGAGCTACTTGAGAGCTACATAAAAGCTACGTGAGAGCTACGTGAGAGCTACATGAGAGCTACATGAGAGCTACGTGAGCGCTACGTGAGCGCTACATGAGCGCTACATGAGAGCTACATGAGCGTTACATGAGAGCTACATGAGCGCTACATGAGAGCTACATGAGCGCTACATGAGCGATATGTGAGAGCTACGTGAGAGCTACGTGAGAGCTACGTGAGAGCTACGTGAGCGCTACGTGAGAGCTACGTGAGAGCTACGTGAGAGCTACGTGAGCGCTACGTGAGAGCTACGTGAGAGCTACGTGAGGGCTACGTGAGCGCTACGTGAGAGCTACGTGAGAGCTACATGAGAGCTACATGAGAGCTACGTGTGAGCTACATGAGAGCTACATGAGAGCTACATGAGCGCTACGTGAGAGAGCTACATGAGCGCTACGTGAGAGCTACATGAGAGCTACGTGAGGGCTACATGAGAGCTACATGAGAGCTACATGAGCGCTACGTGAGAGCTACATGAGAGCTACGTGAGGGCTACATGAGAGCTACGTGAGGGCTACGTGAGGGCTACATGAGCGCTACGTGAGGGCTACATGAGAGCTACGTGAGGGCTACATGAGAGCTACGTGAGGGCTACGTGAGCGCTACGTGAGGGCTACATGAGCGCTACGTGATAGCTACATGAGAGCTACGTGAGGGCTACATGAGAGCTACGTGAGGGCTACATATCTACACATCTAGTTATAGTCTACGTCCCTTACAGAGAACACACATATATATTTAGAGAACCACACATCCATGTCCCACCTGGTGAACCAACCAGAAGTCACTTCTACAGAGCAGGAAGTGTGTTTTATATGGTTATGTTGTACGTTACGTGATCAGCCCTTGGGGTGCCTGTGTATGACAGGAAGTAGTGTCTGTACCACAGGAAGTGGACTCCTCACCTCGATCTTCGTCCGCAGTCCATCACACTCCTTTTTCAGGGCGTCCACCTCAGCTTTCTCAGCTGCCATGGCAACGGTTCCAAGAGACTCTGAGCAGCAACAAACAACTCACACTCTGTGAGGTCGGGAGAGAGAGAGAGAGAGAGAGAGAGAGAGAGAGAGAGAGAGAGAGAGAGAGAGAGAGAGAGAGAGAGAGAGAGAGAGAGAGAGAGAGAGAGACAGAGAGAGAGAGAGAGAGAGAGAGAGAGAGAGAGAGAGAGAGAGAGAGAGAGAGAGAGAGACAGAGAGAGAGAGAGAGAGAGAGAGAGACACAGAGACAGAGAGAGAGAGAGAGAGTGAGACAGAGACAGAGAGAGAGAGAGAGAGTGAGAGAGAGAGAGAGAGAGAGAGAGAGAGAGAGAGAGAGAGAGAGAGAGAGAGAGGGGAAGAGAGAGAGAGAGAAAGAGAGAGAGAGAGAGAGAGAGAGTGAGAGAGAGAGAGAGAAAGAGAGAGAGAGAGAGAGAGAGAGAGAGAGAGAGAGAGAGAGAGAGAGAGAGAGAGAGAGACAGAGAGAGAGAAGAGAAGAGAGAGAGAGAGAGAGAGAGAGAGAGAGAGAGAGAGAGAGAGAGAGAGAGAGAGAGAGAGGAGAGAAATCTTGTTAAGGGTTGGGTCACACAGGTTAACTACTGGTTGAAAGACATTTTAAGTGGCTCTTATTTTGAAGTCCAACCATTCTACTATTTTCTGTGTATGACTGACTGTTCCTGAAGACCATGTGCACAACTTAGTCCAGTGATGCCATACTGGGCAACACACACACACACACACAGAGCAGAGCTGGAAGGCCCTCTACTGTTTCAGAGTAAAAGCCCGCTAACCAGTACAGAGGATCCTGCTCTCAAGATGTGACCCCAGGATGTGAGTGTTGAGGGTGTTGGTCTGCTGCAGACATAGCTGCTGCTCACATCCTTTAGACTCTTCACACCTAGCTTCTCCTCTCCCACCTCACCCTGCTCAACCTTTACCTCACCCTTTACCTCACCCTGATCACCCTTTACCTCACCCTGCACACCTCACCCTGCTCCCCCACACCTCACCCAGCTCCCCCAGTCCTCCCCCCAGCAGAGTGGTCAGGGTGCTCCTAATGCAGGTAATTGGATCCTGAGGACTAATTCAGGACCAATTAACCCAGAGCCCGACCTGGACAGCAGAGACCACTAAACCCTAAGTAGAACTGAGCTTTCTCCTGCGTGTCCCAGCTGATGAGTCCTTCTAACATGACCTATATGTCCATCTCTCCATCTGTCTGTCCATCTATCTATCTCCATCTAGACATTTATACATCTATATATATATATATATATATATATATACTAACTAGATGCTATGATAAGTATGGTGTCTAGTTAAGGACCAAACCAGCCTAGTAGGAGTGCTGCAGAACTGATGTGATGGTTAATAGTTCTACTAGCTCTAATAATCACATTCACCACATCACATTCATCTGGTGAAGATCTTTGAACAAACCACTGCAGCGTTGCCTGGATTCACTGACACTGAATCGGAAGCTATCCTTGAACCTTTGAGATAACGATGGTAAGTATAGATGCTCCTCCATGTTTCACTGTCCCTCCCTTTGTCTGGAGACGCTGCTGTGTGGGACAATGTTTTAAAACATTAGTACCAGGAGGCTCGACCTTTGACCTCAGCACAGTAGGAGTGAGGAGTGGGAGGGGGAGGAAAAGGATCAGGAGGAGGAGGAGGACATGGAGGAGGGCCACAGAGGAGGAGGAGCAGGAAGTGAAGAGGTGCTGGGCCATGTCTACGGAGAACTACACCCCAGCAGGACAGTTCCACAGAAGATCTAGCTGTGAAATCTCCAGTCATCCGATTACTGGCCCCGCCTCCACAGGATCGCAGGGAGGGGGGGGGGAAGGAACGCTGGAAGAGGAGAAAATGTGAATTGTTCCTGAAAGAACAACCTCCTGGTCTCCTGGTCACTGAGGGTGCTGTGTTGCTGCACAGAACCCTTCCTCGCCTGATGAGAGGGCCGACCACACGGTGAATAAAGGCTGACTGAATTATACCACGGAGGCCGGCTTACGGCTCCTACACCTGAGACACACAACAAATCCTCTTTCCCAGAGTCCCCATGACCCAAAGATCACCTCGGAGAGGGTTTAGAGAAGCAGCACGCGGAGGTTAGAAGCAGCAGAGGTGAGACACCTCCACCTCCTCCACCCTGGAGAGGCGGCTGTTCCTTTGCTGAGCAGCTTCACGTTACGTTCTGTTTCAAACACAACAGTGACAAGAGACTTGAGCTGAAGAGAAGCTGCAAAATCTGAGGGAAGGCAGAAGAAAGCCTCCCTTCTGGTGTTCTGGGAGGAGAAGGACCATCTGCAGAACACGCCCAAGAACCTACTGGGAGCAGAACTTCACTCTGGTCCTCAGACTCCTGAAGAAACGTCCATCTTTGCGATAATGTGGAGGAGCTGGTTAGGCAGGAGGTACATATGACCACAATACCAGACCACCCAGTCAAGACCACCCAGTCCAGACCACCCAGTCCAGACCACGAGTTGCATTCAGGTGTTGATCACCAATGACAAAATGACCAGAAGCTACAGTGGAAGATGAGGCAGCTTCACAGGGAAGCATACTCACCTCTGCAGGTGGTGGTCTCCTTCTGCTTCTCCTGTCCTGGCTCAGACCCTGGACCCCCCCGTCAGGAAAGGTATGTTAGATTCCACCAGCGCCGGCTGTAAGGTCTCTCCCTCTCCGTCTCCAACGCTGAGCTCCAGCAGACTGCGAGAAGATGACTTGTGAAAAACTCTCTCTTTCTCCCTCTCGCTCGCCCTTCCTCCACGCAGAGAGCCGTGAGGATTGGAGAGGATGAAGCAGATAAAGGATGAAGAGATAAAGCTCAAAGATGGAAATAGAGGGCGAGCGAGGGAGAGGGAGGGAGAGGGAGGGAGGGTGAGGGAGAGTGAGGGAGAGTGAGGGAGGGTGAGGGAGAGCAGCAAGGTAAACCGATAGAGAGAGAATAGGGTCAGGGGGTCAAAGACCAGCAGGTGAACGAAGGAGGCAGGAAGAAGCAGATGTAATGAAAAGCAAGAGGGCTTGAATCGTGAGAATATGAGAGGCTGCTGAAACATTTAAGCAGCTAGCATAGCAGCTAACATAACAGCTAGCACAGCAGCTAGCACAGCAGCATTGTCCACGAGCCCAGAGGCTCAGTGACGCTCAGTAAGGAAGCATTCTGAGACCACCCTTCAGGGTCATGTCTTGGTGTTGGCTCCTGGGACCCCCAGCCATCAGGGGACTTCACTGTTAACTGTGTGCTGACCTACTGGGTCGGGTCAGTACTCATGATGTAGGCTGGGACCTGTTGGGAATTGAGGGGTGCCTTGTGGTCTGGAGGTTGGAGGAAGAGGGCTCCAGGGGAGAGTGACGCTTTCCAAAGCTAAAGTTTTGATCTGGCTTAATGGGCTCCTAATGGGATGTCCAGGCCCGAGGAATCCTGTTAGGGACTTAGTGCAGGTCAGTCCGTGCGTCACGCCTGAAACCCGGCAGGGAAGTGGATCACACGCCAGCCCGCTTCTCATTGGCGGAAGAACCTGCGGCAGCAAGAGGTGCTGCACCTCTGGTCCACCGGCTGGGGCAGTCTGGGGAAACCTGCTGATCCCTGGTCCCTCCTGCTGATCCCTGGTCCCTCCTGCTATCAGATGGTCCTGAACACACCCCACCCTCTCCCTGCAGCTATGCCTGGGTTTGGGTGAGGGTGCTATGGGGACCAGGTCTCTGGGTTTGGGTGAGGGTGCTATGGGGACCAGGTCTCTGGGTTTGGGTGAGGGTGCTATGGGGACCAGGTCTCTGGGTTTGGGTGAGGGTGCTATGGGGACCAGGTCTCTGGGTTTGGGTGAGGGTGCTATGGGTCCAGGTCTCTGGGTTTGGGTGAGGGTGCTATGGGGACCAGTTCTCTGGGTCTGGCTGATGGGTGCTATGGGGACCAGGTCTCTGGGTTAGGGGTACTGGGATTACTGATCAAAGCAAACAAACTGATCTAACTCCTGCACCAAACATCACCCACACAGCCCTGAGCCCTTGAGCCTCAGGGCTGAACCAATGGGGATTATGGATATCACTGACATTAGGAGTGGACCTGTAGGGAGGTAGTATCCTGCCTAAGGGCAGTGTGGCAGGAAGGCTGAAGGAGTTCCTGTGGGGTTTATCAGCAGTGCTGCCTGCTGGCTCAGGACACATCAAAGATCCACAACATGTATTTACTGCTCTGCTCTGATTATCTGGTCATGTCTGCCCTCCCATCCTTACTTGTCTTCAAGGAACGAGGACTCCGGCCCCCCACTGACAAACCCAAGTACAAACCCAGACCCCAGGGCAGGACGAGAGCCAGCTGATTGGCTGAGCTCCTGCAGTACAGCAGAGGGTTTAACTCTGATTGGCTGAGCTCCTGCAGTACAGCAAAGGGTTTAAACGCTGATTGGCTGAGCTCCTGCAGTACAGCAGAGGGTTTAACTCTGATTGGCTGAGCTCCTGCAGTACAGCAGAGGGTTTAAACTCTGATTGGCTGAGCTCCTCAGTACAGCAGAGGGTTTAAACTCTGATTGGCTGAGCTCCTGCAGTACAGCAGAGGGTTTAACTCTGATTGGCTGAGCTCCTGCAGTACAGCAGAGGGTTTAAACGCTGATTGGCTGAGCTCCTGCAGTACAGCAGAGGGTTTAACTCTGATTGGCTGAGCTCCTGCAGTACAGCAGAGGGTTTAAACTCTGATTGGCTGAGCTCCTCAGTACAGCAGAGGGTTTAACGCTGCTCGCCGTCAGGCCACGCGGAGAGCTGGCCGAGCGCTGAAGACCGCTCTGATTGGCTGGGCACCTCGTCTACCAATCATACGCCTGCATCGCGGATACAAGGTCACCAGTGGGGGGCTGTTCTCATTGGTGGGATGTTTGTGATGGTTTTATGAGTGTTGGTGAGGTCAGGGGGTACAGGGGGCTCCTGGAAGCCACTGAAGGTCTGATTCCAGAGGAACAGCAGGAGAGAGAGAGCCTCCACCCACTGCCGCCCAGGGCTTCATTGAGATGGCTTCCATCTTACAGCACCATACAGCACCATATATATATATATATATACAACCACAGATATCTTTTCCATGATCCAGGCCAGACCGTGGTCCTGCATGCCTCCTGAAGGTTGCTTCAGGGTCTGAGTGGCGAGACGTTAATGGAGTCAGTTGTTCCACAGGGTGTAGAATACAACAAGTCTTCTCCCGGCTGATGCATCTTTAAAGCACGGCCGGCTCCTATTGGCTCATGGAGAGTGAGGTGGCTTAGAACACGCCCCTCTGCTGGAGAACCGGCTGCAGTGGAACCCAGCGTGTCTGCAGAACTGGCTGCAGTGGAACCCAGCGTGTCTGCAGAACCGGCTGCAGTGGAACCCAACCCAGCGTGTCTGTTTTCTCAAGACTTGAATGCCGACACATCTCAGATAGTTTGACACTCATGAAGGGAGGTTCCCCAGGAAGGTTCCCCAGGAAGGTTCCCCAGGAAGGTTCCCCAGGAAGGTTCCCCAGGAAGGTTCCCCTGCTGAGACAGATGTGACCATGTATGTCTGTGAACCAGGTGGAGTGATTTCAGCCCAACTTCATGCTTCAGTTTAGATGAAGAGACCAAGCGGCAACATTCCATGCTGAAAAATGAAGCCCATGCATGAAGTGCAAAAACTTGCAGTTCCTCGACTGGCCGCTTGAGGCTGGCTGCAGAAAGGAGTCAACTCCCATAGACACCCATGTTAAAATGTCTAACTTTACAGCCAAAATAAACATGTTTACAGCCTGGTTCAAAAAACGGTTTTGGTGTCTTTCAGTGGTGTTCGAGTCCATGACAACTGTGAGGGGGGTGACTTTTTTTAGAATCCATTATTTTAATGCACAGAGAAGGATTTATTTTATGAACAATTAAGGGCGTGGTCAACTTGATTGGCAGCTGTCATCTGTCATCACGGCATGACCTTCACGGATTCGAGGCTTTCATTGGTCTGGCCGGGGGTAGGCGGGCTTAGAACACAGACTGAAATGTCCAAGATGGCGGCGCCCAGAAGCTCAATTTTAGGCTTCATCTCCGCTGTTAAGAATGTCTATCGGTGACGTCACGGAGGGTTTGTCCATATTTATATACAGTCTATGGAAGAGACGAGGTACACTGCCCTCTAGTGGCCTCATTCCATCATAGCAGACACATCTAATCTGATTTCATTTAGATTAAACTACAGAGCTACGTTGAAGAGTAAGTAAATGCCTCAACACATGACATACACTATATAGCCCCACTATGTGATATATCTATCTATTTAGATAGATAGATATATCCCCACCCATGAACCCTGTTTGTTTCCAGTCAAGTGACAGACTAATAAATCATAATCACATCAACATCACATGTAGTGACAGAGACAGTGACAGAGAGAGTTTCTACAGTGTTTGATACAGAAATAACCATGTTACAGATAAAAAAATTAAAAAATCAATGGATATTTTTAACTGTAGAGGAAGGTGTGTGCGTGTGTAAGTGTGTGTGTGTGTGTATTTGAGTGTGTGTGTGTGTGTGTGTGTGATTGTGTGTGTGTATGTGTGAGAGAGTGTGAGTGTGTGTGTGTGTGTGTGTGTGTGTGTGTGTGTGTGTGTGTGTGTGAGAGAGAGTGTGAGTGTGAGTGTGTGTGTGTGTGTTTGAGTGAGTGAGTGAGTGTGTGTGTGTGTGTGTGTGTGTGTGTGTGTGTGTGAGTGTGTGTTTGAGTGTGTGTGTGTGTGTGTGTGTGTGTGTGAGTGTGTGGGTGTGATTGAGTGTGTGTGTGTGCGTGTGTGAGTGTGTGTGTGTGTGTGTGTGTGTGTGTGTGTGTGTGTGAGAGTGTGTGTTTGTGTGTGTGTGTGAGTGTGTGTGTGTGATTGAGTGTGTGTGTGTGAGTGTGTGTTTGAGTGTGTGTGTGTGAGTGTGTGTTTGAGTGTGTGTGTGTGTGAGTGTGTGTGTGTGATTGAGTGTGTGTGTGTGAGTGTGTGTTTGAGTGTGTGTGTGTGTGTGTGATTGAGTGTGTGTGTGTGAGTGTGTGTTTGAGTGTGTGTGTGTGTGTGTGTGTGTGTGTGTGTGTGTGTGTGTGTGATTGAGTGTGTGTGTGTGAGTGTGTGTTTGAGTGTGTGTGTGAGTGTGTGTGTGTGATTGAGTGTGTGTGTGTGCGTGTGTGTGATTGACTCACCATCCCCACCCGTTCCCTCAGATCCTCCTCCTCCATCCACCTCTGTGTGCCCCCTGTCCGCCTCAGCACAATGGGGGGCAGAGCCTTCAGTCGCTCTGCTCCACGACTCTGGAACAACCTGCCACCTGACCTCCGGAACTGTGACTCTCTCCCCCTCTTCAAATCACGCCTCAAAACCCACCTCTTCCGGACAGCCTTCTCCCTATAACCTCCTTGCTTCTTGTTTTATCTGCCTTATTTCTACTTATTTTATCTCTTTTTTGTAAATTTTTTTTCTCTACCATGGTCCTTTTTAACTGTCTTGTCTACCTCACTATGTCATTTTAATTTTATTTATCTTTTTCTGTATGTACAGTGTCCTTGAGTGACATGAAAGGCGCTTTTTTAAATAAAATGCATTATTATTATTATTATTATTATTATTGAGTGTGTGTGTTCGTGTGGCTCCTAGGAGACCAGACCCTCCATGAAGAAGACTACAGAGAACCAGGGCTAACTACAGAGAACCAGGGCTAACTACATAGAACCAGGGCTAACTACAGAGAACCAGGGCTAACTACAGAGAACCAGGGCTAACTACAGAGAACCAGGGCTAACTACATAGAACCAGGGCTAACTACAGAGAACCAGGGCTAACTACAGAGAACCAGGGCTAACTACAGAGAACCAGGGCTAACTACATAGAACCAGGGCTAACTACAGAGAACCAGGGCTAACTACAGAGAACCAGGGCTAACTACAGAGAACCAGGGCTAACTACAGAGAACCAGGGCTAACTACATAGAACCAGGGCTAACTACAGAGAACCAGGGCTAACTACAGAGAACCAGGGCTAACTACAGAGAACCAGGGCTAACTACAGAGAACCAGGGCTAACTACATAGAACCAGGGCTAACTACAGAGAACCAGGGCTAACTACAGAGAACCAGGGCTAACTACAGAGAACCAGGGCTAACTACAGAGAACCAGGGCTAACTACAGAGCAGGCCCGGTGGTACCAACACACCAGGAAACAGAACCTCATGGTTTAATCTCTTATTGGACTTTCATCATATATTGTATGAACATCACAATTCTGTGCACAAAAATAAACAGGGTTTACATACAGTGAACAATGTAATAGTTACAGTGTAATCATGAATGAATAGGTTCTTGATTCTTTATACTTTACACTGCAATGCTGAGATCATTACACAATAATAATACATCACTTTGAAGAATTAAAGAAGGAATCAAAATACATTTTGTGAATAAGCCACAATGCTAACTTAACACATTTCTGGGGATTTAAATAATATTTAGTTGATTTGTGCTTTATTTTGATTATTTAACTGAACCATTTGTAACTCCTAAACTAACCACCTCTAACCTAACACCTAAACTAACCATCTCTAGCATTTGTTTTGTGTGTTGTGGGGGCTATGGGGGTAGGTTAACAGGTTAACAGGTTAACAGGGTAGGTTAGTGTGTTGTGGGGGCTATGGGGGTAGGTTAACAAGTTAACAGGTTGACAGGGTACGTTAGTGTGTTGTGGGGGCTATGGGGGTAGGTTAACAGGTTAACAGGGTAGGTTAGTGTGTTGTGGGGGCTATGGGGGTAGGTTAACAGGTTAACAGGTTAACAGGGTAGGTTAGTGTGTTGTGGGGGCTATGGGGGTAGGTTAACAGGTTGACAGGGTAGGTTAGTGTGTTGTGGGGGCTATGGGGGTAGGTTAACAGGTTAACAGGTTAACAGGGTAGGTTAGTGTGTTGTGGGGGCTATGGGGGTAGGTTAACAGGTTAACAGGTTAACAGGGTACGTTAGTGTGTTGTGGGGGCTATGGGGGTAGGTTAACAGGTTAACAGGTTAACAGGGTAGGTTAGTGTGTTGTGGGGGCTATGGGGGTAGGTTAACAGGTTGACAGGGTAGGTTAGTGTGTTGTGGGGGCTATGGGGGTAGGTTAACAGGTTAACAGGTTAACAGGGTAGGTTAGTGTTTTCTCTCACAGATGAAAGGCCGGAACATGCTGCAGGGGGCATCGTACCAGCTCCTCCCAGACACATGCTCCAACTTCCTGGTCTTCACCATGTAGCCACAGTCTTCATCAATATGGTTGTTAGGCTCCCCTTCCTCCCAGAAACTACAGGGGGGAGGGAGGGAGGAGGAGGGAGGGGGAGGGGGTGGGAGAGAAAGCAGAAGAGAGGTTACAAAACAAAACATGTTTTGGGGAAGGAGGGAAGGAAACATGTCAGCAGAAATCATGTTCAGCATTATGAAATATGAACATTTCACAAACACATGGCTCAAGATCGAAGGAGAGAGACAGAGAAACAGAGACAGATGGAGAGACACAGAAAGAGACAGAAAGAGAGACAGAAACAGAGAGACAGATGGAGAGACACAGAAAGAGACAGAAAGAGACACAGAGAAACAGAGAGACAGATGGCAGCAATACTAGTATACTAATTGAAATGCTTGAAACTTGTTCTTGACTTTCTTGCTGTATTAACAGCAATGAAATGTTTCACCTTCTTATGACAAATGTACTCTTTGTCGGACAAAAGCGTCTGCTGAATGGCCTCCATGTAAAGGTAAATGAATCCCAGTGTTTTGATTGGCTGTCCTCACCCTCCCTCCAGTGGGCTGCCGTCCACCCACTTCCAGGAGTCCTCTGTGTGGGCGTCGCTCAGGCCGATCCAGTAGGCGTTCCAGTGACCGCGCGGCAGCTGCTCCCACAGGAAGGCCTGCGCCAGGACACAGCTTAGCTCGCTGCATAGCCTAGCATGCTACACAGCCTAGCACTCAACACAGCTTGGCATGCTACACAGCCTAGCACTCAACACAGCTTGGCATGCTACACAGCCTAGCACTCAACACAGCTTGGCATGCTACACAGCCTAGCACTCTACACAGCTTGGCATGCCACACAGTTTAGCACGTCACATAGCCTAGCACTCTACACAGCTTAGCATGCTACACAGCCTAGCACTCAACACAGCTTGGCATGCTACACAGCCTAGCACTCAACACAGCTTAGCATGCTACACAGCCTAGCACTCTACACAGCTTGGCATGCTACACAGCCTAGCACTCAACACAGCTTAGCATGCTACACAGCCTAGCACTCAACACAGCTTAGCACGCTGCACAGTTTAGCACGTCACATAGCCTAACACTCTACACAGCTTAGCACTCTACACAGCTTAGCACGCTACACAGTTTAGCATGCTACATAGCCTAGCACTGTACACAGCTTAGCACTCTACACAGCTTAGCACTCAACACAGCTTAGCACTGTACACAGCTTAGCACTCTACACAGCTTAGCACTGTACACATCTTAGCACTCTACACAGCTTAGCACTCTACACAGCTTAGCACGCTACACAGTTTAGCATGCTACATAGCCTAGCATTGTACACAGCTTAGCACGCTACACAGTTTAGCATGCTACATAGCCTAGCACTGTCCACAACTTAACAAGCTACATAGGTAAGCATGTTGCTGCTACAGCTTTTTAACATTGTAGCTTAGCATGTTGGACTTGGTTCGGCACCATTTCAAATGAGTGGAATGATGAAGTTGTTAGCGCTCACGGATCCAGGGCTGTTCCCTCTGTGGTCCTCAGACTCACCTGCTCCTCAGGGGACGTGATGATGGCCAGGTGTCCCCCATTCTGCTCACAGTACCCCTGGCTGGACTCCCAGTCGTTCGATGCCTGGGACACAAAGTAGCAGCTACCCTGGAAGGACAGCCATCCCTCAGGACAGACCACAGGAGGTGCTGGGGAGGAGGAGCCAGCAGGAAGGGCTGGGGAGGAGGAGCCTGCAGGAAGGGCTGGGGAGGAGGAGCCAGCAGGAGGCGCTGGGGAGGAGGAGCCTGCAGGAAGGGCTGGGGAGGAGGAGCCTGCAGGAGGTGCTGGGGAGGAGGAGCCTGCAGGAGGCGCTGGGGAGGAGGAGCCTGCAGGAAGGGCTGGGGAGGAGGAGCCTGCAGGAGGCGCTGGGGAGGAGGAGCCAGCAGGAGGTGCTGGGGAAGAGGAGCCTGCAGGAAGGGCTGGGGAGGAGGAGCCTGCAGGAGGTGCTGGGGAAGAGGAGCCTGCAGGAAGGGCTGGGGAGGAGGAGCCTGCAGGAGGTGCTGCAGACGTTTGTCTGGTCCAAGGTGTGACACAGCCACATGACTCTATAAGGGTTCGAATAAAGGTACCAACAATATGTAAAGAAAAAGTGCCCAATTAACATAAGGTTTTAATCCTTGCAAGGTTAATAATGTTTTGGGTTACTTGTGAATTGTTTTGGTGTGTGTTTGCCGATGTAAAAAATCCATATATTGTAGGCTACTATGATTTTTTTTTTTGTATATCACATGAAAAAAAAAAAGGTTACTAGGCCTTTAAGATAGATGACCTCAGAGGTAAGGGGAGGAGTTATGGACAGGTACCAGGAAGCAGGTGAGACAAAAGAAAAAAATGTTTGGTGTGGAGAAAAAAAAAAGAGATGTGGTGAGTTTGGGAATGGAGTGATCCAAGAATCCTAAAACCCCACTAAATTTCTGAGAGAGCACGCTAGACAGACAAACTTTAAGAGGTCGACCTTGAAGTCAAAGTTTTTTTCTTAATGAAGAAATGCTGGTGCTATATATTTGTTTGAGCCTGTCTTGCCGGTGAGATCCTTCCATTTTTTTTTCTACTGTGTTTTTTTTTGTGCAATGCATTGCTAATTGGACTATTTTTGCGTGGGTTTTTGGCTGAATACTTTTTTGGTGTCTTTGGACTTTTGGGTGTTTTTGGTGCTGGACTTTGGGAGACTCGGGGGAGGGGTGAAGAAAAGAAAGACATGGTGTATGAAATCTGTGGATGGTTTGAAGTGTATGGTGTTTTTTTGTGTGTGAAGCTTCTGAAATTATGTAATTAATACAAAGGTTTTTTGACAAAGTTTTTTTATAGATTATTTTTTTGTTTATTCTTGATTGCTTTTTAGGGGAGTAAGAGGAGGTATGCATAACTGTTAGTGCATTATGTAGTTTTTCCTAACAAAAAATAGTGATAATCTACATTGAAAAAGACAAACAGTGTTTGTTACAAAGGGAACTGAGTGGCTTCGACAGAAAGATGTGTTTAGTAATCTTATCTCACATTTAGCCTTCTACAGAGAGGTAAAGCTTCATTCTACAGAGAGGTAAAGCTTCATTCTACAGAGAGGTAAAGCTTCATTCTACAGAGAGGTAAAGCTTCATTCTACAGAGAGGTAAAGCTTCATTCTACAGAGAGGTAAAGCTTCATTCTGCAGAGAGGTAAAGCTTCATTCTACAGAGAGGTAAAGCTTCATTCTACAGAGAGGTAAAGCTTCATTCTACAGAGAGGTAAAGCTTCATTCTACAGAGAGGTAAAGCTTCATTCTACAGAGAGGTAAAGCTTCATTCTACAGAGAGGTAAAGCTTCATTCTACAGAGAGGTAAAGCTTCATTCTACAGAGAGGTAAAGCTTCATTCTACAGAGAGGTAAAGCTTCATTCTACAGAGAGGTAAAGCTTCATTCTACAGAGAGGTAAAGCTTCATTCTACAGAGAGGTAAAGCTTCATTCTACAGAGAGGTAAAGCTTCATTCTGCAGAGAGGTAAAGCTTCATTCTACAGAGAGGTAAAGCTTCATTCTACAGAGAGGTAAAGCTTCATTCTACAGAGAGGTAAAGCTTCATTCTACAGAGAGGTAAAGCTTCATTCTACAGAGAGGTAAAGCTTCATTCTACAGAGAGGTAAAGCTTCATTCTACAGAGAGGTAAAGCTTCATTCTACAGAGAGGTAAAGCTTCATTCTACAGAGAGGTAAAGCTTCATTCTACAGAGAGGTAAAGCTTCATTCTACAGAGAGGTAAAGCTTCATTCTACAGAGAGGTAAAGCTTCATTCTACAGAGAGGTAAAGCTTCATTCTACAGAGAGGTAAAGCTTCATTCTGCAGAGAGGTAAAGCTTCATTCTACAGAGAGGTAAAGCTTCATTCTACAGAGAGGTAAAGCTTCATTCTGCAGAGAGGTAAAGCTTCATTCTGCAGAGAGGTAAAGCTTCATTCTGCAGAGAGGTAAAGCTTCATTCTACACATTGCGGTCCACAACACAGGGTTGTAAGCCTCCTCCACCCGCTCCACCTCCACCCTCCCTCCACCCTGCCCAGGGGAGCAGGCACCCCTGGGCAGGGTGGAGGGAGGCTGGAGCGTCACGGATGTTCGACAGCAATGTAACGCAGGTGAGGTGAAAGTGGGAGGTTCACTTACTTGATTGAAGCGCGGGCTATAAAAAGGCGCTAACACTAGAGTTGTGACGTTCACGAACGACCCGAATCTTTTGACCTCATCAACATGAACGATGGGAACCGAGTCGGGTTTGGTTGTGAGCTGTTCTTTTTTTTTTCTCTCTCCCTGAGTTCACAGTAATGGTTCACACAGATGCTCACACAAGCTCCTCCTTGCTCCTCCACTGAGTGAGACGGAGAGAGCATGGGGAGGAGCGCTTATTTCATATGCATTGCATATGAAATAAGCGCAACAACTCATGCAATATTTGCATGTCCACGCTCCCTTCACGTGAGTGCCAAAAAATAAAATAAAAAAGCGAGTGCGTCGGAATCGGCAGACTGAGAGAGCATGGGGAGGAGCGCTTATTTCATATGCAAATGTCGCATGGGGTGTGCATTAAAAGTTTTTGCATGGAACTTCATTGTAGCCTGCATTGTTTTTTATTGTGTATTTATAAGTGTTTAGGTGTTGCATGAATAACATAAGTCAAAGTAGGTTTACACACATAGACACACTTTATACAAAGGGTAAATAGTGATCTCACTGTCAACTCAGAGGGATATGGCAGTGGAATATTTACAATGAATCCATATCAGACTTTAAAATCTGATATGAAAATAAAAAATCAGAATAATTAAAACTCAATATTGGTTGGAAATCTGAGTTTGAAATTATTCTGATCCAAATCTCAGCCCATCATTCCTCCCTGTGATTATTTCCAGTATAAAATGAATCAACCCTAGGCTGGCTTCTTAAAAGTGAATAAATATAAAAAACAGCCAAAAGAGCCAGTCTTTTGAATGGCTCTTTCTAGCAGGTTGTCTCGTCAGGAGAGATGCACCACCGGTAAGGTTTGATAACTTGGTTACTTTAGTCACGCCGATAAAACATTGTTGGTGGTCTGATGTATGACATTGTCTGCTTGGCTATATCCCGGTAATTGTTTTAAAATTTTAGCGTCTTCACCGGCACACGAGTATACTTCCTGTTTGCGGTGCAGGCTGGGTAATGTAGTTAATCGCTTTACATGGGTAATGGTTTACTATGCTAAGCGTTGCTACTTAAAACTACATTCACTGTTTGCACTTTAGGCCAACATACTGAAAGCACTTGTGGATTGGGCTATTGGTTTAATGTGTAGCATTGACGTTGATGTACATTTGGTTTGAGTAATTGATTTGGCTAATTTATGGCAGTGCAATGTTTAATGTATGTTTAATGGGGAGTTGTTGCATTTCTGCAATTGTTGCATATTCAGCTTAAAACGCTAATTATATTATACAATATTATAGCACTAAATACTGACTATAGTGTAATTTATATTTGTATATTATTCAGAATTTATAGTGTATTATTTATGTTGGTATCAATATTGTTGTTTACACTGTAGCTTTTTTATTCTACAGGTTTATAACCTATTATTTGTGGACTGCGACAACTGTATGAGGAAAATCAAACTATGCAAATAAAAATCACAAAGAGTTAAAACAACGTGTCCTCTCCTGGCGCCCCGTTGGGTGGGGAGAACCTTATTAGAACCTTATTAGAACCGAACAGTTATAAACCGCGGCCTACTGCACTGGATTGAGTGCAGCAAAAATAGCCACCGACTGCTTCATTAAGGAAGCTCAATCAACCCAGGACCAGCTGGCCTCTCACTTCTGCGACTGACCCCAAGTTTACCACTAATCAAACTGCCCGTTGATTAAGGATAAAGGAGCGTGTACACATTAGCAGTGACAGCTCTCTAGTCAACACAAAGGGAGTAGCAAAGGCAGACTTGGAGAAGCTGAAAAGTGTACGATCAAGAGCACAGGCTTCTTTCACCAAAAGGGCCCATACTCTCACCAAACTGGGACTCTTGGAACCGACTGAAATTCTCAGGGAATGGGAGATTTTCGAGACACTTTTCCAAAGTCACAGATGCGGGACAAGAGTATGCTGAAGCCATGAGGGAGTTAACGGATGAAGAGGACATAGCAGCTGCAGGCCAAATTGATGCAAAGACAGCGGAGTGTGAGAACAGGTTCCTTGAGGTAAAGAAAGCCACCCAGTAGCTGGTCCCTTTTGGACCAGCTATGCAGAGGAGGCCAAAACCGCTGAGTCGGCCTTCACTCAGGCAGAGGAAGAGGAAGTTAACCCTCTGAAGTCAATCAAGGACCGCAGGCTGAGGAATAGAGGTCTTGAAAGAGAGGTCACTGAACTCAGAGAAATGCTGGTGGAGTGGAAGGAGTTGGTTCCTGGTTCAATAGATCTTGGGACATGCCACAAGGCACTAAAAAAGAGGTTCCTGGCATTGTCAGACATACTGGAGGAAGATGAAGCAGACCAAGTAAAGGGTAGAGAAAGAAACCTGGGAGATGATGGCAGCGTGGTTGGTGATCCACTAAAAGATGCTTCTTTCCTCTCTCTCCCTGACATGTCGGCCGATCTCAAGCTGAAGCCCAAAACGAACATGGGGGCATCGCACATGAATACCCGGCCCCTCTCAAGGCAAAGCAGCCCGATGCCCTCAAGAAACCCTGATCTCAAGCCTCAAATCAGTCTTGAAAGAGCATGTCTACCCCATTTCTCTAGTGACATGAGGGACTATTTAAGGTTTAAGTTTGTTTGATAACTTGGTTACTTTGGTCACGCTAATAAAACATTGTTGGTGGTCTGGGGCGGTATTACTAAAGATTCTGAGAATTCTCTCAGAGAGCTCCTAACTTAGCCTAAAAATTCCTAGCAAGGAGTCTTAGCTTAAGAGTGATTCCAGAACATTCTCAGAGAACTCTGAGCAAGGAATGGACAAAAACTCTTATTTTAGTGAGGAAGTGTGGTTGACCCCGTTGCTAGGTATGACTCATTCTTTTAAAAGACGTGATTGGTTGATCCCAAACGCTGGATAGAAATACACTCTTGGTGATACTGGGCATAGAATGGACTGTGAAATCAATAGACCTAATCATAGAATCTAATCTCTATGAAGACTGTGTAATTATGAATAATATTTCACATAAAAAGAACATATTTGTTAAATAAATAGTAAGCCATACTTTAAAATTATCCCACAAATTGTGTCACAATATGAGGGGGTGACAGAGCTGTCAGTGTTTGCTTGATCACATTGCTGATGGAGGGTTGTGACAGACCCAAGTCATCACTGCTGCATTGTTGCATTTTTCCAGTTGCTAAATACCTTACAGTTGTGATGACTTTCATTTCCGGCGATATTGCTTTGTGGCGTTGGGTTGGAGAAGTGAGTGCATCTCTAGTGAGATCTACCACAAACATGATTCCTGCACGATCCAATCTGTAGCGTTTAATAAGCTCACTGTCATTCAGTGTTTGGAGAATAATTCTCCTGCCTCTTCTTTCAGCCATTTTCTCCTCCGCTTAAGAAACTCTCCTAAGTCTCTTAAAGTTCCTCCTCTCTGCTCTTAACAGATTTCACCTTAGGAGCTCTCTTAAGAGCTAAGATTCTTTAGGAATACCTTTTATCTTTACTAGGATTTAGTCTTAACTTTGAGAGGAAGTTCTAAGAAAATGTCATGATTCTAAGAATTTTCTTAGAATTTGGCCACTAGGAGCAACTCTTTGTGCAAAGAATCTTTAGTAATACGGCCCCTGATGTTTAACATTGTCTGCTTGGCTATATCCCGGTAATTGTTTTAAAATTGTAGCTTCTTCACCGGCACACAAGTATACTTCCTGTTTGGGGTGCAGGCTGGGTAATGTAGTTAATCGCTTTACATGGGTAATGGTTTGCTATGCTTAGCGTTGCTACTTAAAACTACACTCACTGTTTGCACTTTAGGCCAACATACTGAGAGCACTTGTGGATTGGGCTATTGGTTTAATATGTAGCATTGACGTTGATGTACATTTGGTTTGAGTAATTGACTTGGCTAATTTATGGCAGTGCAATGTTTAATGTATGTTTAATGTTTAATGTGCAATGTTGCTTTTGTGGGGAATTGTTGCATTTCTGCAATTGTTGCACATTCAGCTTAAAACACTAATTATATTATACAATATTATTATAACACTAAATACTGACTATATTGTAATTTACCTATATTTGTATATTATTCAGAATGTATAGTATATTATTTGTGTTGCTATCAATATTGTTGTTTACACTGTAGCTTTTCTATTCTACAGGTTTATAGCCTATTATTTGTGGACTGCAACACCTGTATGAGGAAAATCAAACTATGTAAATAAAAACCACAAGAGTTAAAACAACGTGTCCTCTCCTGGCGCCCCGTTGGGTGGGGAGAACCTTATTAGAACCTTATTAGAACCGAACAATGGAGCATACCTGTGTTAGCAGCTAGCTTAGCGAGTAGCTCTGCGTTCTTTCTGCTGTTGGCGCCTCAGAGCGGCCTCCAGAGACGTCACGTTGACTTCCTGTTCCTGTCTCCCCGTCTGTCCCTCGCTGACCGACACCCCCCTCACCTGGGGAGGGAGTCAGACAGACAGGCATGCAGATGGACAGACAGCCAGAGGAGTGGAGACAGGAGGACAGAGGGGCTCGTACTCACGCTGTGAAGCCACCACCACGAGACAGAGCAGCAGCACCAAACACAACACAGTCAGGAACAGGGTGGCCAGTCTGAAGGGCCCCACAGGGAACCTCATCCTGGGGGGCCCTCGGGGAGGGGCCCCTGGACCAGAGAGAGAGAGAGAGGGGGGGAGAGGGAGAGGGGGAGTCAGAGAGAGGGAGAGAGAGAGAGGGGGGGAGTCAGAGAGAGAGAGGGGTGAGTCAGAGAGAGAGAGGGTGAGTCAGAGAGAGGGAGAGAGAGAGAGGGTGAGTCAGAGAGAGAGAGGGAGTCAGAGAGAGGAGGAGAGAGAGAGAGGGTGAGTCAGAGAGAGAGGGTGAGTCAGAGAGAGGGAGAGAGAGAGAGAGAGAGAGGGTGAGTCAGAGAGAGGAAGAGAGAGAGGGGTGAGTCAGAGAGAGAGGGAGAGAGAGAGGGTGAGTCAGAGAGAGAGGGAGAGAGAGAGGGTGAGTCAGAGAGAGGGAGAGAGAGAGAGAGAGGGGTGAGTCAGAGAGGGAGAGAGAGAGAGAGGGGTGAGTCAGGAGAGAGAGGGAGAGAGAGAGGGTGAGTCAGAGAGAGGGAGAGAGAGAGGGTGAGTCAGAGAGGGAGAGAGAGAGAGAGGGTGAGTCAGAGAGAGAGGGAGAGAGAGAGGGTGAGTCAGAGAGAGGGAGAGAGAGAGAGAGAGGGTGAGTCAGAGAGGGAGAGAGAGAGAGAGAGAGGGTGAGTCAGAGAGAGAGGGAGAGAGAGAGGGTGAGTCAGAGAGGGAGAGAGAGAGAGAGAGAGGGTGAGTCAGAGAGAGAGGGAGAGAGAGAGGGTGAGGTCAGAGAGAGGGAGAGAGAGAGAGAGGGTGAGTCAGAGAGAGGGAGAGAGAGAAGGTGAGAGGATTGAGAACCCTAATTATAATGCTTACACATTACACACACTGTATGAACATATGTAGATTTCTATTGCATGGATTTTTACAACAGCATTGACTGGACCCCCTGGGGCTCAGGGTCCATCACAACAGTGTGCAGCACGACTCTAAAGCAGCGGTTCCATAACTGTTTGTGCCCCAAGACACACCAAAGAACAAGTACAAATCTCAAGACACACCAAAGAACAAGTACAAATCTCAAGACACACCAAAGAACAAGTACAAATCTCAAGGCACACCAAAGAACAAGTACGAATCTCAAGGCACACCTATTGTGCAAAAATAGCCTTTATAACACATGTTATCACTCATATCATGTAAAATATCTGTAAATGTGCATAGTTATTTACTAATGCTAATTAAAATGTGACAAAGACTCATATTACTCATGAAACATTTATTAACAAAATATTTCAAAATATTAACTTGAAACTTTATCAAATTAGGCTTCATCAAAGCAGCAACACACCCATTTGAACCAGAATTGTTTTTAGGTATATAGTTTGCCTCTGTATTATGAATTGAGTCCATAGGCCTACGAAGTACTGATATACTAAATTTAAAAAGAATTATTTTTTGTGTAGTTGTATATTGCAATAATGTATGGTTGTCACAAAACCCCACGGCACACCATTTGGGAACCAATGAAGGACAGCTGAACCCTGAACAGTGCTGCTCACCGCCACTCTCCTCCTCGTGGACGAACTGGTGGCGCGGACTCTGCTCCTCCATCAGTTTGGAGTACGCTCCTTCACGGTGCGTGTTGGCCGTCATGTTGGGGTCGTGGGGAGGGTCTCCTGTCTCCTGCGCTCCTGTCTCCTGGTTCCTGTCTCCTGTCTCCTGGTTCCTGTCTCCTGCGCTCCTGTCTCCTGTCTCCTGTCTCCTGCCTCCTGTGCTCCACGTGGCTAACGGGGGGTCTCTCTTTGACCGGCGCTTGGTCATGGATCGCCGTCCACAGGATTTCTCCCAATGACAAAACCAGTGCCTCCTCCTCCCTCCCCAGCGGCTCCTCCTCCCTCTTAGCGCCTCCTCCTCCCTCCCAGTGCCTCCTCCTCTCTCCAGCGCCTCCTCCTCCCCTCCCAGCACCTCCTCCTCCCTCCCAGCGCCTCCTCCTCCCTCCCAGCACCTCCTCCTCCCTCCCAGCGGCTCCTCCCCCTCCCTCCCCCCGGAGGGTGGGGAGCCAGCACCCCGAACCTCCGGTCTAGAACATAAGGGTCTGTGGTGGTTCCCCTCCCGACACGTTACACACAAACCTGACTGAATACACCGGCGCTGCCCCCGGTCCGGACCAGAGACCCAGCCGGGCTTGGTGGTCTTCTGCTGCTCCGCTGGGACCATGGCACTAGAAATAATAATAACGACACAGACTCTCAGTGATCAAGTGGACCCTACCCAGGGCCGGTGCTAGCCATGTGGGTGCCCTAAGCACAAATGCATTGTGGTGCCCCCCAAAAATGGACATCAACTCCCAAATTGTCAGTACGTTTCTCTTTATTTCCTAAATAACTCCACAATGTCACTTGCTGATGGCCTCTCAGTGACAGGACTCACTCTGCCAGAAGTGGTGGTTGTGGGCTGGGTTGTATCTGTACCTGAACTAGTAGTTGATGGTTGTTGGTCAGGGCTGGGTGCTGTTGCAGAGTCTGCAGAGCTTGATGGTTGATGATGTGTGCTTGAACTGCTGGTGGATGGTTGATCATCTAAATCTTCCTCCTGGTCTTGAGGAACTCCTTGCACACATCTAAGCATTGACCCTGCATTCAGAAATACAAGTAAAATACTCAGGGATTGTATGCTGAAATACAGTTTTGCACCTTGATTCAAAAACAATATTACATATTAATTACAGGTTTATGAAGCCTATGTGTAAATCACTGGTACATGACAACATTTAAAACTATTTTATCATTAAAACAATGATTGATGGCTCACAATATAAAAATTAAAATCTACATAATTTGAAAACTATAAATGTGAAGGGAGGGGGATCTACATAACTAAGATTTCTTTCTTTTCATGTTGCAGTTTCACCTGCAGATGTCGCCCTTGGCCCCTTGGCCCCCTTGACCTATGAACCTCTCGAAAATGTCGGCATAGAACAACTACTAAAGATGATGAACGCCTGTCTAATTTGGCTTAACACGTCTCATTCAGTTGCTTTAAAGTATCATATTCTGTAGCATTACTTTTCCACTACAATACACAATTTGCATACTCGTTGGTTCACAGTACACATGCATAACGTAGGCTACATAACAAACGCCAAATAAACGTCCTGAAATGCAGTAGGCCTATAGAAGTAAACTTGGCTAATACTTACAGAACACTTAGAACACGGTTATAAAGCTAAGGTTAGTTTGTTGACGTTAACGGTAACGTTAACATTACCTGGCATGAGCATAGACATTCATACAAGGACTAAATGTTACAGAATTAGCCATTTTTATTTAAAACTTCACAAGCCATTGACGCGCGTGCATCATCTCGCTGTCTGTTCTTTTTTCACTTATCGGCCCCCGACTCTTGATGCCTTTTTGTGGCCGTGTCTAAACACAGGGGTCTGAGGCCGTGTCTAAACACAGGGGTCTGCCATGAGGCCGTGTCTAAACACCAGGGGTCTGAGGCCGTGTCTAAACACAGGGGTCTGAGGCCGTGTCTGAACACAGGGGTCTGAGGCCGTGTCTAAACACAGGGGTCTGAGGCCGTGTGTAAACACAGGGGTCTGAGGCCGTGTCTAAACACAGGGGTCTGAGGCCGTGTCTGAACACAGGGGGTCTGAGGCCGTGTCTAAACACAGGGGTCTGAGGCCGTGTCTAAACACAGGGGTCTGAGGCCGTGTCTAAACACAGGGGTCTGAGGCCGTGTCTGAACACAGGGGTCTGAGGCCGTGTCTGAACACAGGGGGTCTGAGGCCGTGTCTAAACACAGGGGTCTGAGGCCGTGTCTAAACACAGGGGTCTGAGGGCCGTGTCTAAACACAGGGGTCTGAGGCCGTGTCTGAACACAGGGGTCTGCCATGAGGCCCGTGTCTAAACACAGGGGTCCATAGACATCCTATCTCATAGACGCAACATTGAGCGCTACTGCCCACTGGGCTGACGAGACGCGGGGCCGCCATCTTGGAGTGGTGATCCGCCCCCCTCAGTGTAATTCATTTGACAGGAGAAATAAACTGTCAGCGCATTTAATTAATCTTACCTCACTGAACACCATTGATTTTCACACGTTTTTTTGTAATACGTGTAGCTATGATAAAGGACACATGTTTTGGCGTGTTTTATTATTCATAGTTGGCTTAACAGTAATAGAATATTATTATATGCTATAAGTGACCAGACGTCCGACATCAAAACTGGGAACATAATCCCCGAGAAGGGGGGAAAAAAGGGTCAGCTATGTTTAAGTTGAAGAAACAATATGATTAGGTTATATATATACATATAGGCTACGTATATCATACATAAACAAGATATCTATATCTTAGGGACCTATAGACTGTATCTCTTGACTGTTGCTGCAGCAGCAAAGAGTTTATTCTGTCTTGACACTTGTATTGATATTTTGTATGAAAAACATTCTTTCCTTAATTATTATAATGTTTACATTGATTGTTTTACTGTATATGTATTTTTTATGTACGTCGCTTTGGATAAAAGCATCTGCCAAATAGGCTACTTAATAAACATAACATATATAAACACCTGAACGTTTTCATATCAGCTAAAACCACCAATCTAAAACCACCAATAATGTTAGTATTTGAATATTGTTAGCTACTTGAATGACTTATTCAGGTTACAATTATACTGTTAAGAAGGTATTATCTTATACTTTGCCTAAAATGAGAATGCATCATAATCAGTGGCGGCTGGTGAATTTTGTTTTAGATGGGGCTGAAAACTTGAAAACCAAACCCCCGCAGTGGGGTCTGGGGTCATCCTCCCCCAGAAGATTATTTGTGATTTTCACATACAAATGAAGCATTCTGGTGCATTCTGACAAAATAATAAAGACAAAATAGAACATTTCCTTACAAAGACGAATGGGGCTGGAGAACTAAGTTTTCACTTAATTGATTTGTTTTGTTGAATTCAGCAAGATTTAAAGTCCAAATACATCAATAAAAAATGGAATAATACACAAGTTAAAATTCAATTCAATTCAATTTATAGAGCGTCAAAACATTACACGACTCATGGCGCTTGACAGTGTTGAACATTCAGAGAGAGAGCCCATATGTAACAGGGCGAGGAAAAACTCCCTATAATTGGAGATACATATAGGAAGAAACCTCATGCAGATCTACGACTCAAGGGCCTGACCCATCTGCCTAGGGTCAGTTACAGGGCAGTAAGGTTTGTATACATGATAAATGAATAGCTTAGTTAGGTGTAGAGAATAGAACATGGTGTTTAGAGCCACCTGGGGTGTATGTAACAAAGATGTAGGATGGTTACATAAACCAGTATGATAATGCATGAATCCCATTTAGTGTCAGAAAGTTCAAATAGTCCAGTGTAGGGATGACTTGTCATAGTTGGGAATTGGGGCAGTAGTGGATCGCTAGCGCAGGCCAGGAATCCGGTCAAGGGGACAGCAACATGTGATGGTAGGGAGTCATAGGATGGGACTTCAGGTGCGATGAGGGCCAAATACAAGGATGGCTGATGAATGATAATGGTTTACCTCACAAGTGAGGTAAGGGGGAAGGGAGA
>JAXIVH010000574.1:0-27500 GCA_036785325.1 Urophycis tenuis
GGACCCGGCCTCGCCCGTTGCAGCTGGATTGGCTCCAGCCCCCCGCGACCCTCGTAGAGGATAAGCGGTCACGATAATGGATGGATGGATGGATTGCTTGGAAGTAAAGCAAAAACATGCTCTCAGAGAAAAGACTTCAGAGTAAAAACCGTCCGCTCATCTCGAGGCGTCGTCACTCTCAGTCTATTTCAGACAAAAATCGCTTTGATTTCGCTATGCAGCTGCACCCCCCCCCCCCCCCCCCCCCCCCCACCCCCGCCCACACACACACACACACCTTGTTCACTGTGACCTGAAGCTCCCTGTCTCTGATTGGACCGATGGTGTCTTTGGGGAGAGGCTCTCACCTGGGCTCCAGGCCAGGCCGATCCGCGAGAGAGAAACCGAATGAGGAGCCGGGGATCAGCGTGGTCTCACGAGGTGAGAGAGGGGATATGACCCAGAGGTAGACACCCGTCACAGAGGGCGCCAGGAACCCCTGCAACGGCAGCCAAGCCGTCGCCCCCCGCTCCCCACACACAGCCCTGAGGGACGTGGGGATGCTGCCCACGGCCGGCAGCCTGGGCCCGGCCGTGCCACCGTGCACCGTGGTGGCGTGGTGGCGTGGGTGGTGTGGACAGGCCCAGGCTGGTGGCCGTGGCACCATGGTGGCAACAGCTGCCCGCTAATGTAGCTGCTGGCCAGCCTTAATCTGCATGGACTGATGGAGCTGTGCTGGAGCGGGTCTGCCATGTGAATCCCCCGCCCTCACACACACACACACACACACACACACACCGCTCTCTCTCTCTCTCTCTCTCTCTCTCTCTCTCTCTCTTGTATCTCTTTCCTCATCTCTCTCTCTCTCTCTCTCTCTCTCTCTCTCTCTCTCTCTCTGTATCTCTTTCCTCATCGCTCTCTCTCTTTCTCTCTGTATCTCTTTCCTCATCGCTCTCTCTCTCTCACTCGCTCTCTGTGTATCTTTCCTTATCACTCTCTCGCTCTGTCCTCTCTCTCTCTCACTCTCTCTCTCTCTCTCTCTCTCTCTCTCTCTCTCTCTCTCTCTGTATCTTTCCTTATCACTCTCTCTCTCTGTCCTTATCTCTCTTTTTCTCTCTGTCTCTCTCCCCCTGCCTCCCTTCTGCATCGTGGTGCCCTTTAATGGGCACTTAACACCGCTGACATATTTACAGGGCATTAACAAATGACCGAGTCAGCCAATGGCAGGAAGCGGCAGGCAGGAAGAGCGAGGGGGCAGCGGTGGAGTGGGAGGGGATAGAAGGTTCAATCTCATCCCATCCGGAGAACCGTGGGCAATAAACTCACTGGATTTATATCTGGGCTTGGCTGTGTGAGACGAGCCCTGTGTGTGTGTGTGTGTGTGTGTGTGTGTGTGTATGTGTGTCTGTGTGGATGTAAATGTGTGTGTGTGTGTGTGTGTGTGTGTGTCTGTATGGATGTAAGTGTGTGCGTGTGTGTGTGTGTGTGTGTGTGTGTGTGTCCTGTATGGATGTAAGTGTGTGTGTTGTGTGTGTGTGTGTGTGTGTGTGTGTGTGTGTCTGTATGGATGTAAGTGTTGTGCGTGTGTGTGTGTGTGTGTGTGTGTGTGTGTGTGTGTGTGACATGTTAGCGAACACACACACACACCAAATAACTCACCCTGAACACCTGTCAACATGAGTCACCACACCAGAAGATTTCTTCAATTGAGCACATCCAACTAATTGGTGGCAGTCTGCCAGCCACCCCTGCTTTAATCTGCCATGCACACACACACACACACACACACACACACACACACACACACACACACACACGTAAACACACCATTTCACTCTGTGCCTCTACACGCCCCCCTCTCTCTCTCTCTCTCTCTCTCTCTCTTATTTGGTGTTTTTTTCCATCTCATCTATTTTAACATAACATTTATGGATGAGTGATTTAATACCGCTTATCAAGCGCATCATTGTAATTGCATCTCTAATTACGCTTAATTAAAACCGTCTAATGGATGCTGTCGAGTCAGTGTTTGAATGCAAAATCAGCCGTCTCTCCCTCTTCGCTCTCTCTCCCCCTCTATTTCTCTCCCCGTGTGTCTCTCTCTCTGTGTCTCTCTGTCTCCCCGTCTCTCTCTCTCCACAGGATCCCCTACCCCCTATCATCCGTTTATTCATTCAGCACCTCCGACAGCCAATCAGCTCCAACCCTCCACCCAGCCCTTGTCAGGTCGTTAATTAAGCTCCTGAAGAGGCAAATAATTAAGATAACATGGCAATCTGACGCCGAAAGCCGTCCTCCTCTCCCGCGCGTTTTCTCTTTTTTTTTTTTTTTTTTTTTTACGGCTTTCGATTATAGCACCCTTGAGGTGTTACTTGCTCCCGATGAAATGCAGACAATTGACAAATTGAGTTGCTTTTAGAGCCGCGGCTCATTAGCCCTCCGCATATTCATGCGTTGTTAGGCTGGCTAGAGGGGGATTTAATTTAAATCAAGCTGGAGTGAGGAGGATTGTGGGTGTCAGCCAAGTGTCTCACCTCCACCCCCCACCTATACCACCGACCACCACCTGCCACCACCTACACCCCCACCACCCCCTCCAGCACCTCCACCTACACCTACACCCCTCCACCTACACCACCCTGACCCCCCCCCACCCCAACCCCCACCACCACCTACACCTACACCCCTCCACTTACACCACCCTGACCCCCACCCCCATCACCACGTACCTCCACTACCTCCACCGCAACCAACCCAACCTTCTCTCCTCCCCCGGGAATAACCAGCCCAGCCTCCCCCACCCTCGCTCTCACCCTCTTTTCCCCGCCCAAAACATCATGCATCATTCATAGGATTCAGCTCACACGTGTGGATGCAGATGGCTGCTGAAAAATGTGTTTCTGCTTGTGTGTATCAGTGGTGTGTGTTTGTGTGTGGTGTGTGCACATGTAGTGTATATGTGTCTGTGTATGTGTGCGTGTGTGTGTGTGTGCGTGTGTGGTGTTGTGTGTGTGTGTGTGTGTGTGTGTGTGTGTGTGTGTAGTGTGTGTGTGTGTGTGTGTGTGTGTGTGTGTGTGTGTGTGTGTGTGTGTGTGTGTGTGTGTGTGTGTGTGTCGTGTGTGTGTTGGGGGGGTTACAAGAAAGGGCCTTGGACAAATGGAGATGCCACATGGTCAGACCAGATGTTATGGTTTCTTATGTGCAGAGCTCATCAAAAACAACAACGGTGCCACTGTTGGGCCCCAGCTCTCCGCTACTGCCCGGCCGCCCATCTGCTTCCTGACTGCCGGGCCCCATGAGCATTCTGGGTCCTGCCTCTGTCTCTCTGGCTGTGGTGAGCGTGGTGTGTGTTTGTGTGTGGCCTTGAGTGGGTGTATGTGTGTGTGTGTGTGTGTGTGTGTGTGTGTTTCCGGTAGGGGGCGGTCATAATAGAATAAACTCAGCCAGCAGCCGCAGCACTGTATTATTGTGTGTTGGTTGACTTATCGCTGTAATAATTGCTCTCAAAGGCATAAAGGTTCAATTCAAAACCCCATTGAGAAACTAACCATCTATCTGCAGTGCTCCACCAGATGAAGATAGATATGTCGAGTTGGACAGTTGTTTGTCTGATTTTATACAGTATATACTGTATATACTCTGTATATAGATATAGAGTCACTAGCAATGCTAGCAGAGCAGCAGGAACAATGGGTCATAGGACCCAAATGCAGACGAGAACTCTGAGAAACGTAACAAAAGGGCTTTTGAGAAGAAGAAAACTCAAAATCTCAGTTTCCCAAACATGGCATAGAAAAGACAACAACAACCAGAGACATACGACGACAAAGACACATAAACGCACATTACGAAGTTGACCGGAAACAACAAAGGAGGCAAACTGGTAAATATGGGTGGAGACTCATGAGGCAATGAGGTGCAGGTGAGAAGAGATGTACGAGGACACCCAAAGCCCAGTGAGGGGAATTAAATTAAGATTTAAGATGTACATTAAGATTGCAGATGAGAACGGCAGGATGTGTGAACCAAGGAGGACAGAGGACAGATGTAGAACTAGAGGGTCAGACATGGCATATATATAAGTCATAGTCTGTGTATGTATATATATATACACACACACACACACACATATAAATATTATATATATATATATATATATATATATATATATATTATATATATATATATATATAATGTGTAGATTCACAGCCGAGTGACTCCACTTCCTGAGGCTACCGGAGTCCATTATGTCCTCTCCAAATCCCCCACACAAACGGCCAAATAAAAAAGACGAGCAAACCGAGGCGGGGGAGAGAGTCCATTCATCACTTTAATCTCCTCCTGCTAATGTTAGCAACGTGCTCCGTTTCAACAACAAACTGCACGTTGTGCTAATGCTCCCTCCTGCCGGGGATAGCGTTTAGCCACCGCTATCTCCCTCAGCCCTCTCCCACGACAGCCCCACGTCCCCTTATTGGTTTAACGATGTGCCGTGCTAGCATGAGCGCTTGGTTAGTTTCACTTGGGTGGGCCCCGTGCTTTACCTGCGTGTGTTGCAGTAAAGCACGTTGTGTTGCTGTTTGTTAATTCGTCTGCCACTGTTCTCTGGGACTAATTGCTGAGGGAGGGAGCCGTGGCTGAACTTTATTACATATATAGGCGTCGCCGTAGTGTGCGTGTGTGTGTGTGTGTGTGAGTGTGTGCATGTGTGGTGTGTGTCTGTGTGTCTGTGTGTGCACGTGCTGAAGCTTGTGCGTGTGCAGTCTGGCCATGAATTCTGGGCCCATGAATTAATTGAAATTGTTGGTCATAATGGCTAATGAGCCTCCAATCCGCGACGACCTCATCACTAAATGAGGGCCGGGGGGGGGGTGGGGGGGTAATTGTCTCACATTGCTGCCTTTAAGGGGTAGGTTGCTGTGGGTAAAAGTTGAGAGTTGTACAGCGAGAGAGAGAGCACAGAAAAAAAACAACAGAGAGCTAAATGTTTCATTGCCGGAAATGAGTGTTACAATCATTCAGCTGTGATTGAACTGGCGAGATGAACCCCTCTAACCAATCAGGGCGTCTCCGCCCTGATAGCTCAGGGAGGGGGCGGAGTGGTCTAAAGACTAGACGGGCTCATCAGAGGCCAGCACAGTCAACTCAAAACTAACATTTTCACACAACATTTCACTGACTTCTTACAGATGGCTATTCCACTTCTATTGCGCATACATTACCTACTGTACCTTTAATACACACACACGGTTTTGTCACACACTATCATATGATAGATACAATTTAAATTCCACTCCCACATACGATACCTCTTGCTTACCAAACCAGATACAGTGCTACATCTTATGGGTACTGTATCTAAACATTGTGGGTGTACGCTTCCTATCAATCTCATGTTGTGTGAGGTGTCGCGCGTCTGTAAACACTTCCCGTGTTGTACGTTGCGGATAATTAAAGTCAATACCACAGACTACCGTGGTTAATTGCATTGTTTGCGTGGGAGTAACGTTCTGAAAGCGAGTTTGACTAAACGTATATTTACATGCGACTATGCAAATGTAACCCAGCAAACTTCGAGAGTTTGCCCTCCGCGCGTCTCAATTAGCGTATTGGCTCAGGCAAGCTGCTCAGCAAGGCCGGGAACCACCAGGAGACCCCGTCGGTGACCAGGGGTCTGTAGGATTTGGCCCGCAGTGAAGAGCTGAGGCTAGGCCCCGGAACGCGTGGTCGAAACCAAAGCCCGGGCTGGATGCACCGCGCAGGGAATGGAGCCTAATGCAGGCATCAGCGAACGCGTTGTCTCTCTCAGCCAAGTGGCGCATGATGGATACGGTTAGTGCGGCGACACAAGAGTACATACATTGTATGTGTGTATTTCGCGAAATGCGTATTTTTGATCCATATGAGACGGAAAAATACAAAGATGTGTGCCTAATGGCTGGAGGGCTCCTCATTATGATTCATATCAATACATTGATTGTGGGAGGCAAACACACTCCAGTCGTTTGAAGCCATCAGCGTCTCACCGCAGTGTAACAGGGTCATGAAGGTGAACTACATGACGTTTCCACCATAAATGAGCCACAAACAAGGAACCATTACGTCACAACGGAATACATAGATTAACTTAAAAGCAAAAAAAAAATCTGAGTATGTAGGTGATTATGCTTACGTTTTAAAAAGGCCCAAAGGAATCAGAATGTGTTGCAATTTATTCCAAGTTAGTGCGGAGCCCGACATTAAAAGTGGTTGTTCCATCAGGGGGCCACAGCTGTAACTCATTCAGCATCATCCATTCCCTCCCTCTACATCTCTCCATGACACAACCTTCTCTCTTCTTCTCTTCTTTCTTTTGTTCTTTCTTCCTTCGTGCCGATAATGTTTTTAAAAACAGCTGATTGGAATTGGCCATCCCATCATCATGCACACTTGCCATTGACAACATAACTCATCACTGTTCAAGTTGGCATTGATACAGGTCAAGGTTGATGCTATTTTCAATAGCCGCGATTGCAGCTCATTTAGTTGATTCACAGGCGAATGAGAGGAATGTGTGCATTATACAAACAACTTACACAAACTATATTGATACCAAAGTGGCATTCTTAGTCCAGTTTAGTTTTTGGGTGTTGTGCGTGCATCTCGTCGATTTTGTCTTGACTCTCTGTGTCTCTGTGATTTACATTGTACCACTGTACACCAGGCCAGCAACGACAAGCACGTCATTCACCATTTTTGTAAGCAAAGCCACATATGTACAGATAAATGATAAATAAACAGTCATGATCTGTCACAAACCCATAACATATGAATCAGGGTGGAAAGGGAAAGACATCAATGATTCACGTTTTCAGCATAATCGGCATTCAATGTGTCTGCTGCCCTCTTCTTCTGCATGGGGCGAATCCATTGATTATTTCTGCCTTGATAACTCATTCCCTTTATGCCTTTGACACAGTATTTCTCTCAATTCTGTTCTACTATTCTTTCTTTTATTCGATCTGACATGCTGTTCTACTCTCCGATGTCTGTCTGTCTATGTTCTTTTCTTTGTCTTCCTATCAAGTTTTTTTCTCAACTCTATCTGGCTTGTTGGTGCTGATATTTCTGTAGATCAGAAAAGCATGTAAAAGGCTTTAGCCCTCAACCTCAAATGTTTGTGTTTCTCTTTTTGTGATGATCTAAAACAAATTCATGCCCCATGATATCACAATACTAAAATAGGTTTTTAGGACCATAACATGTGCCGTTATGTAAATTCAAACAAACAAAAGGACAATGAAAGGCCTGTAAAGGTGTCAATGGAACAATGCATCAACATAAATAAAATGTAAGACATCAGGAGTATATCTGTGTGAAATACTATATGGAGCTGTGTGGCTCATTCTTCCATGGTGGAGTGGAGGCGTGGAGGAAATCCCTTCTTAGTGATTACTTGTGTGACGCAGAGGCCAGGTTTGAACAATGAGTGACTATAGATTCACTGTCATGAAACCAAGCATCAAGCATCTGAACTTTGGACAGGCTTCTACAGGGAGCTAGTGGAGTGAAGGGAAGCAAGGCGGAACATGTTCACGCTGGTTGGTCGAATAGCAGAAGCGGCTCTGAATTTTATGTCTGGCGCAGAATGCAAGACGGAATCAGTTGTCGAAGGTGCGTGCTTCACTTCGAACAAAGACTGTAGTTTCTTCTGGGTAAAAGGTGAGGTAGAGCTAGGTGTCAAAGAGTCACCTCAGTGAAGGAAAGAATCACCAGAAAGGTTGGGCACAGTGAGAAGAAGAGAGGACCCTGCATTGATCCCTGAGGAACCCCACTGCTAATACTTTAAAATAGGGGTACATTAATTAACCATTAAATAACATCAGTTAATAAGTAATAAGCATTTACAGTTAATTAACAGTTAACTAATGGTCTACATATACACATACTGACCATGCTCATGTTTACTAATGGTGTTTCCCCTAACCCTAAGTCTACCCTTTACTGAATGCACCCTTATTGTAGAGCGATACTACATCGTTCTTAACTTGATGTGTAACTTGGACATCTCACCCTGTAGGATCCTCACCAGGGGGTAAGATTCAAAGCATCTGGGCACGGTCCCTGTGATGCAAAAGATCAGAAAGAGCGGAGAAGGGGGTCTGAATGTTAACCGCGTAGGAGACGGCAAATCACTCTGAGTCAGCAGGTTTCTCTGTGGTGGGCTTCGTTTGAAGCCAAACTGTTTGTGAATCAACAGGTGTTTCAGACTGTTTTGTTGAGGATAAAACCCTGTGTTTGTCCATAGGGCTGCAACAACCACATTAGTGCCTGTGGCCCGGGGCAAAGAACATTACCAATCAATAATCAAATCAACCATCAAATATTTGTCCTCCATATTATTTGACATACTGAAGATTGTCTATGTGTGCACTCTGAGCCGCACCTGCCATTTAACGGTTATTATTCATGAATTTCTTCTGTAAATATGTCAGGACGTTTAGACTAATATTTACCCTATTGCATTCCCCAGTTTTACTGTAGATTTACACTTTCGTTTTGTTTCTGAGATGAAAATGACGACACACTAAAGTATCACACTAAGAATCAAGAAGACAAGGAGTGTGTGAAGCCAAACAGTGCTGACAGCATTACAGTGTTTTGCTGATGCTATATCATTTAATTGAGTAGGGTTACCCCCACTACCCCCAATTAAACCCCCTATTAAATATTAAATAAACTCCATTTATACATTAGTGCACACCATTAATCATTACTAGACCACACGTTAACCGTTAACCAACTGTTGGTTAAGGCTTATCAATGTGTTAACTAATTAGTTTAATTAACATACCCTTATTGAAAAGTATTACCAACACGTTTACATGTCACGATAGAGGAAGAGGATACAGAAGATTTGTTCGTTGATCTGGAAAAGCATCCGATTGCTTGCAGACTTCGACCACAAACTGGTTGTAAAGTCTATAACTTTTACCCCAAACCTGCCCATGTCGCCGTGAGCAAGAGCAGGAAATTCTTGGGGCAATTTCCTCTTACTCAAAAAACAATATTTGTGATGACGCTACATACTTGTAATCTTACATGTGTGTGTACATCGCACATGTTGCATACTCAAAGTCAACTTCACGTGTTTTTAATGTAATTTCTCTGAGGAACTGCAGGGTCTCAGCACAGGAAAGGCCAGAGGCTCCAGACATCTGAGGGTTAATGTGTCTGTGAGGATGGACGTCGATGGGGCTGATGGATCTGATTATCAATCCATTTCAATCCATGGTCATTACATGTTATTTGAAGGACTTCACCTGGCTGTGTTGGGTCTTTGGACTGACTCAGTAGGTACCGTTCACCTAATGAGCCCAGAATCAAAGCAAACATTATGCCATGTTAATGCTAGTATTCAGGTCCAGGTTGAGGTTGACTCTTTCAAACGCTTTGATATGTAATTATGTGAATGCGCATTATTATTATGTTATGTAACAAACCCCAACACTAGCCTACCACTAAATAGCCTAACACAAGCCTTGCACTAACATTAATTCTAGATCAAAATATAACAGGGGAGAAATGTTAAAATTCCTTCCATTCATTCTATTTGCATGTCTAAAGTTGTTGGGAAACAGTGGGACATTGTAGGTCATGGTAGTGATAATATAAATCCCTGTGATGTGATCTCATATAAAAACAACACACCACACCGTCTCGTGATACCTGCAATAATAATACTAATCCTAATAACAACATTCATATGAATAACATGTCATCAACAGCCATTATAATACAGACATAGCTGGCTCCCTGAGGGGCATCCTACCTGGACACCAATGCCCTTGCGACAAAGCTGGGCCCTTGAGACTGGCACAGCGTGTGCCGGGTTATTAATCCCGGCTGTGCTTTCCCCTATTGTCAGAGCCGACATGTTTGAACAATGCTGTTGTCTTCTGCTTGTTTGCTCATTTAGGAACAAACATTTGCCCGAGCGCGCTGCAGCAGCGGCAGCCGTAAACAAGCTCTCTCAGGAAGTGTTATTAATAGGATAATTAAGCAGATGGTAATGAGCTGGCTTATGCCTAATTATGACAAGATTTGTTTTGGCATTTTGTCTTGTGAGAAGCCAGTCAAGTGGGGCTGCCTACCTAGGAGTTCATTACACTGATGGGAGTGTGCGTGCATGCGTGCGTGCGTATGTGTGTGTGTTTGTGTCCACATGTGTGTGTGTGTGTGTGTGTGTGTACCTGAGTTCCCGGGAAAGGCATCCAGGGAGCAGGTGGAGGCGGTGGAGGCGGTGGGGAGGGGGGGGGGGGGGGGGGGGGGGGGTGCAGGATGGACTGGAGGGGTGCTAGGTGTCGAGGTCACAGGTCGCAGGCGAGCGGACTCAGGCTCTGTTTATCTGAACCATTAGCCGGTCGGTTTCTCAGGTGCAGCCCGTGGAACGGGACACCACTCTCAAACCTCTTCAAGGTCACTTTGGTCCTGAGCAGTGTCTTGTTCTTCTCTCATTCGTTGGCACCAAGACAAGACACTCTGGGTGTGCGCTTCATAAACGATTGCTAAAATGAAACACACACACACACACACACACACACACACACACACACACACAAGGAGGCTAATTCATATCCTACGGTAGGCCTACAGTACATTATCGTACAGTCCTCATCCTTAATCTAACTCTATGTAGTGCAAAATGAAGGGATGTTTTTTTTTTTACTTGATGCTTATAATCTGTAAGTACATTCAGGTGTCTGGAGGGATAAAACCCACCAGCTCTGATGGCAATGCGGGTGTGGCTTTCTGGCCGTTTTTCATTTGCATTATATATTCATTTGTATTCATTTTATGTAACACATGGCCTTTACATTATTTAACTCGATTTCTAAAATGCTGCTGCAACGCTATTCAAATATTCCGAATGTGTTTTTCTTCTTGTGTGGATGCTATTTTTAACCTTGGTTCATGTGCGCGGGAGTCCCTTATTATGAAATATAGCTTCTGACAACGCAGGGACACAGAGTCATCAATAACATTTATTATGGCTGAACATCTCAATTCTTTTTCAAAAGGACTCATCGGGACTTATGCACGGCACTTATGCCATGCGCCGGCACAGAGGGAAGAAGAAACAGGAATCGTAATGGGTTTTGTTGCCGTTACAGCCTAGACAGCATACACAAACAAAACCGAAGAAAAAAAAAAAACACAAACACACACACACACTCGCACAAACACACATCGGTGTACACACATTCTCCATTAAAGCGCTGCGCTCGCTCCTGCAGCTCTTGATAAGACGGCTAAGTCTGGGATTTAGGGCTTTGGCTTATCGTCATCTGTAGGAGGCGTGCTCTGTAAAGTGCGGCGGGCATGGGCCACCAATCTGCATAGGGTTTGGAATGGAGTGTGTGTGTGTGTGTGTGTGTGTGTGTGTGTGTGTGTGTGTGTGTGGGGATGTGATGAAGGGGGTGTTGGTGCGATGGTGATGAAAAGTGATGTTTGCTCTAAAGCCTGCGTGTTAAAAACAGGTGGATTTACCCGCAGGGAATCACAGGTCTCTCTGTGTGGGTAAAAAAGCTTTTCTGCTGCTGAGGAATTTAGCACATCACACGATGAATGAATGAAATTCTCTCTCTCTCTCTCTCTCTCTCTCTCTCTCTCTCTCTCTCTCTCTCTCTCTCTCTCTCTCTCTCCTCTCTCTCTCTCTCTCTCTCTCTCTCTCTCTCTCTCTCTCTCTCTTTCACACACACACACACACACACACACACACACACATATATAGGTGTGTGTGTGTGTGTGTGTGTGTGTGTGTGTGTGTGTGTGTGTGTGTGCATGCATGCACATACATACTGTATACATGTGTAGACTGGTGAAGAGCAATACAAATTCATATAGTACAGACAATTCACAGCTAATTCCTGAACAACACAAGCAGACCTGAGGAGGGGAAGGGGGGGGGGGGGGAGGGAGGGAGGGAGGCAGTGAGATGGAGGGACTTTTCATTTATTCAGCGAAGAAGAAGAAGAAGAGAGAGAGAAAAAAAGCGAGATTACAGAGAAGCTCATTTCCTGCTAAACACGGACGCTGGTTTCCCCAATAAAACAGCTTTTATTCTTCCCAACATGTGTTCCCACAGATTAAGGCCTCCTAATCTTGCAGGGGGGCTTAATAAGACTGAGAATGCCAAGTGCAGGCCAAAACAGAACGCCAGGCAGGAGCCACACTCTGTTCTACCCTCTGACTTTAATCCTGTTTATTAAATTATAAAGAACCTTAAAGGATGAGGATATTGAGTCAAGGATTTGAATGATGCGGGGTTAGGACCCTCTGCTCATCTTCCTCCTCCCCCCCCCCCCCCCCCCCACTCCTCCCCCATCATCCCCCTCCTCGTCCTCCTCGTCCTCCCGTCTTATTGCAAATTATTTGACAGCAGTGGGTCGTGTTGGAACAGGCAGGGAAGTGTGACCGCCTGGTTTTGTTTTAGATTTCTTTTCTTTTTTTAACACGTTGTGGACCTGGGGTGTTAGAGTGTAAAGTGTTTCCCGTGTGCTGGTAATCCTTAGTCTGCCACTGATCCCTGTGATTAAAGATACATGCTCGTTCTCAATTATGCATTCTCCGCTCACTGCAGGCAGAGCATCGACCAGCTACTGGATGAGTTGGGACACTGAAGGTGAGTGGCGAAAGCACGTCTTACCACAAGTCGCAAATGAGATTGGTTCTGTTGTTTTACATCCCGGAATGGACCAAACTTCATGGCAGGCATGTATACAAAAAGATTACACCGGCCGAGCCAAATGTAAGAAGATTATTGTATGCACTGTTTAGAGTTAATGCTAAGAGAGAGGGAGAGAGAGAGAGAGAGAGAGAGAGAGAGAGAGAGAGAGAGAGAGAGAGAGAGAGAGAGAGAGAGAGAGAGAGAGAGAGAGAGAGAGAGAGAGAGAGAGAGAGAGAGAGAGAAAGTGAGAGAGAGACCATGTAAGTATATGGCCTGGTGAACTTGTCACTGAGAGGTTCTATGGAGCTATTGGACTAAGAGGATTGCAGGCCCCCTAATCCAAATCAAGAGACACACCATGTGAATTATTACATCCTGAGACACATTATCTTACTCACAGATTAAAGCTTCATGCGAGCTAAATATGCTCATGTCTTGCCTGATGTCAAATAATCATGTGAAAAAACACTGTATAGACCAGGGGTCACCAACACCGCGATCCCGCGATCATCTGGGTGTCCACAGGGGCCACACGAGTTGCCCACAGGGCATGTTCTAAAAATAGCACTAGTCACCATGGAGATAAAATTTATTTCATTGGGTTGATCTTTTTTTAATCAATAACATTGATGTAGATTAAAAGGCAATGGCAATGTTGAATTAACATTTTAAAAACAAAAGTGTTTTATGAACTCTGAACTTGTCTGGAAAGTTCAACATCGCGTGCACTCTTTGCTGAGACAAGCTAGCGAGTGTAAATAAAATCGGGAGCTAGATGCAGGTTATACCCACAAAATAAAGAAGAACTGAGCGGAAATGCGAAAGAAACGTTTTACGACAGTAAAATACAAGTGTGTACCTCTCATTTGCGGGGGTGACGGCAAAGCGGCAAATTGTGAAGAGACATTACCTGTCACACTAGTTTCCATGCTAACTACTTTTCAAAAGGCCGGTGAAAAAGTCACAAAAAGCAACTGAAACTTAATTTGGAGCTGCACATTTTTTTTTATAAAGAACAAAAAAGACTTTTCAGACAGGGAGGTCTGAAAGGAGCAATGATGGCAACTGCAAACACTATGTTCAAAGACGAGGAGAATGTGAAGAATTTGAAGGCTATCAAACAAGTAGCCTTTTGTATTACACAGTCCCCTTGAAGGAGCTCTCAGGTTCAAAAAGGTTGGTGACCCCAGATATTCTCTCTCTCTCTCTCTATTTTTATTTTTTTACATTTATTAACTGGGACCTTGTAGTCTTCATTTGTCATTCCCATGTTTTTTAGACATGGGAATGAAATTCGTTCTCTACATTGGACCCATCCTATTCTACATAGGAGCAGTGGGCCGCTATGATCAGCGCCCGGGGAGCAAGTTGGGGTTCAGTGTCTTACTCAAGGACACTTCGACATGCAGACAGTTTGAGAAGTGGGGATCAAGGGGATCCAACCACCGACTCTACGGTTAGTGGATGACCCACTCTGTCCACCCGCTCTACCCACTGAGCTACTGCCGCCCCATATATATATGTATATATATAAATATATACATATCATTTGTATTTATATATGTATCTGCAGTCTTCTATCACAGATAACATATAAAATTATAGTGCAACCTCTGTACTCAAATGTAATTTGTTCCAAAAGGCTGTTCAAGTTATGAATTGTTTGAAAACCGAAACTATTTTTCCCATAAGACTTAATGTAAAATGGATTAATCTGTTCCAGAGCCCCAGATAATTGCATATTTAGACCGTCACACATAGCATTTCATGAAATAGAGTTAGGGTTTCCGATTAGGGTTAGGGTTCCTGATCAGGATTAGGGTTCCTGATCACAGTTAGGGTTTCTGATAACGGTTAGGGTTTCAGATTATGGTTAGGGTTTCATATTAGGGTCAGGGTTTCATATTAGGGTTAGGATTTCTGATTAGGGTTAGGATTAGGGTTAGGGTTTCATATTAGGGTTAGGATTTCTGATTAGGGTTTCAGATTAGGGTTAGGGTTTCAGATTAGGGTTAGGGTTTCTGATTAGGGTTAGGGTTTTTGATTATGGTTAGGGTTTCACATTAGGGTTAGGATATCTGATTAGAGTTAAGGTTTCTGATTAGGGTTAAGAAACCCTTATTCAAATAACATACAAACTGGTGTGCAGAAAAATTGCAGCTTGTGCTCTGAACTGATGAGTCCAAATTTGAAATATTTGGCTGTAGCAGAAGTCTGTTCGCCAAAGGGCTGGAGAGTGCTACAATAATGAGTGTCTGCAGGCAACAGTGAAGCGTAGTGGAGGTTCCTTGCTAGGATTGGGTGTCAAGATGAATGGTGTCCTCAATGCTGAGAAATACAAGCAGATACTTATCCATCACACAATACCTTCAGGGATGCGAATCATCGGCCCCAAATTCATTCTGCAGCAGGACAACGACTCCAAACATACAGCCGTGTCATTAAGAATGATCTTCAGCTTAAAGAAGAACAAGAAGTCCTGGAAGTAATGGTATCGCACCCACAGAGCCCTGATCTCAACATCATCGAGTCTGTCTGGGATAACATGAAGATACAGAAGGATTTGAGGAAGATCTGTGGGCAAGTGTACCTAGAAGAATTGATGCTAGATTTCTCTTCTGTTCATGTACTGCATTTGGTTAGTTGATGAAAAGAAACTATAAACACTTCCATTTTTTTTTTATTTAATAATTAGGAGGGAGAAAAAGGATTAGGACTCTCTCTCTCTCTTTCTCCCTCTCAGTCTGTCTGAATCAGAATGACAGAGAGATGGATAGATGGTAGTGGTTTAGTGTTACATTTTTATTTTGAATGTTGAAATATCGATCAATGTAAGCATTAGATAACAGTTTGTCGTCAGCTTATATGGTGAAGACGTTATAACACGTCATAGAGCCAGACTCTTGGGGACACAGCGTTTCTTCCGCAATTGCTGTGAGACATTCAACTATTTGTGGCCTCTTGAAAATGCCACATGTCTCCTTTCCTCTCCCTCCCTATCTCTCTCTCTCTCTCTCTCTCTCTCTCTCTCTCTCTCTCTTTCTCTTTCTCTTTCTCTCTCTCTCTCTCTCTCTCTCTCTCTCTCTCTCTCTCTCTCTCTCTCTCTCTCTCTCTCTCTCTTTCTCTCTCTCTCTCGTCTTCGGCAGACCTTCTCTGGAGTGGATCACCGCATCACAGATGGAGGTGGAGGAAGTAGCCATTTTCTCAGCAGCAAAGAGGTGATTTAAAACAGCCTGTAATAGGCTCATACTGCCTCACTCAGCGGTCTGGAGGGCAACACGATCATCTCCTGGATGGAGCCAGCAACTCATGGAGGTCCCGACCCAGGAGTGGGGAGTCTCCCGTCGGAGATTGTGACTGTCCGCATGCCGTTGAGATCACCGTAGGCCAACTGAAGAGACGTTGTTGGTGAATCCGCTGTGTTGCTCAATCGTTGGCGCCATTTTGTTTAGAACTGTTATTGTGATATCAAGAGCTTAGAGTTTTGTTCTGACTCGGGGTGTGAAGAAGGGCTGCAGGGCTTCACCCCCTGTTTCACTTTCCAGGGGTTGATTTGGTTGATGTTTTAATGTGACCTTTTATTGATATTTGAGTTTTTACTTTGCTCTTATTTGTTGTATGTCTTGGCACTTTAATCCCTCTTTGTAACTTGGCACTTAGTCAGAGATGTTGTATACTAGGAATGGTTAACCTAGCAATTGAAATGCTTGAAACTTGTTCTGGTGACTCTCTTACTGTATAAGCAGCAATAAAATGTTTCACCTTCTTATGACAAATGTACTCTTTGCAAGTCGCTTTGGATAAACGCGTCTGCTAAATTACCTAAATGTAAATGTAAATGTTCTTTTGATATAACTTTAGCACTTGTAAATGTGCTTAAATAAATACAATGCATATAATGATGTATTATTATTGGCAGTCAGTCATGCAACACAATCACATATAAGCTTTACTACTCTGAATCATATCAAAGTTTTACGTCTAAGTTTTAAAGTTTACTCTACACAATTACTTTATGACTTTGTTCATGTATAAACCTTTCACAAACTATTAGGTAATTGAGGATTAAGAAAATGAATCAAGTCATTTACTTTTATTTGTCCTTTAATATAAATGCTATCGCAAATCGATATTGGTTCAACATGTATGTGTGATGAATAAAAAAGGAAATAAATAATAATTTGTACAATAGCTGCTTTGTGAGCATTTTGTTACATGTTCTGGCTTTTTCCATCTATGTTTGCATGCTTAAGATCTAAAGAAGAAGGGCTAAAAGCAGTGGCGGCTGGCCCATAGAGGGCGATAGGGCACCGCCCCCCCCCCCTTGACCCACAATAAATAAATAAATGAATAAATAAAACTAATAATAATAAATTATACAAAGTGTTGATATTTGTGTGTTTGAAATATGACTGTACCCAGTAATATGTGTAAAATATGATCGAAAATCATCTGTGCAAGATGTATGCTTTTCCTACACGTCCCGTGTCCCATGCTTCAACAGCTCTGGGGCGATGGAGAAATCGCCCCAAGAAGGCAGGTCTGTGTAACTGTTTAGCCAATTACTAATTTAAGATATGAAAGCATGACATAAAATTTGGCCAATCAGCGTCCTGAAATCCAAGCCGATATGGGCGATTACTTTATCGCCCCAAGCGAGCGAATGCTCAGGTCAGGGCGAGTCTGTATATAGTTGTAGACAGTTGTATATAGTTGACCTTAGTATTTTTTAGTCCTTAATTTTCACTGCCTATTAATCTGCTGATTATTTTCTTGATTGTTTAGTATATAAAATGTTTACTGTAATTTAATAGAGCCCAATGTGACTGACTACAAAGTCAATTTCAAATGGCATTCAATAATTATTGACTATTTCACGGAGCACTCGTTTCCTGTAGTTTGTGTTCAATGTATTGGGATGGTTACTAATTACTTACTAATTAGTTACTAATTGACTGAATATGGCACAGCCCCAGGTAGAATATTCTTCACCAGCCGCCACTGGCTAAAAGTCAGAAGTTAAAGTAAGGTAAAGGTGAAATGAAACAAGCTTTTAAAACACAAATCCATCAGTGACATTTGACCAAGTCTTCCCAGTGATGTCACAATGAGGTTTTGACATACATGCTTACATATATGCATACATACATACATACATACATACATACATACATGCATACATACATACATACATACATACATACATACATACATACATACATTTTTGGACAATTATGTTATATGTTGTGTGTACTTGCACATTTGGAGTATGGGGAAATGCAATATTGATCCTCTGTATAATTACTTGCACTAATTGCATGGTCTGATTGACAATACAATTCACTTCGACTTTGATACATACATACATGCATACAATATTATTATTGTTATTATTAGTATTATTATCATTATATTGATAATAATTATTAATAATAATAATAATAATAATAATAATAATAGTAATAATAATAATAATAATATAAGAATACTATTAATTTTAATACATATTTGTATTATTAATAACATTGTTGTTATTATTATGCATGGATACACGCACACATACACACACATACACACACACTCACACAAAGGTGCACCCAAATTCACCTCTGGGGTTTTAAAACGACAAACTTCGGATGCAAATTCAGAAACGTGCGGGTGACCTAAAATTTGCATAGCTAACGGATGACAGATGGTGACCTCGCAGATTCAGAGACAAATCCGCCGGTGAACACCGTCATTCACAACTGTGGCTGCTACAGTTGATCACTATCGGCTCAAACCACTTAGCGTACGTCCATTAATAAGTCCCGCTTCCCTCTCCAGCTGCGTCTCGGCCACAGCCTTCCGCCCCATTCATCACAATAGCGCTCACTATTGCATATGAACCAAAACATATCCCAATTACAGGAGATGAGATTAGGGCTGAATGGGCTGGATTTCAACAGGATCGAGACTAATGGATTGGTGATAATGAATGGGTACATGCAGCCGTGGCCGTCTTGGTCCAGGTTAAGTGCAGCACGAGTGGGTGGGAAGGGTTAAACAAATGGACCGCACTGCAGTACACAGTGTTGTGCGTTCTAGCCAGAGGTAATTCATAATTCAGTATTTCCAAACCATACCACCATCGTTCCTTTCATTTTGTTCAAGGTTGTACGCGGTGGAACAGATCTGAGTTTTGTCTGTCAAATCTGTCAAACTATATCCACAGAGCACATTTCATACAGAGCATATCACAAAGCACTACACCATACTGATAAGAATAGCAATAACACAAATTAAAAGATCAAGAACAAAATATTCAAAACAGCTACATCGACAGTCCAATGTAGCATGTATGGAATCTACAAGGATTACAGCATATATTCATTTGTTTGTGCGGGAATTGAATGCATTTCAGGGAATGTCTAGCAAAAATCAGTGATGCACGGCAACATACTGTGAGCTTGACATACTTCCAGGGTCAGATACTTCTCAGGTTAGATGCGTTCATGCTGCTGTAGGAGCCAAGCAACAGCAAAGGGCCAGCATGACGCCATAGCAGCGAGCCAAACACACTGTGTTTGATCCTCGTCTCCGAGATACTGCTATGCTAGCAGACTGGCACCAGCTCTCTGGATCCGTTACGAGGCACAGAGAGCCTAACATCCAGATTATCTTCTCTCTCCACTCGCTCGGGGACAAGGCAAGGTTTTACCTCTAGTTTGAGCCCACCCCCCGGGGTCTCATCCCAGATTGGGGAGAGCTACAATCTAGGATTAGGAGGGTGACAGTGTATCTACACACTTGTTGTTGTTGTTGATACCATGTATGGCAGTGGTGGTCTCTCCTCCTATGGAGGGTGATATAACATGGCAGCAAACGTTCTCTCTGTATCTATGAGTGTGTAAAAAATACATGCATTATGGATGAACGAATGAACAATGAGAAAATGCCATTGGGGCAATTGCATGGCGTGACAGAGAAGATGCAAGTTAAATGACAAAATGCTCAGTCAAACAACAGAAATGTGGTTGCTTTGACCTACTTAATATGTTTGCGATCATATGTCAGTGATCTCAACCACTGAGAAGCAGAGATGGTAGAAAGCCTACAAAAGCCCATTTTGCTCTGCATTCATTTGGCAGAGAAGGATGCAACACATTCAACATCTCCACATGAAAATACAATACAAACATCAACGCACCCCCACCCTGACCTATTCATTTATCGTACAACCAAGCGGGTAGATGCCCAGTCATGACTTCTGCTTACCCTGCTGCCTACGGGTCCTGTTTAATCACTAAGAATAGCAGGTGGTGTCCGTCAAAGTGCCTGATGTGAACTCAAGATTGGGTTGGCCAAGGATCCGGCCGTGACACTCACTATTTCAACCCTAAGTCTTTGTTTGTGTCAAAACAGTAGTGAGACCTTTACACCTCCTTTACCCCTAGATTACTCCCTACAGAGAGGATAAAGACACACACACACACACACACACACACACACACACACACACACACACACACACACACACACACACACACACACACACACATACATACACACACATACACACACACACACACACACACACACACACACACACACACACACACACACACACACACACACACACATACACATATACACACACAAACACACACACATACACACAGACACTCACACACAGGGAATGGGCCCAGGGCCAAGGTAAGCCCTGGCCCTGGGATAAAGAGATTGAGGTTGAGCAAGACAACAGGCTTGACTACAAACCATCCTTCCTTTGTCACATGTTTTGCTCTCAGTTGGGTGTGTGTAGAGAGCGATTACGGTTATTATCACACCTTGTTTAGAATCGGAAATTTTCCATTCAAATGGCCGCAAGCGTTTTAGTGCAATATTTTGGTATTTTAACTGGCGCAATGCAACTCGGGAAAATAAATCTTTGTGTGTAGAACCACCCATTGAATTCCCCTTGCCTTTGCCTGCTCAGAGGTCAATGATTTTTGAACTTGTACATGAAAGTCAAACCCAAGAGGAATGTAGTTAAAGAATTAAAGCTGCATTTCTTTTTTTTTTTAAAGCGGCCATTGGTTTTTTAAAGGAACCAGAATGGTTGTGGTAGTAATTGTGCTACAAAATGGCAATGTTTTTATAAATACAGCCCTGTGCAACTTACTATAAATTCACTCATTTATTGCATTTACTGTTGGGTTTGCCATAGCCTTTCGATTGTTCGACTCTGAATAGTGCTTGTGTTTCTTCACTTCCAAGGATGTGACATCATTCAAATATTTCAAAACCCAGGCCAACACAGAGCAGGCCAAACTTCTTCATTCCACTGACTGATGTAAGAAGAAGGAACTAAATGTTTGATACAATCAGTACACCAGACACCATTCCTCCAGCATGAGCCACTAAATACCTTGGGGAGCCGAGTCAGAATCCTTCTCCTAACACACAGCATTATCAAACTTCAATGAGCCTTTGGTTTAGGTATGAAGTTAGACCACTACCACCTCTAGGGTTCAGATGGAGCCCCAGATAACCAGAGAGGTTCCATCGGAGGGGCCTGACGCTCCCAGAAATATGAAGTGATGTAATCTTGAGATTGACTATGTGGTTACTAATCCTGACAAAATGCAATCATAATGAGACGTGAAGACAACCCAGATAGCATGCATGCTTCAGCGGCAGGTGAAGACTGAACTGAACACGTGTCCTACTGGTTGTTTGCCCAGGGCACAACAGCAAATTGTCCAAGAATGCATATTTAAACAATCAGAATAAATAATTATGTCCCACAAAGTACCTTCTCCCCACCCCTCTTTTCCAGGTCCAAGTCCAGGTTTGAAGAACAGACTGGACACGGCAACAAACTACACACATTACAGTTGCAATCACAATACATACAATTTCAAACTACATTCCGATTTCAGTGTGCTCAACTAAGGCCATGTCCACAAAACAACAAATACAGAAAGATATAGCATTCTCTGATGTGTGTGCTTAACACGTGTGCTTAACACGTGTGCTTACTGCATAACACGATTACTGGATCACAATTACAACCAAAAAATGAACCGTTTTAAGAAATATATCTTTGCCCTCCCAGACAATAAAAACCACTTGGATGTTTGATACACATCCACCTCGGACACCAAATGGCCCCCCATCCTCAGGGCGGTGTATACATACCCCCAAAATCACCTTGTTCTCCCCGCTGCTGACACCCAGGCTGAACCCTGATAATCCGGAGCCTGCGTTTCATCAGCCCTGTTTCCGTCCGGCAGTGACCCACTTGACAGCCGCGGCTTCTCCAGGTCCATCTACCCTGACCTTCTACAGTTTGCCCTCTTCCAATTCCTATTAAGCGCGGTGAAGCCAATGTAGGTGGCCTCCAGTCCAACCCTTAATCCGCCCATATAATTACAAATACCTCTCTCTCGCTCTCTTCAGTCTCAATCTCCTAGACATTCAGAGCGGGGTGGCGTGTCTCTGGATTGAATTCAGATTAGAAGGGCTCTTGGTTTTGTCAAGTGCTCCCTTATTAGGGGCTTAAGACAGGTCCATCGTGTGAACGTGACATGTGCTCCGTGGCACGTACACCACCGCCACTGCCGCAATACGAGCAGCCAATAGGAATGGTGCATATTTTTGGCTTTGTCTTGTGTTCACCCAGACGGTGTGTACTTGGGTAGGGGGCAAAGCCGTAGTGCGTGTCAGCCAAATTCGGCCCGAGCCTTTTCCTACGCCTTTTTATTCCTACGGAGAGATGAGAGGAGGAAGCTTAGATAGTTAAGAGATGACACAGCTCAACGGCATCCCGGTGGCTTTAGATGATTGCGCGCCACCCCTGATTGGGTGATAAGCGTCTGCACATCAGAAACCTTTTCAGCCCTACCTTTTATAGGACCATTTATCCCTCCCAACGGGGAGCGAAAGGGGTCCCAATCACTCACCCACCCATGCCTGAAATCTCTGGGGACCAAGAAATAGAGCAGGAGGGGACGCCTAAGTAAACTGAAGAGGACAAATAAGCTCAGACGCCTCAACAGACCTCCTCCCTGCATGGCTTGTCTGAATACCGTTCCTTTGTTGTAGCCTGAATAGGGGGCTAAGTATCCCTCAACAATCATAGCCACAGCCTCCTCTCTGGCTGCCGCTGCTGCTGCTGCTGCTGCGGCCGCTCTTGCCTCGTGATGCCGGGGCTTTTCATATGCAAATGCTTAGCGGGCTTAGCACTGCTGGTGCTACCTCAGAGGTTGTGGGGCCATAATGGACGTTGCATCCCGGGTCAAGGGAAGACTAATGGAGCAATATTTGGGCTTCTCGTCTTCAGCTCCAGCTTATTTTGCGTGTGATTATCCTGCAGGGGTACATTGGTGGTGTTTGTTTGGGCAAGGATGTGCGTGTTTGAGAGGAGTGACCAGATGGTACTGGTGAAAAAAAAAACAAAAAAAAAATGGTGTTTGGCCTTGCAAGAGGATGGCTTGTAGCGCTTTATTGGCTTGAGGGAGTCCGCTGTGTGTGTGTGTGTGTGTGTGTGTGTGTGTGTGGTGTGTGTGTGTGTGTGTGTGTGTGTGTGTGTGTGTGTGTTGTGTGTGTGTGTCTGTGTGCGTGTGCGTGTGCTTGTGTGTGTGGTTGTGTGTGCGCGTGCAGCTAACTAAGTCTGTGTCTACACCACCTTCAAGAATGACCTAATACAATTCATGTTCCCAAATGGTGGCCCAAAAAAAAAAAAACGTTGGACCAAAAGAATAGAGAACATCTCAAGGAAAATGCTACTTTTATGAGTCTTTTATGAAAAGATGCAGGTAAGTGCAGAAACCTTTTCTGAATGCCGCAATGAATTATGGGAGGAGCAATTTGCCAATGTTAGGGTGCACTTAATGTGGCAAAACTCATCATATCCTCACGTAAGTGGCTGCCGCAGAAAAATACCGTGTGCCATACAATTTGCTGCAGCCTTGAAGAATCCTTTGAGTGCCACTCCACAGTTTAGTCTGAATATTGGCTTTTGTCTGTGGCAGACATGAGTGCAATTACATTTGGCTTTTATGTGACTCACTCCCTACACTTATCGTGCTGGGGAGAAGATGAGGACAAAACATCAATGGTTGCTAAGGTCACTGTTTGAGGCAAGCTTTCTGAATAATTTAATATAACCAGCCGTTACGGCTGTCAGTTCTAAAGCCACGTCAATCTTTTGGTTTTTCGCAATTCCTTTTCTATCACCGTTATTATGAGCTGGTTTTGACAAAAGAAATCGCTACATGACTTAAGTGTCTGCTGTTTTGAAAGAATATGATTGCAAATGGTACTTCAATTAGTCATCTGCCAGGTGCAAAGTTAACTTCTAAACCACTCTCATCGCATGAGCTCTTGCCATTTATGTTATTGCCAACACGCACACGTCAGGAGACGTAAACGCATGTGGCAATGAAAACCCTGTTTGGGAGTGTTTCACCATAGGCCTATGTACTGTGTGTTGTGTATTGAATGTGTCCGTCAATGTAGGTCCAAACATTCTCAGCCCAGCATCGACATGAATCTTAGCAACTAGGTGTTATTCAATGAGATTCCCCTGATTGGGTTGGATTACATTTTTTTTTATTTGCTTGCAATGTAGTCTGCTCATTCTTTCTTTACAATAAAATAAATATACCATTTTCATGTAATTAAATTACCTCTTGTTTTTCTCTCTTCATTTCTCTTCCTCTATCTGTCTACATTTATGATCAATAATCTATAATCTATAGATTATTGAACCAAGCTAAATTATAGATCTATAGTTTAGCTTGGTTCATGGATAATGTAAATTCACCACATGTAATATGTATGAGGGCATCCGTAGTATATACAGATACACAACATTGATATGAGCACAGCGTTTGGGTCAGAGAGGTTTGCAGGTCAATACTGATTTGTACTGATTTGTACATCTGTGCCTTTTCTAATTAAGTTAAGTCTAACAAGGCGAGTTGGCGACCGTATAGCTCCAGTCCTTGCACACTGGAGTGAAGCTATTCTCCAACTTCCTCCCCGGATCGCAGGCTGGCCACGTGTAGCACGCAAAGCCACCACTGTTTGTTATCCCTACTCTGGCTGGAATGGCTGGGTAAACACACACATACACAGCGAGCAGCTGTGGTTTGTGTGTTGTCAATACGTACGTCTGGGGCCTACACCTCAGTCTAGTGCACAATGCACACGGGCGTGTTAGTCTTTCAGCTGCAGTTACTTTGTATCAACTAACACAATGCATGCTTCTTCTTCCCCCCCCCCCCCCCCCCCCCCCCGTAAGGGACCACAGGGTTTGTTGTATGAATGATGTTGTTGCATTCCTTCAGCCCTGCCTGCCTCGCCTCATTCATGTTTCAGGGCACTTCTGCCACGGCGTCTCAGCGCTGTCTCAGCTCTTTATCGATTCTCCGTACGCAGTTACTATTTATCTGTGCGCTCTGCCGGTTGCAAGGGCATTCCGACCAAACAACTGGATTGTGGCCAGAGATGGTCGGAAAAGCTGTCATTTCTCGTGGTTTGTGCGTCGTTCGGCAGGAAACTGTAAGATGATATGTCGGTTGATACGTTTCCTGTTCATTACTTTATTTTAATATCTCACTGTCATCACCGTGGTGCTGACGTACGGTGCGAGTGAATGGCGTTCCTTTACATTGTTGGTTTTTTTCTACAATTAAAATGCATTATTATGAATTTGTATAATTGTTCAAGGGTTTGAATCCCAGATGCCCCTTTGAGCTGCCCGTGTTTCTAAGCGTTCCCATCTTACTTTTGAGTCCCAAATGGTTGTGCCGAATAGTGATTGGTTAGAAAGAAACGAGCAGTACCAGCAAGCACATCGACCAGCGGATTACCAAAATAATAGTCACGGGAGGGAATGTCTTCCTTTGTCCAGGTTATTACGTCAGGGGTTGCGACCTCTGACTTAAGAACCTACATCCATGGCAATTTCTTGAAATAGTCATGTGAAACTAATCAAAGAAACATTTTGACTTCAATGTCAAAGTAGACTTGTGCCACGATCTCTCTCTCGAGTTACTGTTTTCCTTCGTTACCGCGCTGTGCTATCCATCGCGATGATCCCGTGTTGCAACGTTGACAGCAGCATGGTGCAGGAGAGCTATTCTCATCGGCGTGAGTCAGCTCAGCTTCATACAGCCAGGCTATTTGACTAATGAGGCTTGGTTGGTTGACATATCTGACTCTGAGCTGCGTTGCAGCTACGAGCCACCCCGGGGGTCTACCTGCGGACGTGATTGTCTACATGGAACCTGGCTTCTCCATTTACATACAATCTGTATTTATAAGTCGTGAATCTAGAATGCAGACGCATATACATATCAAAGGTGTGAAGGTGTAACATAACAAAGGCATTGCAATCAAGTGATCACGCATCTGTTCACACGCACAACGCGTGAAGACGTGCCGTCTCCGGGGCACGCCGCAGCAAACAGCAGGGCGCCAGCCGTACGGGCGTGCGCCTGACGACTCACGGAACACGCCGGAGCCGTCCGCCCCTCCGTGCCGTCAGATGTATTTGTCTGTATGTAAACCGGCCGCTCCTCCGTCGCAGAGCGCGCGCGGCGTCGGGTCTGCTGCTCCATCAGGCGGCGCACTTTGGGATTTCGGTGGAGCGCCGACCCCCGAAGCCGAGAGAAACCAGGGCTCACGCGTGCTTTAGCTTCTTCAGTTACGACCGCTAAAAGCCTCAGAATGTTGTCGACTGTGCAGGTGTCCGCCAACGCACAATGAACCGATTTAGAATATCGTGTTGAAGTATTCCTTTAAATACAAATATTAGAGGTGGGCCACAGTGTTCTTGGTGGAGATGAGAGGCCCTCTCCCTGCCAATAATTAAACTGAAAATGTAATGACAATAGCCCGGTAGCCTTGCCATGTCCATGGGAAGCACTGATTGCTATTCTGAGATCACTGAGATTTTAGTCATCGCAGCAAACACAAACAAGAATCCTCGGGAGGAAACTGTGAGATTGCTCATTTTTTTCGATGGAATACTTGTGAGTTAATGTGTCCGCAACTCCACAGCGCTGTAATGAGGTTGGGACATGAGGATACATTTCTGGTAACAGAAGCTCATTTAAGGTTCTGAGGGGTTACATTTCACTTTCTGATTTAGCAGATAAATGCCATAAGCCATAAGATACAATTATTTATCCTCCTACTCTGCTGACTGAGATTCTGTTTCCGCCAGTGGCTGAATGGACAATACTTACAAAACACTAAACTGCAACACTAAAACCCTACAAAACATTGTAGGGTTTTAGTGTTTTATGTTACCAGCCTTCCAATGAGAGGTATTTTGCACTTAAGTGCCATTTTGTCGGTGGCCCAAGGCGGTAAATGATGACTAACAAGACAGGACTTCCCCATCTCTTTCATAGTCAATGATGTATATCTGGAATTGCTTGTACATTAATTTTAACACTTCCTATTTATAAGCACTGATGAATTGTGTATTCTTTGAGTCCCCTATGGTTTAAAATGGGAGGATTGTTAGTATGTTATGTGTGTGGGGGTCTCTATACGCACAAAAAACAAACACACACACACACACACACACACACACACACACACACACACACAACACAGTGATAGGGAGACCTAATCAAGTCCAGTCACACACTGACACACAGCAGCAGCCTCTGCCCCACTTCCTGCGGACATAGCAGGCCAATGATGTGAGACGGGGAGAGGAAGAAGCATTTAGCCTCGCGGCGCAGCGCTGATGATCTGCTCTCTCTTGGCAATCTCTGTCTGCCTCTGTGTCCTCCTCTGCCTCTCT